>BSBK01005650.1:730000-1207500 GCA_027943335.1 Chamaecyparis obtusa | reverse complement strand
AGAGACTAAATAAACTTCTTTCTTTTCTTTTTGTGGAAAAGAGGTAAGATTTCTTGTGATTTTCATAGGGATTTGTTGTATATATTTTTGTTCTTGTTCATGTTTTCCAATCCTCCATTTCATTTTCAGATTTGCACATGTTTTATTTTATGTGATGTGTTCCTTCTATCTTCCATCTTTAATTCTCCAAGTTGCATATGCAAGAGTCTCCACTTGCTTGCATATGCAGTCAGGATTAAAAACCTCATTCTTGAATAAAATTATCAAGGAAAGCAAGCTCACTTTGCAACATGCTTTTGCATCCAAAAAGCCCATTTTTATGCATATACGCACTCCATCCGCACTTGTCTTACCGTTGCCACAACTTTAACTTCATGATTGTAGTTGCTTGTCGAACCATTTATAATGGAAATACAAATCCTCATTATAAGTAAACACCATGTCATACATCTTTCACACATTCTTCCATTCATAATGATTGTTGTTCATATGTGCAATCACCTTCAAAAAAACCCATTTTTGGGTTTTCTCACCATATAAGTGACCATTTTGAGCTCAAACCCATCCACCGTTTCACTATCCCAAAATTTCTAGCCATTTTCCTTGTTCATAACATCCAAAAACTCATATTTGTGCATCAAAAAGTGTGCAATGGATCTACCTCATGAAGATGTTCTCAACTTTTGAAATTTTCATGTCACAATGCTACATGGTTGGAGATTTAAAGAAGGATTTTTTACTTCAAAAATTTGTGATTGTGTTGTTTTCAAAAAACAATGCAAGTTCCTCCCAAGAAGAAGGTTCTTCTCCATCATGAAAATGCAACCTAAAAGCCCACATCCAAGAGTTTACATACAGTTTTCTCACTTTTTCAAAAGCTGCAAATGGACCTCTAAACCATGTTTGTGGGTGACAAATACTTTTCAAAATGACATGTAATGGGATTCAAAAACCCCATTTACAAGAGAGAGATCTTCCCATGCCAGTGCAAAGAGTTGAAGACTGGAACAATGACATCATAGAAAGTTTTCAAGATTGATTTCAAGCAGGAAATTTATTGATGCCATCAATACATAATAGTCAAGGATGCAGGTTCCTGTTCTAGATCAAGATGCTTTCATCAGACTAGAGCATATTAAGCATCGAACATCATGTAGCAGCATGACGACCAATAGAGGATGATGTAACAAGTGTCATATCTTGTCAGGCACTTAGAATATTTTCATCATGCATTTGTAAAATGTAATCGACAAATTACATGTAAAAAAAGATGTAATTGCATGTGATAGTATCACGTGCAAAATTGTAACATGTAATCAAGTTGCACGTGCATTAGGCATGCAACTTTAAAAAAGTCAAAATTAGTTAGTTAGTTAGGGAATAAGTCAAGGTGGTTAAGGGTTTTTCCCTTCTTTCTCCACCTTTCTCTCCACTCTTTTCCTATATAAAGGAGGGAGATCATTGTAAATAATCATCTTTTGGCAAGGCAAGAAAATTATGCTAGTTTGTATCTACACTCTAAGACTTTGAGCTTAGATGTAAATTTGAATTGCTTTCAATAAAGAGGGCAACTTGCTTTCAAACTTTGTGTTGATTCAAGGTGTTATGTGATGACATTTTTTGGATATTGATTGTGAGTTTTGGAGTTTTTCTCAAGAGGGATTTGAATTGAATTGTGCAAACTGTGAGCTGCCTATTGCATTCAGAGCCAATTTGAACTTTTGAAGACTTTGTGCTGCAGGAGGACAAATTGTTATAGTTGATAGTGGTTGTAATTAATTACAATTGAAGACTTTAGGCTTCAGTTGTAGCTATTTTTATTAAGTTTGAGAGTTATCTGGTAAGAAACTTTGTGCCTTACTGGTTATTCTACTTGAATCATAATTTGGGATAATCATAGGAGACTTTGGGTTCCTGTACTTATTCCATAAAATATAAAAAAGAAAGCTACTACCCTTGGTATTGTTCTTATGTCAACTCCAGGGTCACCAGTATTATCATAGCAATAAGACACTTTTTGTTAAGTTAGAAAGTAGTAGTTGTACACAAATCATTCCTGAAAAAAGAGGAATTGAGTAAGAGAACCTCCCTTTTTGTAATTTTAGTTGAGTTCCTATTGAAGCCACCTACAATAAGAAGGGTGTCTCCCCTATTGCTGAGAGGAGAGAGAAATCTCATGAGACGTTGCCTAAAGTTACAATTTTGTAAGGTGTAGTCTTTGCGACTTACAAAAATTTTAGCCAACAAGTATTTAATTAAATCTCCACTTTCCATAGCTAGAATTTTTAATTAACTCTTTTTAATAAATATAGGTATTTAACTAATTCTCATTAATTAACATATAATTGAAAGTCATGGCTTCTGCAAGCGGGTCTCTTCCTGAGACGATCGTTTCCTCTTTTCCTTCCTTGGGTGTTGCTAGCCCCTATTTTCTCGTAGGGGTTCCTTCCTATCTAGGTGATGTGGGTTGTCCATCTCCCGCTCTTGGTGAATGCGTGTGTGTAGGCCCTGGCCTAAGGATTTCTACTAATGATGGTAGATTTAACATCTCTTCCCTACCTCCTTCTGCAGCTCCCTCCTACTCTTCCCTTCTTTCTACTGGAGATGTTATTAGGGCTTCTAGTCTGCAACACTCTCTTACGGTAGGGTCTTTTGCCAAGGTTATTTACAAGAAAACTGAAGGTGGGAAAGGACCTAAGCTTTCTACTCATAATGTGTCTTCCATGGCTTTGGTTCCAGTGTGATTTTCTCTCTCTATCAAGCTTTCTTCAGAGTTTGAAGGGGACTTGGCGAACAATACTGTTATTTTCAAGTCTCACAGATTGATTTTCCATTTTCAGGGATTTTGGCTTAGCCTCCCCCAATTGCATGATTGGGTTTCTCGAAGATGGGAACCAAAATTATTAGTACTATTCATATATTTCCTATGGAAAAAGGGTTTTTCATTGCAAAGTTTGATAATGCTGAGGATATATCTAAGATCCTGTGTGATTACTTCTGTTGCTAGGAGGATGACAAATCTATGCTTATGGTAAAGCCCAAGCACCCCAATTTCAATCCTTCCTCTGAAGTCTTCAGCAAGATCCTTAGATGGGTTAGGCTCCCTAACCTCCCCCTTCATCTATGGCATGATTCCATCCTTGAGGAAGTGGGTGAGTCTTTGAGGGAATTTTTGTTGTTGGATCATGATTCTTTTAATATATATCATTCCACTTTTTCTCGCATCTTGGTAGAACTTGACACCTCAAAGGGTCTCCCAACTAAAATCAAAATTGAATCATCCTTGGGATCTTGGATCCAATAGATTGACTACGATGGTATTCCTTTTAGGTGTCAAAAATGTTTTAATTCTTGTCACATTTTAGCCCAATGTGGCTTTGCTACCAAGAAGAAGAAATCTTCTCCTTCTTGGTGGAAGGGTGCCTCTACTAAGCATTACATAGTCTTGAAAAGCTCCTCTCAACCTGCGAAGGAGGTTGTTCTTGATTTAGACACTTATGTATCTACTATTGAGTTGGATGGATCATGTCCTGATCTTCCTCTTGTTGTTCCTATTAGGTCTGATTTTTTTGGTCATGTGCATTGTTTTGCTGGCTCTGGACCTGCTCTTTCTTCACTGGATGGTGTCAAGCTCTCTACTAGTGTTTCTATGGGTGTTGGTTCTGCTGGCCCTACTGGTGTTTTGGCAGCTTTTGGTTCTTGTTTTAGTGATCCATTTTTAGATATCCCTTTGGATGGGTCTAAAGCTGGCCATGTGCTAGTTGTTTCATTGGAAGATTCAAAACCATTGTTGGGTGCTAGATGTTCAGCTTTGGGCTCTTTGTGATGGCAAGATGAGGCTGCTAGAGTTGAAGAAGGTTGGATCATAGTTAAAGGTAAAAATTCTAAGAAGACCTCCCCTTCTTTTGACATGACCCTTTGATCCCATAAGAAGGGGACAAAAGGATAGTTCCCTTTCTTTCAGCTGTTGATCTCCAATGGATTATCTAGTGCAACAGTATGGACATTTTTTCTCTGGGCTTTTGATTTTCAAAGTCTAATCTTGGTAGTGTTCTTTTGTGTGTTTCTTGAGGTTTTTGGCCTTTTGTTCTGGCTGGTATGTTGTGATTTGGGAATTCTTAATGTTCTATCTTAAGTTTTATCTTTGTACAGGGTTTTGGGGCCCCTTCAAAACCCGCTTTTTCATTAATGAAAACTAATTATCGTTAATTAAATAACCTTATATTTAATATTCCAATATTTTATAAGATATAATTAATCAATCATGGAATTAAATCCTTTATCTATTTTAACACAAAAATCACATCAAACTTATAGGCATGCAAACTTGAAGGAACCAACTACATCAAAAATACTAAATCAAACACAAAGGAAGGGTTTATGAATTGACATCACCTTGATGAATTCAAAGGGTAATAAATAAGATACTTGTCCACTATTTCATGACAATAAATGACTTAGGTTAGGATTTGGACATGTCTCTTATCTCCCCTCTCTTAACATTGAGATATTGCGATAGGGCACACTCATCTTGGTAATTCAAGGAAATCAATGCCTGGTTCCTAAAATCATGCATAAAAGATGAGCATGTGCATAAATGTATAAATATATAATAGACAATGGTGGGGATCAACCAATCATGTGGATCTCACAAGAAAGTAACTATGACTCTGTCCCTCAACTACATCATACATGAAAAATAGAAAAGTAAATCATACACGCTAACCATACGCATGCAAGTATATAAGGTTAGTAAAACCATGAATATAAATAACATCATCATATGCGGATAATCAACATGAAGAGTGGCCTAAAAGAGTTTAAAAGAAAACTATGGGATGGGTATTACACCAACTCTAGCAGTGACAATTGGAGTGATAGTAATAGTTTTGAGGGGTAGATCTCATCCAAGGAGGAGGATGATAGTATGGAGGTGAAGGGATGGTGGGATGATGGGTTGAAAAATGTGGCTATCAGGGGATTCTATGAGACAAGACCAACTTTACAGGGTATCCCCATTGGGTAGGATGCATAGAAGATACCAAACAATAAGGCTATTACTCTAGATATATCAGTTTTATGAGAGTAGATTTGATTATATCAAAGATACTGATTGCATCAAAGGAAAGGGCTATAGAGTCAAGGACCAGCATAGTGAAAATAGAGGGTAGGTTTGCAACTTTAGATGCATAGGCACACTAGTTGATAGGGAGAGTGATGGTTTTGGAGGGGAAGATAGCTTGAATGGAGAGATATAGGGAGACCATGAGGGCACATTCATGTTCTACAGAGGCTAGAGGAAAATAGGTTGAGATATATGTCCAAACATTCATCGATAGTGTTCAATATTTTCCAAAGAACCTTTGACATGATGTATTATGTAGGAAGATATATGTAGTACTAGAGACAACATTATGAGAGTGTATTCCCTCCATCTCAGAGAGTGACTAGGTACACAATATCACACATGACACAAAGACCATACAATATTGAGGTAGTCATGTAACCACCACCTAGGCCACCACAACTAGATGTAGGTACATGTTCTACACAACCTGAGGAAGGAACCTCCACCGACCCATGACTGAGATTGACTAGATTAGAGGGTGATGGTAGAAACACATGCCATGTTACTAAAACTTTTTTGCATATATTTTGTGAGATTGTGAGCTCATTTTTTAGAAAAAATTTGATGACATTGTATTTTGAGACACATTATGAGCTATGTATATGAGATGCAATTTTGGAAGGACTATATGCGATCTATTTCCTTTCATGCTTTCTTTATGATGATGTGATGCTATAAGATGCTTTATGATATTTACTTTTTGATGCTTATATTTTTTATGCTTATGATATGTGTTGCTTATAGATAATGGTGCCTATATGATGTGTATTTATATGATGTATATGTATGCATGCTATTTTACTTTCATATGATGTATGCCATGCTTTATGTGATGCAATGCACTTTATGAAAATGAATGATCTATATTTTTTATTTTATTTTATATGCATTTATGATATCATGTGATGAAGATACTATGATGTTGATGATTATGATGTATATTCTAACATGACATGCATGCGGGATGCATTATTGTGGATATGCCAAAACACAAGACCATAAAGACTGTAGGATTGACTAAGAGAAATATTAGGACTAACATAAGAAAGAATTAGGATTGATAGAAGATACTATGAGTGATAATACTTGATTAACAATCTTTGAGTTAAATCGGTTATAAGAATAGATTTTGTATTGAAATCTAGTACAAACCATTTGTCACTTTTCCAAATCCTCAAACATGGATACACATATATTCATCATTGACCTACTTTTATTTAGAAAAATGGGTACGGTCCACCAAGATATGAAAGGTCAAGGTAGGTTTTGTTCCCTTTTTATTTAGGATAGGCATTGATAACATATAAGGAATGTTAGTCAATCAGTCTAAGAGTACAAGGGTTAAGAGTTGAGGTATGTGAAACATACATGGGAACCACTGTCTTTAACAATATTTTCTTCTTGAGATACTTTTCCAATGTGTGAACATACTTCTCATAGACACCCAAAATGATCATCTTAGACTTCATAAACAAACATCTTGCAAATAAAAATAATACCAGGATCCATCCCAATGTATCTAATCTCTTTTGGATATCCCGAAGATGCATAAGATTATGATTCAAGATAAATCAAATAAAGATCAGACTCACTAAGATTATGATTCAACAATAATACTGATTTGATGTGTGGTGTTATCTATTTTATTTGATAATGACATTGATGACGACGTCTGGTTCCAAGAATGAGGTATCCAGTTTAAGATTGGCCTATCTAGTTTTGAGTGGATCCATCCTTTGTATAAGACATGATGCCCATATAATACAAGATTGATAGGATGTGACTGATAGATACGACAATTTGATTAGTTTGATTGAGGACCAGTTGTTAAGTTTGTTGATTGATGTGTGACTTTTGAAGACTGAAATTTCTATGTTTGATGTCTTCTCCTAATTCCTATCATGGAAAAATGATGGTTTTATTGATGACGTGAAAGAGAAGATTGTTTTTGGATTTTTTTTTTTTTTTAATTCTTAGGATTTTTTATGCTTTTTCAATTTTTAGGGATTTTTGATATTTTTTTATTTTTATTGATTTTTTTAGGACTTTTTAGAGAACTACGACATAAGTGTTCCACTTAGTCTGGACATCAAACAATTTATTATGGAAGGGGTGTGATGGATTGACTTGTGAATGGTGTGTGACAATGTGACTTTATGGATGCATGAATTGACATAAAAGATCAATACATTTCAAACTAGAGATGGTATACAATGATTGATTATGATGTGAATGAAATGTATGGATGCATGAAAAAGGATATGCAAGGTGAGAGTAATAGTTGATAATGGAGCAAAACTCTACACATGACACCTATTTGCCAGGTTTTCACCATGGTACTTTCTCTAGGCATCACCAAAGTGGTTTTCACGATAGGACAAACTATTTATTTTGTACTTATATTTTTTGGGTGTCACTCAAGGTTGTTTCCTAGGTTTTCACATAAGTAATATTTTTTTTCATTTGTTAAATTTTTTTACTTTTTTTTCAAGACATTTTTGAAAAATATTCTCTAAGGGTTATGTATAGAACTTACATAGATGTAAGATATTGACATTATTAGGCAATGGATCACCCTTAGGTGTAGACAACTGATAAGAACCAAGACCAAATTCTGATGTGATAATGTATGGTTCAAGCCAATTTGGTTGAAATTTCCCTAGTTTCTCTCTATCAACCAAATTATTCTAATTTTCCATAAAGACTAGGTCTCCAATCTCAAAGCTTCTAACACAAACCTTATTGTTGTAGCTTCTTTAGAGATGATTCCAATAGGCTTGCAAATAATTAAGAGCATTCTGATGTTTCTCATCAAGGAGTTCAATCTCTCATAGCCTATATACCCGATAGTCTTCATTTGATATGATATACTGTAATGAGATATGTAATGAAGGTAACTCAACCTTTATCGACAAAATAACTTCTAATCCGTAGACCAAGGAATATGGTGTGTCACCAATGGGAGTGAAGTTTCTAGTAGGATAATCTTAGAGAATTGAGTTGGATGTGTCAGTCATGGCCAACATCATCGATAGGCTTCTTTAGGATTTTGACTATGGTCTTACTAGATGCCTTAACTTGATTGTTGCTTTATGGATAGTATCTAGAGGCAAAGTGGAGTTTGATATGAAAATTTTCACATAAGTAATAGACATATTTATTCTTAAATGGTGTACCATTATTAGTGACTATGGAAAGTGGAAATCCATACAGAAAAATGAGGTAATTCAATATGAACTTGGATATTTTCTTGCCAATAATATAGGTCATGGGAATAGCTTCTATCCACTCTGTCAAATACTTAGTGGCAGTGATAATGTACTTATGACCATTGGAGGATGAAAGATGACTTTTAAAAATGAGGTTGAGTCTTGATTGTGAAAATGAACATGGAAATGTGATAGGTTACAAATCTTGTGCTGACACATGTATGAAATCCCCATGGATCTAACATTTTTGGCATTTTTGTACAAACTTGTAAGCATCATTTTCCATGGTAGGTCAATATTATCCAATTATAATTAGGATCTTATTTGATAGAGTAGGGCCACTAGAATGAACCCTACAAATACCTTCATGTACCTTAGTTAGGGTCATTTGTGCTTCATCAACATCAAGACATTTGAGGAGAGTTCTGTCTAGAATCTTTTTATATAAGGTGTTAGCAAAGATAACGTATTAGGAAGCTTGTTAAATAAGGGTTTTGTGTTGGTTACAAAACAAGTTGGGTGGTATATATTGGTCATAGAGATAAGAATTAATATCATGGTACCGAGGGGAACTAGGTCCAATAATCTCACACACAAACTCAAATTAAGAGAATTCAAAGGCAGGGACCATAGGTTTCTCCACTAAGAACTCCTAGTGCATTACATTGTTGGAATATCAAGTGAAGATCCCACTATGGCCATTACTTTAAACGCATTATTCTATATTTTAGGTATCTTATCAAAGACAAGGTGGTCAAAATATTGCTTGAAATCATTGACCATATTCTTTTATGGAATCAATTTTTCATATTTTATCATGTAATCATCATTAACTTGGTTAGTGACCAACTGTGAATTGCCATAGACATGAAAGTTTTTAGTTTTCCATTGGACTGATGTCTTTAGACTGGTGAGAAGAGCCTCATATTATTCCATGTTATTTGTGCATGCAAAATTGAGCCTATAAGATCAGGAATTGATTCACCATGAGGTGTGATAAACAATATTCTAGCCCTAGAGCCTTTCTTTATATAGGATCCATCAAAGTATAAGCACCATGGTGTATGTAGATCAATTAGAAATATGGCCTCATCCAAAAAATAATAACAAGATGGGATGAGTTTCTGGTATAGGAGCATTGACCAATTGATATGAAATTACTTTCCCTTTGATTTCTCTTATATCAACATACTCTATATAAAATTTTCTCAAGATCATAGCCCATTTAGCTAGCCTTTCTATTTGTGCTCCTTTGATGAGGAGATACTTGAGTGGGTTTATCTTAGCTCTAAGAAATGTATTATGGATAAGAATAGAGTGTTTGATTTTTGAGAAGAAAATACTACTTCTAAGCATGCTCATTCTATAGTGGAATAATTCAATTCATATGTGGCAAGTGTTTTGGTGATATAGTGGATAGTCCTTTCTCTTCCTTCAGAATCATGTTATTCAAAAATGACACCTAGAGTTTTTGGAGTTTATTATATGTATAGGAGTAGAGGATTTACCTCTTATGGTGGCATTAATACTAAAGCTAATAGAAAATAGTCATTTAGAGCTTGATATTCTTCTTGAGATTTTTCTAACCATCTAAAAGGTACATCCTTATGAATTAGATATTAGAAAGGATGACAATTTTCTGTCAGTTGTGCTATGAATCTTCTTACAAAATGTAGCCTCCCTTGGAGACTTCTCAATTGGATTATATTGTTAGGAGGAGGAATTTCAATTATTTCTTTAACCTTTTATAGATCTATCTCTATGCCATGATGTGAAATAATGAAGCTCCCAAAATATTTCTAGGTGTAACCCAAAAGACACATTTATTAAGGTTTAGCCTAACTTTTTATGCCTCTAGTCTATCAAAGATGACTATTAGAACATTGATGTGAAGCTATCTAGTAATTGAATTTTTCAATATATCATCCACATAATCTTCCATGATGTCATGCATGAGATCATGAAAGATAGTAGTCGTGGCTCTTTGTTAGATGACAATTGCATTCTGTAAACCAAATGGCATGACATTCAAGTGCTCCCCATGAACATGTAAATATTATCTTATGTTGGTCTTTTGGCTGAATGTGAATCTAATTATAGCCTAAGAATTTGTCTATTAATGATAGCATTTCATAGCCTCTTGTTAATTCCATAATCATATCTATGTTAGGAAATACAAAGTTGTCTTTAGGACATGTTTTATTGAGGTCTTTGCAATCTGTGCAAATTATGATGCCCCTAGATAGTTTAGTGTCTAGTACCAAATTTTATATCCAGTCTACATAGTATATAGGTTGGATGAAAATGACATGTAACTTCTTAAGCTCAACCTTGACTAGTAAGGACACCTTTGGATGAATTTTACAAAGGTTTTGTTTGACATATTTTACTCCTGGATTGAGTGGTAAATGGTGGAGGAGTAATTTTGGATCTAGTCCTAGCATATCAACATATGACCATGCAAAGTTGATCTCTATATGTAAAAAATGAATGAATTGATCTCTTTCCTTAGGAGATGATGATGTTGCAAGGTACATGATCCTCTTTGTTTCTTTAGTGCCAAGGTTTATCTCTTGTGTTTGTTCTACCAGTAGTGGTGATGTTTCTTGATTTATGGGAAGTGTGTCCAACCATCCATCCTCTAGTACCTTAGGTATTTTTTCACCAGAAGATACATCTTTTGTTTTTACTCTTTTATGATCTAGAGGTTCCTTTCAGTTTTCACCTAGAGATTTGTTATTTTTTTCATTTCTTTCATTTTTTGACTAGAGTTTGGATATGAATCCCTAATGTATGTTGCACAATAGAGATCATTAATAAATACAACCTTATGGTCTCCTATGGTTATATCACCTTGAATTCCCATGAACTCAACAAAGCTTCGTCATTCTCAAATAGATATAAGTGTGGAGGATCTTCTTATTCCTAGTCTATAAGATCAAGGTATACAAGGGAATTGTACCATTTTTGTAAGTATAGGACGAAATGACATTTATATAAGACTCAGATATGGATTCATGCAAATCAAACAAGGGGACTTCAAAATTTGCAGATGGTTCCAAAAGGTTTCAATCCAAGCACGTTCATCCATGGGTTTATCATGTAAGTCATAGGTACTTGATGTACAAGGGGTGTCCCAATCATAGTCATGTAAATTAGTCACCTAATATTCATCCTCATTTGTTTTTACATTATCATTAGAAAAAAATACCTTTAAATAAGGAAACCTACTACTTGGAGTTCTTTCTTCCATTGACTTATACCCTAGACCTCTATGTTTTGGATTAGGATTTGGGAGTACTAGTTATACGACTCCTTGCTTTTTCATACCAAGACCACTGCATACATTGAACCCCTATTTCTGTATTATAGTATATCCTTTTCTATACTCATGTACATGAAGTGTAATGGGAAAGGGTTATTTATCTTTATACAACCAATTTGATATGTCTTGTTTAATGGATTCTTCATTAAGTTCTCCCCATTTAGTAAAGATTGTACGTATTTTGTATATAATTTTTTTCTTGTGCTTTAATGGATTTCTTGGTTTCCCATAGGTGCGTGGTGAGATAGGTATTTTTCCCACATAAAAGGAATCAACATATGTTTACTCACCGCAAACTTTGTCTTGGACACTGATCTTGAGCTCAAATAAGGACATATATGGAGTGGATGGGTCAACATACTTGGGAGGTAATGAATTGGAAACTATTTGATTGATAGGAACTTGATTAAAAGTCACCCCCTTTAGGTTGATACAATATAAAAAAGGATCTTTGTCACCGAGGATTGTAATTTTTTACCCATTATAAGAGAACTTAAAGGAATGATGGTAGGTGGATGGGAAAAATTGTATGGAATGGATCCATGGTCTTCTTAGGAGCATATTATAATCAAGCTCAAGATCAAGTACTTGGAATATTTTCTCATGTGTGACTGGGCCAATTCTTATAGGCAGAGTGATGACACCCTTGAAAGGGTATTCCGCGTCATCATAAGATATGATACTGATCTTATTTGAATAGTCCTCACAACTCTCAAATAATTCTAATATTTCAACCAACTTGAGGGTATAAACATTTAGACCTACTCCACCATCTACTAAGACTTGTTTGATTTTGTGCTTATTGACATAGACCTCAAGATGGAGTAGATCATTGTGAAATGGATTGTGTGAAGGTAAATCACAATATATTAATGTGACATGATATGTAGTGGAAAGATGTTTGACCATGTCCAAAAATGTATTAATGTCTATGTCAGTCAAAATGAAAACTCTTGTAAAGCTTTATCAAGGACTACTTTATGACTAGGCAAAAAACATAACTCAAATATGGATATCTATGAAGGTGTCTTCTTTAATTGGTCCAAGATATTTTATTTACTAGTGGATGAAGTATTTTACTTTGACATAATACCTTGGACAATAATCTTGGATTCTTGTAGTAACTGCACAATCAATGTTTTGAACTTGGATAGTAATAACATTGACCGTGTGATCAGGACCATGGTAGATATGATTGATGACATTGGTATTATTTTGCTATCTATAATTGGAGGTGTTACATTTTTCATGATTAATAAGTGGATTCTTAAAAAAATTATGATCAATTTTTTTCTTTTTTCTTTATTATCTTTGACCTTTGTCTCTCCCCTTTCAATTAAATCTTGGACAATATGCTTGAGTTAAATGTAGTTTGTAGTTTTATGTCCTTTTGTTCGATGATAATCACAAAACTCATTTTCATGATACCATGATGGATTTTTAAAAAAATCATAATGTCACACTTCTATCAATGAGATAACATTAGATTGAATCAAACATTTTAGGACCATCTCAAGTGGTTCAACAAGAGGTGTGAAAGCGCATCATGGGTTTGGTCATCTTCATGCACATTTTTCTTAATTAGTCATATTAGATGATTGATTAGTATTTTTATGGAAATTATTATTGGTTTTGAACATGTTAGGAGGAGGTTCTCTTTGTAAGTGTATGATAGATTGCACTAGATGTATAGCCTTGGTGTCAAAAACATCATCATTCGTGACATTTTTGTTTTGAGACCAAAATTTAGATTTGTCAAAAGTTTTGTTATATTGGTTGGTCCCATTGTTATTTAGTTTGAGTTGTTCTTTTATGATGAGTCATCTTTCAAATTTTATACCTTTCTCACCCACTTTAAAAAATGTGTTTATTCATTGGGATTTGAAAAGCAAACATGATATCCATTTGGTAGTTCTAAATAAACATATGGATCTTATCCTTTTCAGGAATAAAAAAAGGTGATTTGCTAGAAATATTCCTCCATCATTGTAGGAAGGATGCAAAGGGTTCCCCAAATTTCTAATTAACATATATAGATCCATTATGGTGACTTCTGTGATAATGTTACTATTGTCACTAAGGATTGCACCCAAATAAGCTAAGTGTGAACCTAGAAATCATGTGAAACATGGGACTACTTTCAAGATGTGGGTAACCTATCAGAAAGTAGACCTCTGGATTAGGGGCCGGCTTCCCCTTGAATCACCTTGAAACTTGACTAACTTTATGAGGAAAAGGGAGAGAGTGCATGAAATTAAACAACTGAAACTAAACTTAGGTGATCCACCAAATTGATAAAAAGATCCATAGTTGAAAAAAGCTTACAAAGACAACTGAAAAATAAATCTACAACTCAAAACTTGACCCTATTACTTTGAACTTCTTAGAAATAATAAGGTACTTGGAATATAGAGAGGGAAGGTACTTCCACAACTCATTATCCAATTTGTACATAGATTAATACTTCAAAGACAAAACAAATCTCTGAATACTTAGTTGAACCAATATGGAGATTAAGGACAAAATGACATCACAATAATCTTAGCATAAAAACTCAATAAGAAACTCATAAATTAAAAGAGACAAGAAGGATCACTTTTTGTATTCACTGTAAGAAGATAAGTACAATTGTGTTTCTTAGAGCTACAATATTCACCTCCAAGTGAGAAAGAATGAAGAACTAACCTCAATCACCTAAGTGAGAGGTATATAAACAAAACCTCAAAATCCACATTCATGGCCCTAACCTCACTAAAAATGGAAAAAAATTGTATCCTTGGGCCATGAAATATGCTTATCGAATCGGGATGTTAGATTCTCGAATTTGTAGGGGTAAGTGGGAAGGTGAAATCCTTAAAAAAGATAAGCCATTAAATCTTTCCTATCCCCTTTTATCATGCTTTGAAAAAATATTTTGACAAATAATTTATAGAATATCATTTTATCAGAATTTACAATAGAAATTGCATGATTTACATTATTATTTTACTACCCCTATGTGGATTTTAGTTTAAAATAAATAAGTTCTCAACCCCAAAGGGGAAAACATATTTATTAAACCATTTACATTTTATTAATCCACCTATCTCATGAATAACATATGTTTAAGTTTGTGGGTTTTAAAGATGTTTAATTAATATGGATAAATTATCAACCCAATATTGAAAAGGGGAAAAATTACCCAAATAAATATTTATATTTCAAAGAAAATTCACTTTAAAAAAGAAGGATGCTAAAAGCATCAAATTCCTTCACTGCTGGTTTATTTGGAAAGTTGCAATCTTGATCTGGGTTTGGGCCTTTGATCTTTGAGCTTGGAATGGAAACTTTTGGTCTTTTGGAAGCCTTTTGATGTCCCCTGATGATTCGAGGTAGGCATTGTGATCTCCATGTTTTCATTTCTCCTCATCTTCTCTGCATATTGTGATGGCATAATGTTGTGATGCTCTCTGCATTTTTTGATGTTTATGTTGTGATCAATGTGTATCGTCGAAAAATTGAAGCACTTCCATTTAGGACTAGTTTATCCCTCCAAGTAGGTGGTTTTGGGTCACATCAGATGCTTTCATGGGATCTTTGGCTTGGATCATGGTTTCCCCCCTGTTCTACCCTTTTCTCCATCTCTTTCCAACCTTTTTTTGGCACCCTATCCTAAAACCTTGAGATTCTTGACCTCAGGGTCAAGGTAGACCTTCTGGGTCAAGGTCGACCTCAACCTTGACCTTGACCTAGGTTAAGGTTGACCTCTACCTCTACCTTGACCTAGGTTAGAGTTGACCTTGACCCTGACCCTGGGTCCAGATTTCAGATTCTATAAGTTTCAGGATGTCAGGCTTCAGAAAGTTTATTTTCCTGCTTCTAGGATAGCTGTTTCGGATTTCAGAATGGTAAAATCTTAAATTATATTTAATCTAGGTCAATTTCTAGGGGTAAAGGCTTAAATGGGAATTTAATTCTCCTATGTTAGCTTGTCTAGAAGTTTGTTCCCTAGACTTGTATAAAAGGAAGCCTTCCTCTCTCATTTAATCTATCTCTTTTTCATATCTCTCAAGTGCAATCAAGTGTGAGCTACATCATCAATCAAGCATTCAAGACATCATATACATTCAAGAATTCAAGTTCTCCATTAAAGACCAAGGATTCAAGCTTTCAAGCCTTTGGAGGGATTTGGTTCAAGCATTCAAGATTCATCATTCAAACCCTAGATCTATCCATCATGGTGGTGTGAACTTCCTTCAAGATCCTTTGTTCATCTTCAAGATCTATTCATCCTCCCTTCAAGGTGGATTCCAAGAATACAATCATGGAGGTTTTGATTTACATTTTTTAGTGTTGAGTCCAAGCTTTCATATCAATATACTTGTTTACATTCCAAATACAATTGCATATCTATTGAATATCATAGCATCATTGTTAGATCTACTTCTACTACTTGCTAACATTCTATATTTCAATTCTATTTTAAAGGTTGATTCCAAATTGGGGTTTGACCAAGGCAAACCCCTCATCCAAACAAAAAAACCCTTTTTCTTGTAGGTACAGGTGTGGGATAGTGAACTACGTTTAGATTTGAGTACCCTTTTCGGTGAACTACTGGGATCTACAAACAAAATTTTCGTCGGAACAGTACAGGTCAAGGTCAAATTTTTGGGGTAAGATTATGCCCCGAGGTAAGATCTTACCCCTATTTTGGGTCAAGGTTGACCATTCTCAGAAAGACAAGGTTTTTGGGTTTTATCTGTTTTTGTATTTCCAAGCCAGATCTGATTGCAAAATTTCTCGAAACTGAACACAAACACCAGAAAATAGTGATTTCTGAATCTGCTCCTTTTCAAGGTAATTATTTATGTTTTAGTAAGTTTTGTATGTCCACAACATTTTCCACACATCATCACATGACTCAAACAAAAATATATAAAAATATATCCCGAAAGGATATATTTTTATATATTACATTTTGGTGAACCCGCGATAGACAACTCTTTCTTTTTGGTGTTAGATACTTTGCTTTATTTCCTTATGATTAGATTTATTTTATGCTCTTGCATTTTAAAATTCAAAAAAATCTATATATTCTACAAAATACAAAAATATTTCTTTCATTTTCTATGAAGATCTTTAAGATGCTTTGGTGTATGGTTATTTTCTTTATTATCCTCCTCTTAGCATCTCTTTATCATACTTATGACGTTTATGAGAGTATCATCCATTTTATTATGTTTTTCACTCTTCATGTTTCACTAGCTTATGCTTTTGTGAGATTGACCAATACTAGTCTTCCTACTTTCAAAACTTTCATTAAAGATTTATGTGGTGGACTTATTACTCTTTTGGATTATGTGAAGAATGTGGTAGATGATACACCATCTCCTAATCTTCCTAATCCTATCATCCCTGATCTAGTTCCTAATCCTATCCATCCGAATCTGATTCCTAACATTCCTAATGTGCCTAATTCTCCATCTAATATTCCTAGTTCTTCCCATACTTATGATCAAGTTCAAACTATGGCCCATGATGCAGATGTGCAAGAATTCTTGGATTTACCTTCCCCTTCTCATCTGATCCAAGATGATATGAAAGAGAAGAGAAAAGAAACTTCCTCTAAACCTATTATTCCACCTTATACCTTTACTCATGAGCATGATAAACAATCACCTCCTGTAGAAGCTTTACATGATATGTACACTATAGGATATAATATGATGACTAAACAAGGTTGTAAAGGTTTAGGGCTTGGTGTTAATGAGCATGGTATTAAATACCCAGTTCATATATCCCCTAAACAAGATATGCATGGTGTTGGTTGTTCACAATCTCAATTCAAGGTGGTTGATTTTGATCATCATCGTCCTCTTCATGTTCTTCTCCCTACACCTACCTTAGACTACCCTGATACTCCTCAAGATGTAGCTAAGAAGGTGTATGTTCACTTAATGAATTCCAAGAAATAAATCTTTAAACCTATGTTGAAAGATGCTCTATCCAAGTACAAATGTCCTTTTCATTATAGTAATACACATTTACTTGCTGATTGTGTGCATTTCAAGTTATATGTTAGAGAAAGAGCTACTTTAGGAATTATATCTCACTCTCGTATAGTTTTACAATTCCTTCATAACTTTGATAGGGAGCATCCCCTTGATTTTTTCATAGTATAGATCTTTCATCCTCTTGTCTCATGGCTGGGGGGCAAGAGTCATTTAAACCAGTCTTTTAGGATCCATTAGCCTCTTAGCATATTTTTTTTCTTGAGCTTAATTGGTATTCTTTCTATCTTTCCTCCCTATGGTTTTGTATTATTTTATAATCATCCATAGATTATCCTTCATTATTCAAGATATATTTTCTAAAGATATTTGTTTTGCAAAGGTATCCCTTGCTTTCATCCCTGGGGGGAAAGGTTCTTCCTTCTTTCTCTTTGTCTAGGGATCTACTTTCCTTAGCCTAGTGGCATTTGTTTATCTTGCAACATTATTTCATTATACTGACTAAGGTTTGGTTATGGATATCTTTTTATGTGAGAGGTTGTTGTCCTAGGTCATCACCTCTTCTTTATTTTACCAATTATGTTCTTTTTAAATTCTTTCCCTAGCTCTAGGGTTAGAGTTTGATTCCTTTGTTCAAAGAGTCCTCTTCCTCTTGATTATAGAGAGCTAGATGATTGAATCTTTATTTTTATTTAAAGATGATATTTTATCTAAAGAACTCATCTATGGTGGGGGTCTTGTTGATAAGATCTCTTTCTTTGAGGATCCTTTTTCCATAAGTGACATATCCTTTTCATGATTATCTATGCTCTTGGATGTAAGGGTCAATACCCTTCACTAAGAATATAATGTACATTGTTGTTAAACAAGATATCTCCTTACTTTGTGAAGTAGGTATCCTCTTTATCTTCCTTATCATGTCTAGTAGACAGCCACGATAAGGAGGGGGGCATATATAGGGTCTCTCTTATGCCACATTTTTCAATATTTCAATATGCTAAATCCTCCGAAGGTAACACACATAAGATGCTAAATCTTGAAGAGACATGGATTTTTCAATTTTCAATATGCTAAATCCTCGAAAGGTAACACACACAAGTTGCTTAATCCTGAAGAGACACACATTTTTCAATTTTCAATATGCTAAATCCTCGGAAGGTAACACACATAAGTTGCTAAATCTTGAAGAGACACATATTTTATATTCATAGTGATGCAAGAATGTGGATCTATGGGTATTCCAAAAGCCATCAGAAGATGCATTACAGTTTCAAGGCATAGTTTTTGGGTGAACTATCAAGTTTTTCTATCTGTTGGGTTCTCCCTCCTTGGTGATTCATGGTAAGGTGGGCATCTTACTGGGTGAGGTAATCACTTTCTCTTTTCTCTCTTTTCAATTTCATGTTATTAGGATTAGATCATGAAGCTATGTTATTTATAGTGTTGATCTTGTCTTTCTTATGTAATCATTTATGCTATTATGAAAGCTTTCCAAATATGATATTAGTATAGGAAACATTTCTTAGCAAGGTTTCCTTTGCTAGTTGATTTGGGTTTGTTTTTGTACTAACCCCCTCTTTTTGTTTCTTTTAGTTTTCTCTTTGTTTTCACACCCTCATGTGTGTATGTTGAATTAGAATCCTTATCTTGGGGGCTTGTGTCCTTAATTAAGTGTTATTCTATCTCATTACAAATCCACTTGAATCTTTCTTCTACTCTACCAAGAGTTTGTATTGAATCCATACTCTTGCTAAAGTGGGGGCTAAATGTATCGTCAAAAAATGGAAGCACTTCCATTTAGGACTGGTTTAGCCCTCTAAGTAGGTGGTTTGGGGTCATGTCAGACACTTTCATGGGATCTCTGGCTTGGATCATGGTTTTCCCCTTGTTATGCCCTTTTATCCACCTCTTTCTAGCCTATTTCTAGCACCCTGACATGAACCCCTAAGATTCTTGACCTCAGGGTCAAGGTTGACCTCGACCCTGACCTTGGGTCTAGATTTTAGATTCCAGAAGTTTAAGGATGTTAGGCTTCAGAAAGTTTATTTTCTAGCTTCTGGGTTGGCTATTTCGGATTTCAGAATGGTAAAATCTTAAATTATATTTAATCTAGGTCCATTTCTAGGGGTAAAGGCTTAAATGGGAATTTAATTCTCCTATGTCAGCCTCTCTAGAAGTTTGTGCCCTAGACTTGTATAAAAGGAAGCCTTCCTCTCTCATTTCATCCATCTCTTTTTCATATCTCTCAAGTGCAATCAAGTGTGAGCTACATCATCAATCAAGCATACAAGCCATCGTCTACATTCAAGCATTCAAGTTCTCCATTGAAGATCAAGGATTCAAGCTTTTAAGCCTTTGGAGGGATTTGGTTCAAGCATTCAAGATTCATCATTCAAACCCTAGATCTATCCATCATGGTGGTGTGAACTTCCTTCAAGATCCTTTGTTCATCTTCAAGATCTATTAATTCTTCCTTCAAGGTGGATTCCAAGCATACAATCATGGAGGTTTTGATTTACATTTTTTAGTGTTGAGTCCAAGCTTTCATATCAATATACTTGTTTACATTCTAAATACAATTGCATATCTATTGAATATCATAGCTTCATTATTAGATCTACTTCTACTACTTTCTAGCATTCTCTATTTCAATTCTATTTTAAAGGTTGATTCTAAACTAGGGTTTGACCAAGGAAAACCCCTCATCTAAACAAAAAAACCCTTTTTCTTGTAGGTACAAGTGCGGGACAACAAATTGTAGTTCAGATCTGAGTACCCTTTTCAGCGAACTTTCAAGATCCATGAATAGAATTTCCATTGGAACAGTGTAGGTCAAGGTTGACTTTTTTGGGTAAGATTGTGCCTCGGGGTAAGATCTTACCCCTATTTTGGGTCAAGGTCGACCTTTCTCATAAAGACAAATTTTTTTTGGGTTTTCTCTATTTCTATATTTCCAGGCCAATTTTGGTTGCAAAATTTCCTGAAACTGAACACAGACACTAGAAAACAATGATTTCTGAATTTGCTCCTTTTCAAGATAAGTATTTATGTTTTAGTAAGTTTTGTATGTCCACAACATTTTCCACACATCATCACATGACTCAAACAAAAATATATAAAAATATATCCCAAAAAAATATATTTTTATATATTACATAATGGTATTGCATTTGATTGTTTGAATGACTGGTTTCATTTATCTTCTATTGGTACTTGTTGTTGATAACACCATTTGTTATTGGTTCCATGCTTTATTCTCTTGATGACCCACGAGCTAGGGCTTCAATTTCATTATTTATTTCCTCTTTGTTTTAGCATAATGCTATAACATGCTCGATTTTTTAGTGTGAACGAGCTAGGGCATCATTTATTTATTGTTTGATCTTATGGTATTATGTTGTTTATATTTGGACCATGCATAGCATATTCATTATTTGTTATAATAAAGACCCTCGATGGCCCACGAGCTGTGGATTTAATGGCATTATTTGATTCTTCAAGTACAATCCATGAGCCTTAAGCTAGAGCATTATATTCCATCCATTTGCTTCTCTGTTTAGATCTTAAGGCGTGTTGCAATGGCATCATACCCTCGGCCCGTGCCCTTTGATCATGATGTTTATGTTTGTTTGCATACTACCAATGGTTTGTGTATGGAAGCTCCTGGACTTATGAGCTTAGGCATCTTTGGTGTGTTTGTTTTCATCACCATGCCTGTGCTTTGTTTAATTGGTGTCCATTAGGCCCGTGAGTTTTGAAACAGTTCATCATCACTGTCTTGATGTTAGTGTTCATTGTTCCATGCCATGTGGATCCCCAAGCTTCTTGCATTGTTGTCTCAGATGGAATATGCCTTTGGATGTTCATTTTTTGGAAGTGAAATTTTGTAAGCTTATCATTATTGGTCTTTGCTTGACTCATCAATCCATTGTATATTCGACTTACTTGATGGTTATATTGCTCCTTTTTCTTCAACACTTAGCTTTGAGGCCCGAGAGATGTATGTAGAAATTTTATATACTGTTACTACCTTTTGATAGTGACTATGACTGCATTCTTTTCTTGATGTCACTCCATGATATGGGACTTAGAAGCAATATCAAAGGTTTCTTTCTATTTTGATCATATGCAATCATGTCATGCATGACCTCTTACTAGTGTTAACATATCAGTGATGGTGATGTCATTCCACCATGGTGATCAAATGTATTGGTTCAATATTAAACAAAATGTGAAACCTCCATCAGATTCTATACCTTGATGTCTGTCAGCATTATGCTATCATTTTACTAAGTAGCTCACTTTCTTTACCTTAAAATGAAATTTTGAATACTTCCATGCCATGAATATGTGATAGAAGTGAATGCAGATTTGTTCCTCTTTGTTCCATTTTGATCTTGATTTGTGATATTGTCCTTCATTGCTGATGTGCATGGTGGATGGCTATTGTGGGTTCATCATGATGTCATAGCAACACCAGATGAAACATCAACATCTGGTGTTGTTGTTGCATTGTTGGATGATGCAGATACAATATTGATTCATCAAGTGTTCATACAGCCATTTACTTCCCTTTTCTGTGTTGATCTCTTTTATGTACTTCCATGCTTTCTGTCATTACTATTATGTCTTCAAGATCCTTGGATGCTCCATGGCCACTACTGCTTTTCTGACTACTTCCCTCTTCTGTGTTGATTAGTGCTCCTCCTTGATGCTGTGGGGATGATCA
The DNA here is from genome assembly GCA_027943335.1 of Chamaecyparis obtusa. Classification (NCBI taxonomy): domain Eukaryota; kingdom Viridiplantae; phylum Streptophyta; class Pinopsida; order Cupressales; family Cupressaceae; genus Chamaecyparis; species Chamaecyparis obtusa. The sequence goes on along the minus strand of BSBK01005650.1, from coordinate 1,185,119 downwards.
GGAACTCTATGGGAATGGGGCTCCTGATAACCCTCACAGTTTCAATGTGGGGTGCAAGGAAACTTATCACTAATCATGGGTTCTCTTGGCCTGTAATGTGGTCCCTATCAAGGAAATTTGAAGTTTTTCTTGATAGAGCCCACATTACAAGGAAAAATCATTCAACACACTCTATTACTTTGCAATTGTTGTTGTACAAACAATATTTGTACTTCTAGGATGGTATTTTAGAAAAACCATCCTATCAGTACTTAGATTATTTGATTGAGGTAAACAACAATGTTATAGCTTCTTCCATATCTACACATGGAACAAACAAGTTAGTCAAAACATGGTATCTTCTTCTTCCTGCAACATCTTTTTGAATGCACATGCCCTGTAGCATATCTCTTTTAGAAGAGTATGGCTAATTATATACATTCATGATTGTAGATGAGGGCAAGTAGTAGGGTATCATGAATTTCTTAGATCCTTTGGATCTAACCCTCATCTCTCTCTTCTTTTTAGGTTATGGATCACTTAGGAGCACACTGGATTCAACCCCGGATCAATATTTTATCACCTCAGGCAATGTATGATACCCTTATACTTATGTTCATCCACTTTATGTATGTTTGTATTAACTTGTATTCTTTTGAAAGTTGGCTATTCTCACGGCCTGTATGAGCCTAGATGATTTTATCTTTCAGATATTTTCTTTGTACATTACATACAAGATATTTGGCATATATACATGTAATATTTAGATGCAAAAATCTCTTTTCCTTTACATGTATCCTTTTCCTAAAATGAACACAAATTTAAACAAGATCACCTAATAATGCAAACTAGAGTACTGTAGTTTCATCTAGTAATTAGGTTAGCAATCCAAAATGAGTAAAAATATGTTAACATCCTGGTGACCTCAGCTGAGTGCTTGCATGCTAAGTACCCTTTGACCAGTTGCCTTTTGCATCGATTAGGTACATAGTCTCATAAACCTCAGAATTAAACCTTGCTTCAAACAAAACAAATCCTTCTTGCCAACAAAATAACTAAATACTTGAGACAGGTTGGCATTGCTCCTTTTAGACTTATCATTTTGTGTGTGAAATTGTACCTAGCTATGGACACAACACTTCAGTAAAACATTAGAGGTTAGCAAATCAAAAAATCTGCAAATAAGATAAATATTGCTAACCAGGCGATTTACTGCCTTCTAGTAGATGTGAGTTTGATATTCTCATAATTAGACCGAGATCAGTGACAATGCAACACCTAAATGAAGGATTTAATGATGAAAGTGAATGAGAAATGAATGCAGATTAAGCTATGTTTTTTATTTTTTTCTATGCAATATGGATGAAAACTGTATGGAAATTGATTTAAAAACTAAATAAAAATGAATGTAATCTAATCTAACAATGATATGAATTGCTATAAAATGAATGAAAAACAAGAATCTCAAGAAATAACATAATCTCACAAATCGCCAAGATCACACGAGCAAGATTCTCCAAATTTGTAAGAGGGTGATCGTTTGTGAAGGACTAAACCTCGTTTATATAGAAATCCAGGTTCTGTGAGAACTCATGGAAAGCCAAAAATCTCTCGCTAATCAACTCAGATTGATTGTTGAGTTATTAGAAAATCAGAAAGAGTTAACTCACAAAATCATTCAAAATTAAATTTTTAACTCAAATCAGAAGTTCAAATCACTTTTTCAACTCACAATCACATGTTGAGTTCAAAAAGTTAACAAATTGAATTGATTTGTTGAGTTTGAGTTTAACTGCTTTTTTGAATGTGCATAGATAATTATGAATTTATTTATAAATTGAAGTGATTTATTCTCAACTTAACTTATTTTTGAATAAAAACAATTGATTTATGGGTTAATCAATTATTTAATCAAACTTTATCCCAAAACTATATCATTAAATTTGAGAATTTGATTTAATCAATTAAATAAATGTTCAATTGATTATTTTTAACAATTTTGATTTATTGTCAAATAAAAATAATGATAATTAGGAATAAATATAATTAAATCTAATTAAATAATTAAGTGGCATAATTAAATTAAATTAATCAAATATTCGACATATTCAATTAATTAACTTTAGGAAAAATAAAATGATATCATTTATCATCAAATAATATTTACTTTAGGAATAATTAGGATAAATTAGGAATATTTAGGAATATTCCCTGATGCAGAATTAAGATAGAATCAATTAGGGTTTTGATAATTCGATGTGCAGATGTGCCTTAGGTTAGGACTTTTATGTCGATTTCAATCGATTTGTTGATGTAGGAGGTCAATGGTTCTAAAGCCCATTTTTGGGGTATTACATTTTTCCCCTCTTTGAATTACTATGTGAAGCACAATGTTTCAAAGATTAATTAGTTTTTGATGATGATGTAGACTCAATTATGTGGTGAAGAAACTGATCCTGAAAGATTTAACCAATTTTGAGACAGAAACTGATTTAAAGATTTGACGATATTGATTCAGGTCCTGGTTGACCAAAGAATCGAGATGATGTTAACGATATCAACAATGAACTGGGATTATGAAGAAGTGTCAAAATGCCTGATTCTGAACCTATGATTACAAGGAAGTGACTGTCCTGAATCCAGACCTAATTGTCCAAAGGAATCGAAAGGATGTCAAATTTGAACCCTTCAATTATGAAGAATCAAGGAAATAACACTAATGAACCGATGGTTATGAGGAGATGATACAGTTTACAAGTTGTGAGAGAACACCAGATTGATATGGTTTTTGATGAATCTGATATGCCCCAAGCAATGTGCCCCAAGTGACTAGGACTTTGATGAGTCAGCAACTAGACGTGGTTGTTGTGTTGATCACTGAAGAAAATTTGATTAATAGATTTGATTATTTATGTGTAATACCATGCCTCCTTCAGGATGAAAATCAAAATCTGGCAAGAAAGCCAATGTGATTTGGTTTAGAGGCGATGTAATCGATTTTAGAAGTGGTTATGCATGTCTGGAGACATGTTCTGCATCGTTTGGAGGTCTTGTTGACCAAGTTTGACCATGAGTTGACCATGGTTAACCAAGTTGAAATTTGAAGATTTTGATGTTAGATGATCAGTTAAGTTGAATATTGGATTCCTTTGATGTTTGGAAGGTTGATTATGCAAGCAGTTGGTTGCCCTAGGTCCAAAAAATTTAAATCATGATTTTGACAATATAAATAATCTCAGATTTCAATTTTGATCCTGAAAATGGGTTTAGAACATCGAAATTAGCTAGGGGTGCAATTTTCACGCAAAATGGAGCACTTTGAAAAATTAGGTCAAGACCTATATAAGGCCCAAAAGGGTCATTTTCAATTCATTTCAACCTTTTGACTTTAGAAACTTGGTGGAGCCCTCTGACTGAAAATGATGGTTCCCATGTCCTCTCATCGATTCAAGCATAGTCAACGATACCAGAGACCTTAGTAGTATGGTAATCTGGGAAGTGGACCTCTATGCCTCTCTGTGAATTCTATTTGGTATCTCTTTTATATTTTTTAGGATCTTTTAGGACGTGTTTGAAATTTTAAAATCTTGTATCACGAAAAGTCATACGACAAACTTTGGGGACTCGTAAGACATTCCAAGTTCAAATAGAGTGTCATATGTGTTGTATGTGTTTGTCGTATGAGGGACACCCATTTGTCGTACAACATTTCATCGGGTCCCTCAAGTGTCATGCAAGAACTTGTACAGTGTCGTATAACTATAAAATGTCGTATGGGACCTAGTATATTGTTGTACAACTTTTGGCACCATTATGTATTGTCATATGGATAATAGTGAGCATTTTTTAGGTCCTTAGGTCAATTTTTCAAATTTTTTGATTCCATAGCTGATTTCCCTAGTCTTTAATGCACTTGTTGATATGTTCTATTTCTCATTTTCCGCACTCATAGCTTGATTTTTTTATCCAATTTCTGATAGTTGCCCTATTTTTGTGCTATGTAGGTCCATTACTCAGATGTCCATGTTTGAATTTCACACCCCTCCACATAGAGACTCTACCTAGCACTACTTGACCCTATGAGAGTGCACCTTGCAATGTGCGGTTTTGAGTTTCTGATTAGTTTTCCTGACATTCAAGTGAACCATGGCCTTTTGACTGCCTTAATAGAGTGTTTTCATTATGAGATGCAGACATTCCATCTCCCAATAGGGGAGATCACTTTGACACCCAAGGAAATCTACAAGATCCTTAGGATACCACTTCATGGCACTCACCTGGATTATATCAGTGCGGGTAACACATGGTTACAAGCATTCCGCACTTTATTTGGTACAAATGAGAAGATTACACAATAGATATCTTGGGAGATACTTGTTCAGAGATATGCATAGACCCACCAATTGGAGTGTATCATAGCTGGGATGATCAGAGGGATCATTATGTCTGACTATCAGTAGAATGATCTTCTTATGGGATGGGCTCCCATGATTGCACGTTTGATGGCGAGTCCTATTGAGCTCAACGTGGGGTCAGTGCTTATTAACACATATGTTTTCTAAGATACATGAGATTGTCTACCATGAGGGTAATATGTTTTCTTCTAGCACCATTGTATTGCAGATTTAGGCATGTGAATATATTCCTATATGCAGACCGATTTGTGTAGATGAGAGGCAGCCACAGGAGCCGCTCATATATAGATATTATGGATACGTTACATAGGTTTGGATGGATCACACTAAGTATTGGTGGTGTGTGCTGGATGACATGACATTTGTCACTTGGAGACCTTATTTGTAGATTGAGGCATGGCCAGCTGCTCGTGCCCAGTTCAAGTATTTTTGTCAGAGTCAAATCTTGATAGGTTGATCGACCACAGTCCTGGAGAGGTTACCCATCACTCGCATATGGAGGCAATACAAACTCATCCAGGATGAGCCCTAGGAGTTCACAAATTACACATGACTGGTGTGAGAGATTGGTCTGGGATGGTTAGCTAGGCTTTCTTATGTAGTTTGTAGCCTTGAGTACAATGGGCTAGTCAGCAGGGATTGGGACTATCGGCCGTAGGTGACTGATGCTAGTGTTACTGATGCTTTCATAGCATACCTGGTAGAGCATCCAATGAGGAGTTTCTTAGATTGTACAGAGCTGATACTGACCATTGAGGATGTGATGGATGTTACAGGTGCCCCTAAGGGCAGAGGTCAGAGGCGTCGAGAGGTCCAGATCCTAGTGGTGCATCCTACACCACCCAAGCCGAGAGTAGTTATGACACCTATGAGGCTAGTAGGACATATGAGGCCACCACCTATACCACATACAGTTCCAGAAAATAGGCCTACAGTATTATAGTTTTGATACACCAGAGGTGAGGACGACACATTAGGTGGGGTTGGCAGTGTTGATGAGGTGCTAGGTGCCCAACATGATGCTTCTATGGAGGAGGCACATGATGCCTCAAATTTTGATCTTGGAGAAGAGGTTCATTTCCACAAGGCACATATAAACACATGTGTTTTTGGTGGTAATGAGGCTATGGAGGAGGGTCAGATAGTAGCAAAGGCAGAGCCTGGATTGCGGCAGACCTCACATGATATCATTAGGCATCTCAGGCACCAGTTGAGAGATCATCGCTCACATAGTTTATGCAGTGATACACATGATATTTGTGCAAGTATATGAAGAGTTCAAGTGCTCAGTCATTGTCAAAAATAGATGTTTAACCCAGAATGGTGACTCTTGCTGAGTAGATATATAGACCCTTATGTGGCATTCAATCCTTTAGACATTTTTTTTATCGTCAATGCTTGATTCAGACCATGAGAGAAATACAACCATGCAAAATGCAAATGTAGATGAAATACAAGACCTAGGACTTAGTCACTGATCATGTGTCAATTTTTATCATCACTAAATATTTTTAGGTAACATCGAATAATCGATACAATGTTCACTAGTCAGGCAACCATGAACATATGAATATTGATTTTTATTCTGAAATGTCGGATTTAGATATAAGCATCAAGGCCCAAAAGCCAGGATGACTTGAATATCATGTCCATTTTGATATAGAAATTTGTATAAGCATCAAAACATAAACATCATGATGACCTAAATACACCTTACAGACAAACACACCAAGTAGGTGTAGAGATCATTCTGTGTCCAATGTGAATTACCCGTAGTGACCCTTTATCGTTCACATCCTTGGGTAGTAGCTTGTTTTACAATAGGATTAAGAAATCATTCAAAAAGACAAAAGTTAGATCAAACTTCCTTGAAGCATCCGGGTATCAATGGTCAAGGTACACATGGCCATCCAATCGTGATGGAGGCACTTATAGTGGACACCAATTCAATCCAAAATTTCCAAAGTTATTAGATTTTTACTTCAAACATAAAACAAATAAAAGATTATGCCCCCAGTCATCACTCTCTAAATCCTATAAAGGACATCATCGAGAAGCGCAAAGGGACAAAATATGTAGGAATCTCAATGTGAATCAGTAAGCATACAAGAAGATTAAAGCATTTGTGCAAAGATTTGTTTTCATTTTGTTGTTGTCATTTGTTTGTGTGCAAAATCCTTTACTGGTAGGGAGACAGACAAACTGACTTGAATATGGTTTTGAAGGAATTTAACTAGATATGACTTGTCTGAAGATTATGACGATCATAGGATATGACACTAATTTCCCCCAAGTTGAAGCTTTGATGGATACAAACACTTTGGCTTTGGTGCACATACCAACTTTATTGAAAATAGGATTTGAAAACAAACCAGTAGATATGTACAAACTAAAGTAGTACTAAAAGCTGGGAAATACCATGATTGTGCTGATAGATGGAGCATTTTGATATGAGTGGCACCCATTTATCGGGTTTTCAACATCTTGGCAGAGATTCTATTTTTTCTAATGGGGCGCTTGTTTACCAGGTTTTCACCAAGGCACTTTTTCTTTTTCTTCTTTTTTTTGTATTTTTCCATTTTTTTATTTTTTTGCGAATCACCAAGGTGCCTATTGCTAGGTTTTCACCAGGATGATCATTTTTTTTAGGACTTTTTCTAATTTTAATGATTTTTTGCAGGACATTTTCGCAGATTGAATGTCTCAAGCATAGAATTTCTTTAGATGGAGAACATTGATTAGTTCCCGGAGCTGTTCTTTGTTAGTCATTGAGAGTTGATAGGCTCCAGAGCCAAAAGTAGCAGTGATAAAAAAGGGACCAGGCCAGTTGGGTTCAAACTTCCCCTTGCGTTCTCTATGTGATTGATTTTTAGTATTTTCTCTCAAGACTAGATCACCAACTTGAAATTCTTTGTGTCTGACTTTCTTGTTGTAGCCTCTAGACATTCATTTCTGATATACTCTAAGATGATCATACGCGGCTTGCCAGTGCTCATCTAGTAGTTCAAGTTCTTGTAACCTAGACACTCTGTAGTCATCATCAGTTATTAGACCATGTATTCTGATTCTTAGTGATGGGATTTCAACCTCAATAGATAGTACCGCTTCAACCCCATATACTAAAGTGAAAGGAGTAGCCCTAGTGGGCATTCTGATACTTGTTCTGTAGGCCCAAAGAGCTGGATTGATCATTAGGTGCCATTCTCTTCTTGTCTTGTTGACTGTACGATGGAATATTTTCAATAATTTTTTGTTGGATGCCTCAACTTGTCCATTCCCTTGAGGATAATAAATAGACGACCAATGTTGAGTGATCTTGAATTTAGAGCATAAGGAATCTAAGTCCTTGTTCTTGAATTAGCCTCCATTATCTGTGATGATGGAGTGTGGTATACCATATCTGTAAATGATATAATTCAATATGAACATAGAGATTTGTTTACCTATGGCCTGTGTTAAAGGAACTGCTTCAACTCATTTCATGAAATAATATGTTGTTGTGATTATATGGGTGTGACCATTAGAATAATGAGGGTAGATAGCCCCTATGAGATCAAATGCCCATTGTTGGAAAGGCCATTGTGTTGTAAAAGGAATCAAGTCTCTCCCAGGTGCATGAATCAAGTTTCCATGGACTTGACATTTTTGACAATTCTTAGCATATTTTATGGCCTCTTTTTCCATGTTTGGCCAATAGTACCCTACCCTAATAAGTTTTTGAGCTAGTGTCAAACCATTGGAATGTGATCCATAAATACCTTCATGGAATTCCTATAATGCGTGTTGTGACTCTTCACATTCTAAGCACCTAAGACGTATACCATCTAGACTTCATTTGTACAAATCATTACCAATGATGATATACCATGATGTGTTTCAGATAAGGTAACATTTTTCATGACGGTTAAAGATATCAAGAATTATTTGGTCTCAAAGGTAGGAATATTTGTTTTTGTAATTAGAGGAATCATGACCTACAACGTTGTACATCATTTAGGTTTTTGGACAAACATAGGCAGGAAATGATAGTGCTTCCACCAGGAACTCGTAGCGTAGCTCATGTTCGGGTTGTTGTAATAAAGATGATAGCATTGCCATAGCATCAGCAGCCTTGTTCTCCATTCTAGGAATTTGTTTGAATGTGATAGATATGAAATATTTCTTTAAGTCATTCACCATGCATTTGTATGGAACAAGTTTCTCATATTTTGTTTGATACACATCATTGACTTGGTGTATGACCAATTGTGAGTCTCCATGAATGTGTAGTTCTATTACTCTCCATTCAAGCACCATTTTCATACCATTTAGTAAAGCTTTGTACTTAGCTATGTTGTTGGTACAAGGGAACTTGATTCTGAATGCCTTTGGAATAGAGTAACCCTGTGGTGTTATGAAAAAGATGCCCGCTTCAGATCCATTTTGTGTGTAGGATCCATCAAAGAATAATTTCCACGTTCTTGAAGATAGATGCATGATAGAAGAATTAGGAAACTCCATTTGCATTGGTTGATCATCAAACATTGGAGCATCAGCCAATTGATCTACAATTACTTTCCCTTTGATAGATTTTCTTTCAACATACTCCATGTAAAATTTGCTCAGTGGCATGACCCATTTTGCTAGTATACCTATGAGGGCATCTTTGCTTAATAAGTACTTCAGTGGATCAATTTTTGCTATTAATTGTGTAGTATGAGCCAACATATAATTTTGTAGCTTCTATGATGCAAAGATGACATCTAGACACGCTTTCTCTATCATGGAATAGTTCTTTTTGTAAGCTACCAATGTTATGTTGATGTAGTAGATAGCTCTCTCTTTCTTGTTTTCATCATGTTGTGCTAGTAATGCCCCCAGTGAAGTATCTGTAGCGAAGACATACAATATTAATGGCTTCCCTTTTATAGGAGGCATGAGAATAGGTGATTTTTCTAGATATTGTTTGATGTGATTGAAGTGCTTTTCACATTCCTCATTCCATGAGAAAGTCACACCTTTATGTAATGTCTTTGTGAAAGGTTGTGATATGTTTGCTAGCTGAGATATGAAGCATCTGATTGATTGCACCCTTCCTTATAAGGTCCTCATTTGACTGATTTTTTTAGGAGGTTGCATTTCCTTGATTGCTTTGACCTTTGTTGGATCTACTTCAATTCCCTTCTTTGAAACAATGTACCCTAGGAGTTTTCCTAAAGTTACACCGAAAGCACATTTCTTAGTATTTAGTCAAAGACTAAACTTTTCCATTCTATCCAGTATTTTTCTTAAATCAGCTAGATGTTCAGATCTTGTCATTGATTTAGCTAAGGTTTCATCAACATAGTCCTCCATAGTTTGATGCATCATATCATGGAAGATAGATGTCATAGCTCATTGATATGTAGCACCAGCATTCTTAAGATTGAATGGCATGACGTTCCAATAGAAAGTACCCCATGCACAGGTGAAAGCCATCTTCTCTTGATCTTCTGGAGCTATCTTGATCTGGTTGTATCCAGAGAAACCATCCATTAAAGAATACATTTCGAAGCCCACAGTCATGTCCACTATCATATCGATGTTTGGTAGTGGAAAATAATCCTCAGGGCATGCTTTGTTTACATCTCTGAAGTCTGTGCATACTCTTATAGATTTGTCTGGTTTTGAAATTGGAACTATGTTTGAGATCCACTCTGCATAATCTATGACTCAAGTGGATAAATTTGGCTTTTAGTAATTTTTTCAGCTCAGCTTTGACTAGGAGTGCAACATGTGGATGCATTTTTCACAACTTTTGTTTAATAGGTTTGACTCCTGGAGCTATAGAAAGATGATGCATGATGAGATCAGGATCTAACCCAAGCATATCCAAATATTTCCATGCAAAGTTGATCTTCTTCTCTGTTAAGAATTTGGTAAATGCTTGTTTTTCCTCTTTTGACAATGATTGAGCTACATGAATCAACTGTGGTTCTTCTATTGTGCCCAAATTGATAGATTGAGTTGGTTCTATCAATACTAGAGATCTGTCCTATAAGTGACTCAGAAGGACATCAAATATATCATCCTTAGGTGCCTTAGAGAGGTTTTCACCTTCAGATACATCTTTTGTTTTTACTATTTTAGGTTCTAAGACTACCACATAGTGGTTCTCACCCTCAGAGCTCTTTTTCTTTTTAATTTTATTCTTTTGACTGAGATATTTGATATTTGACTCTTTCATGCTGATGCTAGGTTTGCTAATGGAAGTCATGATGGGTTCTACGACGTGTAGGTAGCATGTGAGAGAATAGTTTGATTGGAAGGTATGGACGTCTTGGATTGGATCATTAGATGTTTGGTCAATAAGCTTAGGATGTTGGATAGTAAGTGTGGGAAAGGATTGAGTAATGGTGTTTACACATACAATGTTGTCATCATTGGGTCTAATTCAACTCTCAAATTCAAGGATGATATTACTACTCAGAATGTTCAGTTCGTTAAGTGTCTCAATTTCATCGTTGGATCCTGCGTTATTGATAAGTCAATTAGAATCATGAGGTCTTTCATTTCGTTCTAGACTCATTTCGGATGTAGGTGTGTATCAGTGAATGAAATCTATGTGTTTTTCTATTATAAGCTCATCTTCTTCTGGAACAATTCCCCATTCACAGTCATTCAATTCTTCATCTGGATCTCTGGGAAAGTTAAGAACATGTGTGAAGTCAGGATGGATTTCCCAAGGAAGATTACCTTCAGAGTCTGAGTGGAATTCATATTCATGGGAGTCTATCTCAGAATCACTATGGTGTCCTAATTGCTCAGCTATTGTGACAGTTTCACCTTCTTCCTCTTGCTTGTTTTCAAGATCAGCTGATTCTTGTGTGGCGTTTGTCTCTTGTTTAGTAGTAGGTTCTTGTGTGTCTACTACGTTAATTATTTTGGGTTCTTTTTCATTTTCAAGAAGGTCTAATATATGTTGAGGTATACATTCATAAGGAAAAACATCAGTTGCATCTGAATCATCACTGTCTAAGTGTTGGGTTCTTCCTTCTGCTGAATATATGTCTTCAGTTCTATTTGTTCTAGGACATGTGTAGAGCTCCCACCTAGATGGAAAGACTTCTTGTGATAACCTAGACCGGTAGTATCCTTGGTTGTTCTCCTACAATGTCCAATGGGCTTTATGATGCCTTTGCCTCTTGTTCCTAGAGGTCCTTTTCCTGTATACCCCATTTTAGACATTAGCTTGTGACCGGGTCCATATGATTGTGCAGACTTAGGTGTTTTAGAGTCACATTTTTGGAGTATTTGTGATTCATCTTTATATAACCAGGCCAGTATAGCTTCTTCCTCATCTAATTCTTGCTTTGATACTTGCTCTATGATAAAACTTCCATTAAATATGACCTGAGATGCCTTAACTGTCGATTTTACCTTTTCTTAAGGTTGTCCATAAGATTTAGGTGAAAGTGGAAGAGATGTGAGAGATAGGACTGGTTCTATTGTGTATTCTCCCATGACAGTATCTTTGATCTTGACTCCTTTTGATAGCTCTTCCATTTTAGATGTAGATGTTATGTCTATTTTTTTGGTAGAGGACTCTATGTTATGTGGAACAAGTTTATCTACACTTTCTTTCAATGTGTTGCAAGATGCTAATGTGTCTGTAGGTATAGTGACTTCTACTCCATCGTAGGGAAATTTGAGACATTGATGGTACGTTGACGGAATATCTTGCATTTCATGTATCCAGGGTCTTCCTAGAAGACTGTTATAGGCCAGTGGAAGATCTAGCACTTGACAGGTGATATCTATGATGATCGGTCCTATTCTGATAGGTAGCACAATGACTCCTTTGGAATTTATTTCTTGTTCGTCATATGACTTTATGGTTATCTTCTTTTTAGGATCAATAGAATCTTCTGACAATCCTAGTTGTGTAACCAATTTGTAGGAACATATATTTAGACTAGCGCGTCCATCTATCAACACACGTTTGACACAAGGTTTTGGATTAAGACTTCAATATGCAAGGGTCGGTTATGCGGATGACTCAACGAATTGTCATCTTCTTCTAAAAAGGATATATAATGAGGGGACATCAAGTGACCCACCATTATTTGGAATCTATCAAGATCAAGATCTTCAGGAATATTAGAGCCAATTAGAGCTTTATCCAAAATTGCACGATGAGCAGGATAGATGCGAAGCAACTTGAATATAGATATTTTGGCATTGGTATGTTGCAATTGTTGGATGATGTTGTACGATATCTCTTTTGACTCTTTAGAATTGGAAGATTTGGAAGTAGTCCTTTGTTTAGATGTTGATGCAAGATTAAATGGTACCTTTGGGGTGTTTGATGAACCCGAGTTTTGTCCTTGGAGAGTTTCCTGAGCTTGAGATCGAGTAACTGCATTAGTTGTCTTGTTATCTCTATACTTTCTGACAATAGTGATGACATTACAATGTTTAGATAGGCATGGTTCTACCATGTTGATAACATAATTGCTACCAGAGTAAGTGTAATTGACTTTAGCACCCATGTTTGGTTTAGAAGATGAATCTCCTTGATTATGTTTTGGAAAAGGTTTTGTGAGTGCTGTATGATCATTGTTGGATTTATGGTTATCAATTACAATTTCTTTGGCATCAATTTTATCTTGAATGAGATGTTTCAGACGCATGTAGTTGTTGGTTTTATGACTCTTCTTTCGATGGAAATCACAAAAATTGGTCTCTTTCCACCACTTAGGTTTGACTTCAGGATCATATGGTTTGATTTCTGGTAACATGATGATATTATTTGCTAATAGAGTTTTCATGGCAGATTCCAAGGACTCACCCAGAGGAGTGAACTCGCACTTTGGTTTTGTAACCCAAGGTTTATAGTCAATTGAATTTTTATCAGGTTTAGTGGCTTTCATCTTGAAAGCTTTTATGGCTTGAGTGCCAATGGTGAAATTGAATGCTGGTGCTTTAGATGGAGCACTGATATGGTCAACAACACCATTTGTAACAATGTTTTTGTTCTTGTTCTAGATTTTGCCTTTATCTTTGTTGGAACTAGATCCTGAGTTGTACTTGTTATCTTTATGAAGTGATATGTCTCCCTTTTAAACAAGCACATTTTAGATCTTGATGGCATTCTCTACCATTTTATCAAAGGATGTATGATTTTGTATTTGCAGATGATAGTTAATTTCCAGAATCAAAGTATTGATAAAGATTTCTAGTTTCTCAGTCTCTGGAATTGGTCGAGCATAGAGTGAAAACTTCTTCCTCCATCATTTGAGGAATGTCAGGAAGGGTTCTCTTGAGTTTTGTTTCAGATTGTAGATGTCGATCATGGTGACTGGATGTTGGATATTGTAGGAGTATTGTTGATAAAATAGTTTGATTAACTCCTCAAAAGTTTTGATTGTGGGGGGTATCTTAGAGAACCAATTGATAGTTGTTCCTCCCAAAGATGAGGGGAAGAGATGCATTAAGAATGTAGGTTCATGCATGAATTCCATGGACAAGGTGCATAACTCTCTAACATGATCTTGATGATTGGAATTTCCATCATATTTTTCATATTTAGGGAGTTCTACCCCTTTAGGGAATGGTGGCATATACAAGCTACGATCAAATGGGAAAGGACATAGAGTGTCCATGGAGAATTCCTTAGGTTCTTTCTCCTTTTCTAGCTAGTTTAGCTTAACTTGCATTACATACATTTGTTTCATCATAGTAGTGATGGGTGTTTCTTCCTTGCGTGTGATGATATTGTCAATGTTGAAGCTTGGAGGAAGTTTGGCTCCTTGTTGGGCTAGTTCAAGGAAATATGCCTCATTGTCTTCACAAAAGAAGTGTTTCATCATTTTCTTGAAGACATCATCCTTCTGATATTAGGCAATTTCAGAGGGTGTGGGTTCTTGATACCCACCATGTTCAGATTGGTGACCCTAGGAGCCTTGGTTTTCTCCTCCTTGAGACATAGTGGCGCTTTGATTTTGATTTTGATCTGGTATTGATATTGGAGGGGTTATATAACCACTTTTCAAGCACAAATTGCCAAGGGTGTCTTCCTCATACATATTTGTATCGTAAGGCTGATGAAATGTATGAGCCAGAATAGAAGATGATGGAGATATTTTTGGTTCTTCTCTCTATTTTCTATGTGAGGAAGCTCTAGTTTCCACCATTAACCTTAAGTGAATCAAGAGAGAAAGATAAGACAACTAATTGTTGATCTAATTCGGGAAAAATTGAATGACGTGACCTTGTCAAGATCGAATTGATTGATAAAAGGATTGATTGGATGTAAGTGCAAGATACTGTGCTCTAGGTGAATGGGTAGATGCCCAAAAGATGATAGACATGAGCTCACAACACTTAGCCATTTTGAGGATAGATTTCAAGATTATTTTGACAAGGTTTTGACACAAGATGAGATGTGATTCAGATCAATGAATCGGAAGGCAAAATTGAGCTAAAAGGACCACTTCGGGAAAATGAGTTGGATTCTCTATTGACTCTGCTCTATTCCTTACATGAGGGATTTTTTGACAGAATCTGAATGATGATTGCAAATGGTTGAATTTCTGACAAAACTAGTATCTTCTGGCAATTTTTGGGTCAAATCTCGTACGACTTTATCTAGGCTTGTATGACTTAGAATCAGGGTTGGCACAACAATTGTAGAGACTTGTATGAAAAATGACTCCAGGGTATCTTTTTGCTGAGGGCTTTTTGACAAGACTCGTACAACATAGTATGGTTTCCCATACGACTTTCTAGGGGTTTTGATATGATAATTGAATTTCACAACAATACTCATATGACAATTGAATTTCTAGGATGACAGTCTACACCAGAAAAGGATTTTCTCTCAAATTTTGCAAGTTTTTCAGTTGTTGGGTGTTTTTTGTATCAAGTTGTTTGCAAACTTCTCTATCTAGGTTTTTGAAAATCTATGTATTGAATTGTCTTAAGGAGTTTATCATAGCAGTAGGCTCACAATCACAGAAAATAGAGGGAAGTGACTCAAGGAATCAATCACACCTATCTTACCCTAGCTAGGAGAAGAGATGTATTACTTGCTCATTGAATTAGGAACACACTCATGGAATCCTCAAAATATGTAGGTCCAACAACACACAATGGATTTTGAAGCCCATATTAGCCGAGTTCAAGTGTCGAAGAGGGCTCGATATGATGAGTTTCTTGGGGTGATTACTATTCACCTCGCACAAGCACTACAAATCCTCCGGGGTGGATTGGTGGCAAAACTAGCTTAGGATTTTAATCAAGGAATCTATTCACAATTGTCTCCCATAGTCCTACAAGCAGGATTAAGGCTATTAACCCTATGAGCACTCTGAAAAGTGTAGTCTCGCAAGAAAGATTTAAGCGGTTTCGCTTCACACAAAATCAAAATGTGTTCATGGAATGAGTCCAAGGAACAAACACAAATATGTCTTCTGAGGCTTTAACCTCAAGGAAGAGTCAAATTTTATAGTGGGGTGGAAGAGTCGGTGTAAGACTTGCCCCTAGTTGGGTCGTTCCTAGGAGCTTTTTACCTCTTTGGTAGGCCCTCTAAAGGTTTAAAGAAAATGTGAGGTTGGGGACCACAGGATCTGGGTTTCTGATTCTCTGAAAGAGAAGAGCATAATCCCCTAACCTTGTCCTTTTCCCTATCCAAGACATGTCAACCAGATTAATCC
This sequence comes from Chamaecyparis obtusa, assembly GCA_027943335.1. Classification (NCBI taxonomy): domain Eukaryota; kingdom Viridiplantae; phylum Streptophyta; class Pinopsida; order Cupressales; family Cupressaceae; genus Chamaecyparis; species Chamaecyparis obtusa. Next base: position 1,169,050 of record BSBK01005650.1, on the reverse strand, counting down.
AGAGATAGTACACAAACTGGCACTAGGGAAGATACCTTATGGGTTTTTGATTCTCCTAAGAAGGAGAAGACCATAATCCCCTCAATATTTTCCTTGATGGAAATAGACACACGTACCTATTTAGCTAAGTGCCTATGAAAAATTGAAACCTAAGCAAACAAAATATTTTCTCGTTGAAGATTTAGGCAACTTGCAAAACCACTTGTCAGAAATTGTGTTGAATGAGCGTCTTTGACCAGCATTTTTTTGAAAATGGGGTTATCTACAAAAGATGGGCTTAGAAATCAAGACAAGAAGAGGCTAAAGGATAGGTTTTTATGCCCAGTCTTCATCTCTCATCCTACACAAAGGTGTTAGGCTATCAAAATGACCAAAAACCAGCAAGCATCAATTGTTAGGTTAGCTATCAGTCAAAATCTGAAATCCAAATCTCAAAGACTACTCAAAATTCTGATACGACAATGCAATACTGGAGTCAAAACTCATACAAGAATATACTTGTTCCCCTATGACAATTTTGGTATGATACGATAGTAGGTTCCTAGGCACACAACACTTCAGCTCTCATACAACAATACCAATGCAACTGGCACGATAATGCAGATTGTCATCTATCGTATGACAGACAGAGTATTCTTATATGACAGTCTACAGAATGTCGTACAAGATTATATGAAACAAAAAATAAAAAATTGAAGCTTGAAATGAAATTGTCAGAAAAATGAGAAAATTAGAATGGAAACCCATTGTTGGGCCCCACGGTGGCCGCTAGAAATGTGTGTGTGAAATTATTCCTAGTTGTGGACACAACACTTCAGTAAAACATTAAAGGTAAGAAAATCAAAAAATCTGCAAATAAGACAAATATTGCTAACTAGGTGATTTACTACCTTCTAGTAGATGTGAGTTTGATATTCTTAGAATTACACCGAGATCAGTGACAATGCAACACCTAAATGAAGGATTTAACGATGAAAGCGAATGAGAAATGAATGCAGATTAAGCTATGTTTTTTTATTTTTTTCTATGCAATATGGATGAAAACTATATGGAAATTGATTTAAAAACTAAATAAAAATGAATGTAATCTAATATAACAATGATATGAATTGCTATGAAATGAATGAAAACCAAGAATCTCAAGAAATAACACAATCTCACAAATCACCAAGATCGCACGAGAAAGATTCTCCAAATTCGCTAGAGGGTGATCGTTTGTGAAGGACTGAGCCTCATTTGTATAGAAATCCAGGTTCTGTGAGAACTCATGGAAAGCCAAAAATCTCTCCCTGATCAACTCAAATTGATTGTTGAGTTATCAGAAAATCAGAAATAGTTAACTCACAAAATCATGCGAAATCAACTTTTTAACTCAAATCAAAAGTTCAGATCACTTTTTCAACTCACAATCACATGTTGAGTTCAAAAAGTTAACAAATTGAATTGATTTGTTGATTTTGAGTTTAACTATTTTTCTAAATGTGCATGGATAATTATGAATTTATTTAATAATTCAAGTGATTTATTCTCAACTTAAATGATTTTTGAATAAAAAACAATTGATTTATGGGTTAATCAATTATTAATCAAACTTTATCCCAAAACTATATCATTAAAATTGACAATTTGATTTAATCAATTAAATAAATGTTCAATTGGTTATTTTTAACAATTTTGATTTATTGTCAAATAAAAATAATATTAATTAGGAATATAAGTAATTAAATCTAATTAAATAATTAAGTGGAAGAATTAAATTCAATTAATCAAATATTCAACATATTTAATTAATTAACTTTAGGATAAATAAAATATTATCATTTATCACCAAATAATATTTAATTTAGAAATAATTAGGATAAATTAGGAATATTTAAGAATATTTCCTGATGTAGAATTAAGATAGAATTGATTAGGGTTTTGATAATTCGATGTGCAGATGTGCCTTAGGTTAGGACTTTTATGTCAATTTCGATCGATTTGTTGATGTAGGAGGTCAATGGTTCTGAAGCCCATTTTTGGGGTATTACAATCATGTGAGGATTGATGATTTGTATCAGTGGGCACTCAACTCACTAGTACCAACCATTGATACTTGCTTGATGGATCTTTGTAGAGTGGCATCAATGTGTCTCTGGCTTATTGCTAACCAAAAGAAACTGAAAACTGAAAACTGAAAGCAAACTCATGCTGGAGCACTTAGGGAACATATAAAACTAAAACTGAAACAACTAACTACTAATATACATGGGTAGAACTTTGACCTCAATAGCATGAATTGAGGTGTATCCCATTCACAAGAATGGGAAAGTCTTCTCCATCCATATTGGCCAACTGGAAGGCATTATGGGCCTTACACTTAACAATCATGAAAGGTCCACTCCATATAGCATTGAATTTAGTGTGCCTTCCTGGTTTGTTTTTTAACTCATCCCATTTAAGGACAAGGTTTCCTTCCTTGAAAACCCTAGGCATGGCTTTTTTATCAAAAGTTTTCTTCATTTGAGAATGATGGGCCTCAAGGTTTTCTAATGCTAGGTTTTTTTTTTTCTTCAAGCTCAATTAATTCAACAAGCCTAACTTGCATAATGTCTTCTTCCATTAACTCAATTTCTTTAATCAAGCTTAAAGTAGGCAATTCAATAGAAATAGGAATCCTAGCTTCTTTTCCATAAACTATAAGGTAGGGAGAATTACCTGTGGATCACTTAGGGGTTATCTTGTCTGCCCATAGGGCCAGCTTCAACTTGTTGTGCTAGTCTCTCTGGTTCCCCTCTATGGTTCACTTGATGATCCTCAACAGGTTCTTGTTGGTTGACTCTACCTAACCATTACCTTGAGGGTAATAGTTCGATGAAGTAATTAGGAAAATATTGTGTCTTAATTCCCATTCAAAGATCTTCATTCCAAGAAATGATAAGGCATTGTATGATATGATGGAGTCTGGTGTGCCAAACCTTGACACAATAGCCTGATAGAAATTTAGGACAGAGCTCTCATTTGCTTCTTTTAATGCTAAAACCTCTGTCCAATTAGTAAAATAATCTGTAGCAGTAAGGATCCATTTGTGACCAGCACTAGATGGAGGATTGATAGGTCCAATGAAATCCAGCCCCCATTTTATGAAGGGTTGCTCCATCTTGATGGGATGCAATGGGAGGGTTGCCAACTTCTGTTTGCCAGCAAACATAGCATAGTTCTTACATCCCCTTACCTAGGAAAACACATCTTTATATAGGTTGGGTCAATAGTATCCTTCTCTCATCACTTTAAGAGTAGTATTCCTTGTTGCAAAGTGTCCTCTAGATGCTCCATCATGGAATTCCTCCAGAATTCTAATCATTTGGTTTGGTTCAACACATCTTAATAGGACACCATTATAGTATTTTCTATATAGAACATCCTCTAGAATGACAAAAGGAATGGATTGGGGCCTAAAATACATGCTTTTGGCCTTGTGAAAGCCTTGGGGACATTGACCAGTCAAGAGATAGTGCTTCATTTCTATTACCCAGCTTGCATTCTGCTCTGAAATCTAGTTCATTAGGACAACATCTTCCTTTTGTTGACTGGTGTCTACTCTCCCTTTAGTCATTTGCTTGCATAACCCTATTCCCCTTATTAACTTAGTCATCTTGATTTGAACATCATATTCCATGACTTTGGTGACCCAACCAGCCCTTTTATGGTTCAAATCTGTGTTTAGAAGGACGTCTTTAATACAAGGGTGGGAAACCATGAGGTGTACTGTGTTATTAGAAAGCAAATGCTTGAATTTATTCAAGCTCCTCACCACTGCTGGGACATGTTTCTCCATAGGGGTGTAATTTAACTCATATACATCCAGTCCTTGGCTGTAGAAAGCCACTGGTTGCTCCTATTTTTCATTATTCTATTGAACTAGCATGGTAGATATATTATCAGTATTCCCTAAAGCATACAAAATGAAGTCTCTTGAAAAATTAGGGTTTACCAGAGTAGGGGTAGAGGAAATTGCCTCCTTTACTTCCTCAAAACACTTCTTCCCTTCACTTGTCTAGTGGAAGGTTGAATTATTTTTCAGCATCTGGATCATAGGTTTCAATAATGCTACAACATTTGGGATGAATCTTCTTAATAAATTGATTCTCCCTAGGAAACTTTACATCCCCTTCTTGTGTGCTGGTAGGAGTAGTGCCATGATTGCACTTATCCTCTTAGGATTAATAGTTGTTCCCTCTTTAGAAACAATGTGTCCTAGCAGCCTTCCTTCATGGACAAAAAAGATACACTTTCTTTAGAAACAATGTGTCCTAGTAGCCTGCCTTCATGGACAAAAAAGATACACTTTTTAGGATTCAATGAGACTCCAAACTCCCTACATCTTTCAAAGATCTGTCTTAGATGAACCAAGTGATCATTAGTATCTTTTGAGAAAATAGTTATGTCATCTAGATAGACTGGGACAAATCTATACATCGAACTATCAAATGCCATTTCCATGGCCTTCTGAAATGTTGCACCAGCATTAGATAGCCCAAATAGAATATTTTTGTATGCCATGGTGCCCCATTTTGTGGTAAAGGTTGTTTTATACTAGTCTTCCTCCCTTACTAGGACTTGATTATAGCCAGAAAAGCCATCTAGTAGAGAAAATCTATCAGATCCTGAGACAAACTGTAATATCTGTTCCATAGAGGGCAATGGATGATGGTCCCTAAGTGAGGCCTAATTGAGGTCCCTAAAATCCACACATAACCAGATTTCACATTCTTTTTTCTGATAGGCACTAGGTTAGAGACCCAAGAGGTGTGTTTGATGGGGAATATGATATTGGCCTCAATCATTTTCCTTAATTCTATCTTCATTAACACTTCTAGCTTAGGGTTAATATGTCTCTTTTTTTGTCTCACAAGTTTGGCATGTGGTTCTAGTTCAATAGTATGTTGGGCTATGTGGGGATCAAAGCCTTTCAAATCATAATACTCCCATGCAAAAATATCATTGAATTCTTGACATAATGAGACAAAAGCTTGCTTTTCTGGTTGGGTACATACCTTTCCAAGATTGAGGAACTTATCCTTGAATATCTCAAAAGGCTAATAATGTTCCTCCTTCACTATCATGCTTACTTTGTCTCCTCTAAGTTGGTCATCAGAGTTAAAAATGGACTCAAGGGTGACTAATCCCTTGGGTAACTTATTATTTTTCAACTGTAACATCTAATCATTATACTGATGAGCATTCTTATTTTGATTAGCTTTAGAGAATTCAACTTCTTCTATCAAAAAATTGAATATTTTCTCATCATTTTCAAAGACTTGCCAGCTTACCTGATTATCTGGGATTGAAGGTCTCACAAGGACCCTCACATGCTTCATTTCAGTGCTTGTGACTTCTTTAGTAATGTCATATTCAACTCCCATGGTAGCCAACTTATCTGCTTATTTGTTTTGATTTCTTGGGACATAAATTAGATTAAAAGCACAAAATCCTTCTATCAGATCCCAAACCTTGTGCTTGCACATCTTGAGCACATCATTCTTAGTGAGATTAGTACCATGAATTTGATTGACTACTAACTCACAATCAACTAAAACTTTCAAACACTTGATTCCTTTCTTTCTATTCCATTCTAAACCATGAATCAAAGCCTCATATTTTGTTGTATTATTAGTGCAACTAAAAGAAAAATGTACAGTAGAGTAATACCTTTTCCCCTCTGGTGAAATCGGAACAACCCCTCCTCCTGAACATATTTTGGTTCTGGCACCATCAAAGAACAACTACCATAACTCATTATTTTGTTGTTCTAGATTCTCATCCTCCTTCTTCATCAAATTCGGGATCACTACACGTTCCTCATGAATGATATACATTCCTATACTAGATATTTCCATATATCTAAAGGGATCATCCTCAAGATTTCTTTGAGCCCATTCATCTAAGATAATATCTAGAATATTTTTAGTAGTGGTCTCTGGTTTTGAATCAATAGGGTCTTGCTCATGGAACATTAGATTTGCATTTATGGATCTAGGTGTATAAGGTTCCACATGATTTTTTACAAAGGCTTCAGACTTGATTCTAACCCTTGTACCATATCTAGTATTAAAATACAAATGAGACCAATCTAATGAAAGGTACCCCCCAATGTAGCGGTGAAATATCTACTTAAACAAATAGCAAAGTAGGGAGGCAAGTCAATAACATAGACATCTAGAGGAATTGAGAAGTTAGGACATTCATGTACGGTTAGGCTTAGGTCCTTAAGGAATCCAACTGTGCTGACTGATGACCCATCTAATTGAGCAACAGGTCTATCTAGTGGTCTAGAAGACAATCCTAGAGTGTTTGCTACCTGCTTAGATATTACTGAACTACTTGCCCCTGAGTCAATCATACAGTTATGTACCAAAAATTTCCCAATAACAAGAGTAACATAAAAAGGAGGGGGCTTAACATGTGGATAAATGGTGGGCTGCAAGCTGCCTTCTTCATTTTGTTGACCTTCTGAGATGCTTCAACCATCAAGACTCTAGGTTGTTCTAAAGCATTCTCATCATTTAATGAAATCTTAGCCAAAGCATTAAGCATTAATTCATTTTTCCCAAGAATGGCCAAAGTGTCTATCATAGGCACACTTATGGAAGTTTTCTTCATCTGTTCAACAATATTGAAAGATCCCAAGCTCACCCTTGCTATCCTTTTGTTGTAGTAACTTTTGGTTGTGCTAATGCCAACTGTGTTTTTGCTTTAGCTGGCTCCTTGACCTCATTTATTTTGAAGTGAGGCTTTAGCATCCTTGGGTTGTGAGGCCACAACTAGAGCTTTATGATTGGTAGAGACTAGTTTCTCAACATCTAAGGCCTTCTTATTAGATCTTGTGTTGTCTGCAACTAGAACATAGTTCTGGGCATCATTTAGGGAAAAGTTGACCCCACAAAAATCCTCTTTCTAGAAATTAACAAGTGCCACCTCTGGTGTATTGAGCTCATTTGAGGCAGTTGGTTGGCCTTGCTAGGTCTCTGATTCTTGTGGCATCTCCTGCATGATTATGCACCATGAGGGCTTGGCCATAACCATTGTGATATATCCCTTGAATGTGCTGCTAATTGCATGGTAAACCCCATTGGTATTCTTGTGCCATTTTGTTTTGAGCCAAAGGAACCAACACTCTAGAGGTGTTAGGGATATTAGGATTGTAGGGCTGGCAAGCTTTTTTTATTGTAGTTTCTTGCTTGGCCTTGCTAGCCTGACTGATACTGGGGCTTGTTTTGTTGGTATTGTGCTTGGTAGGGGGCTTGGTAAGGCTGCTAATAAGGTTGAAACTACTACCTTTTTAGGTTAACCATCTCATTAGAAACATACTACAAGGTCTTCTTAATATCCTTCAGATATTGGGACTAATCAATAGATGGGATAACAACCTGTTGGGAAGGAGTTGGGATAGGTGGAATAGATGCCAAAGCTATAATTGCTTTAGGAATAAGATGAAGTTCAGGAAAGATAGGTATTGGAGGCCTTGGGGCTATCTTTCCAACTTGGATGAGACTATTCTCAGCCCTTATAGCAATGTCATATGGTCCTGGTAAATTATTCCCTCCTGTAGACTGTATTATGATAGAGATATCACTGTTGAGTGCCCTTAAATTGTACAGGAAAGCATGCTGGCTTGAAGGCCTAACTACTTCTGGTATCCTGTTCCATGTCCTTTGGAACCTAAAATTAAAATCCATCATATACTCATGGGGCGCTCTCTTTGTAGTGGTCATATGTTCAACCAAGGAGAGATGGTCAGACTTATCTTTGAATTGATTGGTTAAGGATTGACCTAACTCATCCCAACTTACTATGGAATTGACTGGTAGACCTCTAAACCATTGCAAAGCTTTTCCTTTGAGGGATGTTTCCAACAACCTCACAACTACATTATCATGAGTTATATTATGGAGGACACAGAGGGATGCAGCATCTCTTATATGCTCAATGGCGGAGGTTTGATCCTCTCCTATAAAAATAGGTAGGCTCTTAAGGTTTGATATAGGTATGTCATTATGTTGCTGCAAATTCAAGGGGCTACCTTGATTAAAAGCCACAAAAGGGTGATTTCTAGCCATTGGAGGGTTTAAGGGAACTTGAACTGCTGGTGCTGCTTGCACATGTGGGATTATGGTAGTGCTTGTAGGAATAAGAATGGGATTTGCCGATTGGGATGCACTAGATTGGGTTTCCTTAGTCCTTTTCTTAGATGGTGGTAGCTCTGCATAAACAAAAGGATTCTTGCTCTGCCTGGCTAGAATCCCACACATAAGCTTAAGGGCTGATCTGCATGAAACAAGATTAGAGTCACCAGGTATGATATCGAAATGTAGTCACTTCTCATACCAAACAATAACCCACATAGAACCACTTCAAAAATCTGACTCACTAAGTCTCTTGTCCCATCGGGCATGCTAAAAAATGTTTTCACTAAGGATTGCACCCAAATAAGCTAAGTGTGAACCTAGCAATCTTATGAAACATGGGACTACTTTCAGGACGTGGGTAACCTATCAGAAAGTAGACCTCCGAATTAGGGGCCAACTTCCCCTTGAATCACCTTGAAACTGGACTAACTTTATGAGGAAAAGGGAGAGAGTGCATGAAACTAAACTTAGGTGATCCACAAAATTGATAAAAAGATCCACAGTTGAAACAAGCTTACAAAGACAATTGAAAAACAAATTTTCAGCTCAAAACTTGACCCTATTACTTTTAACTTCCTAGAAATAATAAGGTACTTAGAATATAGAGAGGGAAGGTACTTCCACAACTCAGAATCCAATTTGTACACAGATTAATACTTCAAAGACAAAACAAATCTCTAAGTACTTAGTTGAACCAATATGCAGATTAAGGACAAAATGACATCACAATAATCTTAGCATAAAAACTCAATAAGAAACTCATAAATTAAAAGAGACAAGAAGGATCACTTTTTTTATTCATTGTAAGAAGCTAAGTACAATTGTGTTTCTCAGAGCTACAATATTCACCTCTAAGTGAGAAAGAATGAAGAACTAACCTCAATCACCTAAGTGAGAGGTATATAAACAAAACCTCAGAATCTGCATTCATGGCCCTAACCTCACTAAAAATGGAAAAAATCTATATCCTTGGGCCATGAAATATGCCTGTCGAATCCGGATGTCAAATTCTTGGATTTGTAGGGGTAGGTGGGAAGGTGAAATCCTTAAAAAAGATAAGCCATTAAATCTATGTTATCCCCTTTTATCATACTTTAAAAAAATATTCTGACAAATGATTTATAGAATATCATTTTGTCAGAATTTACAATAGAAATTGCATGATTTACATTATTATTTTACTACCCCTATGTGGATTTTAGTTTAAAATAAATAAGTTCTCAACCCCAAAGGGGAGAACATATTTATCAAACCATTTACATTTTATTAATCCACCTATCTCATGAATAACATATGTTTAAGTTTGTGGGTTTTAAAGATGTTTAATTAATATGGATAAATTCTCAACCCAATATTGAAAAGGGGAAAAATTACCTAAATAAACATTTATATTTCAAATCAAATCCACTTTCAAAAATAAGGATGCTAAAAGCATCAAATTCCTTCACTGCTAGTTTATTTGGAAAGTTGCAATCTTGATCTAGGTTTGGGCCTTTGATCTTCAAGCTTGGATTGGAAATTTCAATCTTTTGAAAGCCTTTTGATCTCCCTCATGATTCGAGGTAGGCATTGTGATCTCCATGTTTTCATTTCTCCTCGTCTTCTTTGCATATTGTGATGGCATAATGTTGTGATGCTCTCTACATTTTTTGATGTTTATGATGTGATCAATGGTATCGCATTTGATTGTTTGAATCACTAGTTTCATTTATCTTCTATTGGTACTTGATGTTGATAACACCATTTTTTACTGATTCTATGCTTTATTCTCTTGATGACCCGAGAGCTAGGGCATCAATTTCATTGTTTATTTCCTCTTTGTTTTAGCATCATGCTATAACATGCTCAGTTTTTAAGTGTGAACAAGCTAGGGCATCATTTATTTATTGTTTGATCTTATGGTATTATGTTGTTTCTATTTGGACCATGCATTAGCATATTCACTATTTGTTATAATGAAGATCCTCTGTGGCCCGCGAGCTGTGGATTTAATGGCATTATTTGATTCTTCAAGTACAGCCTATGAGACTTAAGCTAGGGCATTATATTACATCCATTTGCTTCTCTGTTTAGATCTTAAGGTGTGCTATAATGGCATCATACCCTCGTCCTGTGCCCTATGGTCATGTTGTTTATGTTTATTTTCATACTATAAATGGTTTGTGTATGGGAGCTCATGGAATTATGAGCTTAGGCATCTTTGGTGTGTTTGATGTCATCACCATGCCTATGCTTTGTTCAACTGGTGTCCACTAGGCCTACGAGCTTTGAAACATTGCATCATCATTGTCTTGATGTTAGTGTTCACTGTTCCATGCCATGTGGATCCCCAAGCTTCTTGCATTTTTGTCTCACATGGCATATGCCTTTGGATGTTCATTGTTTGGAAGTGAAAGTTTGTGAGCTTATCATTACTAGTCTTTACTTGACTCATCAATGCATTGTATATCCGACTTACTTACTAGTTATATTGCTCCTTTTTCTTCAGCACATGATCTTTGATATTATTACTATCATCATCTTGTTGCTTCTATGTGCTTGATTGTACCTTGGGGCCCAAGAGCTATTAAGCTAGGACATATTTAATTTGTTGCTCATGTGTTCACTTAATATGCTTGTTGTTTGATTATTTGATGACTGCATATTGTGACTATTGCACTTAGCTTTGAGGCTCGAGAGTTGTATGTAGAAATTTTATATACTGTTACTACCTTTTGATAGTGACTATGACTTCATATAGCTATTTATTCTTATATTGTTCTGGATCTATCAAACCCTAACAGGACTTAGAAGTAATATCAAAGGTTGCTTTCTGTTTTGATCATATGCAATCATGTCATGCATGGCCTCTTACTAGTGTTAACATGTTAGTGATGGTGATGCCATTCCACCATGGTGATCAAATGTATTGGTTCAATGTTAACAAAAAAGTGAAACCTCCATCAGATTTTGTACCTTGATGTCTATCCACTGCTGCTTTTTTGGGTGCTTCCCTCTTCTGTGTTGATCAATGCTCCTCCTTGAGGTTGTGGGGATGATCAGGAACTCTATGGGAATGGGGATCCTAATAACCCTCATAGTTTCAATCTGGGGTGCTAGGAGACTTATCACTGATCATGGGTTCTCTTAGCCTGTAATGTGGTCTCTATTAAGGAAATTTGAAGTTTTTCTTGATAGAGCCCACATTATAGGGCAACATCATTCATAACACTCCAATACTTTGTAATTGTTGTTGTACAAACAATCTCTGTACTTCTAGAATGGTCTTTTAGAAAGACCATACTATCAGTACTTAAGATTATTTGAATGAGGTAAACAACAGTGTTACAACTTCTTCTATATCTGCACATGGAACAAACAAGCTAGTGAAAACATGGTATCTTCTTCTTCCTGCAACATCTTTTTGAGTGCACATGCCCTGTAGCATAGCTCTTTTAGAAGTGTATGGATGATTATATACATGCATGGTTGTAGATGAGGGTAAGTAGTAGGGTATCATGCATTGCTTAGATCCTTGGATCTAACCCTCATTTCTCTCTTCTTTATAGGTTCTGGATCACTCAGGAGCACACTGGATTCAACCCTGGATCAATATTTTATCACCTCAAGCAATGTTTGATACCCTTATACTTATGTTCATCCACTTTATGTATGTTTTTATTCACTTATATTCTTTTGAAAGCTGGCTAGTCTCATGGCCTATGTGAGCCCAGATGATTTTATCTTTCAGTTCTTTCCTTTGTACAGTACATACAAGATATTTGACATATATACATGTAATATTTAGATGTAGAAATCTCTTTTCCTTTACATGTATCCTTTTCATGAAATGAACACAAATTTAAACAAGATCACCTAATAATGCAAACTAGGGTATTGTAGTTTCATATAGTAATTAGGTCACCAATCCAAAATGAGTAAAAATATGGTAACAGTTACAAGAATAGTCAGATATGAAATTTTTTTGCCAAGTCACCCCATGTCTGTATTCTAGGTGGTAGACATGAAAACCATTCAATGGATGGACCACTAAGACATCATTGAAAGAGACATATTAAATAAGTGTCATTGTGTGCAACCTCAATACATTCCATAAATAATTCTTGAATATGGTCTCTTAGGTCACCCTTTTCTTTATATCTGTCAAATTTAGGTGTTTCAAAATTTTGGAAAAGGTGACATGTATAATGTCTTTGACCATGTACATTTTATTTATGTTTCTAGTTTGTATAAATATCAATTTTTTTGAAGAGATTGCATTTGTTGTGCTAATATCTCAATAGGTGTTAGAGGTAAATTTGTGTCATTCCAAGATTAGGATCCACAAACAAAGTTTTATATTGATATGCAAGTGAATGATTATACACATATGTGTGTTGGGGTCCTTGATTCATGTTTGAGGTATTTGTAGGAGTGGATATGATCTAAGGTGTGAAGTATGCAAATGTTAGATTGTGTTATGAAAATGGAACCATGTGATGATATTGAGGTTTTATTCTAAAATTTTGTCCAAGCCCTTTTAGCTTTTTGTTCATACTGTTAAGGATTTATCTAAGGGTGAAAACATCTTTGAGGTGCCCAAGGATGGAAGACTGGGCATACTCCCACCAAAACAAGAAATATCATCATTTCTAGTCGAAATGACACATAAAATCAATCTGGGTACACCTAATAACCTCAAGATTATTCATTTTGTAGAATCTTCATTGGAAAAAGAAAAAATAGTTCTTCTTAGAAACACAAATAAAATTTTCCTAGCCTTATGTTGATATGCTAGGGTTGTGATGCAAGAGAAGATAGGAGGGGCCATAAATGGCACACCCTAACTTGATCCACCTTGCTCAACAATACACGGAAGCAACAACATACAACATTGAGAGAGAGAATGCATAACTTTCATATATTATCTTCAAATTGATTCATACATGCCGAGCTATAAGGCCTTCCCAGTTTCGGCTAGATATTACAATCAAGTATAGAAGTCCTCAAACATACGAGGATCTTCCAATAATATCTTATTTATAACTTCCCAACTTCTATCCCAAAAACTCCCCAAAACTCTAACCAAACAACTACATTTATACAAGAGGCTATCAAATCAAGTCGGCCTTCAGATCCACAATCAATGGAAGGAACAACCAGATCTAGGTCCACACACTTCCCAATGATGGATACCAACATTAATCTGTGACCCAAATTAAATGCACAAGTCAGCCTCAAAAGAAATCCAAAACAAAGAACTCAGTAAGCAAGGAAACTGAGCACCAGACAAGCATCGCCGAGCGCCAGGGAAATTGACCAAGTGCCAGGGAGATAACTGACCAACATCGATGAACAAAAAAAACTGAGAAACACCAAACCAACTTGGTCAAAGCAGGAACCGGGCAACACAAACAAACTCAAATATGTTTTTGGTGACACAAGATTGCCAAGGACCTAAGATGCTCCTGCATCAGACACCTGGGGTTATTTGAAATGATTAACCCAGTCATGAAATAGGTATGATCCAAGCTGCATCCAACTCAGACTGTGAAATCCATGAACTATTTTTAATTGATCTATTCTTCCACTTTACCAGATATTCCATACATTGTTTTCCTCTTGTACTTCTTCCAATTCTTTGCTCCAAAATATGCTCAACTTCTTCATTCTACTTCTTAGGATAATCCATCAGTATTGCCATGTCTTCTTCAGGTTCATGAAACTCATACAAATCAATAATGTTGAATATAGGTGATATATCCATGTCATCAGGTAACTCAACTTCATATGCATTTCCACTATCAAATTTTCTCAAAATCTTTCAAGGTCTAAACTTTTTCATTTTCAGCTTCCCATATTTTCCAATGGGAAATCTACCTCTCCTCAAATGAACCATCACTTCATCAACAACATCAAAAGTCTTATGTCTTCTTGATCTATTAGCTCCGTCTTTGTATTTTTTATTACTCTTTTCTAGTTTAAGCTTCACATCTTCATGCAATGTCTTCATGTACTCAAAAAATTTTACTCCTTCAACACTTCTTTTTCTTTCATCAATAATGTCTCTCAAATCTGATATACATCTCAGTTTTATGCCACTTACAATCTCAAAAGGTGTTTTTCTAGTACTCCTATTCATTGAATTATTGTATGCAAACTCTGCTTGTGCCAACACAGAATCCCAATTACTCAGTGTGTCTCCAACTAAACATCTCAAAAGATTACCCAAACTTCTATTCACAACTTCTATCTGTCCATCAGTTTGTGGGTGAAATGTAGAGCTATATTTCAACTCAATATCCAACTTTCTCCAAAGAGTCTTCCAAAAGTATCCAACAAATTTACTGTCTCGATCAGAGATAATACTCCTTGGTAATCCATGAAATCTGACAATTTCCTTAAAGAAAAGACTTGCTACATGTATTGCTCTGATGTCTTTCTACACAGTATAAAATCTGCCATTTTAGAAAATATATCCACAACCACAAATATAGAATCATTACCTGTTACTATCTTCGGTAAGCCAAGAACAAAATCCATACTAATGTCAATCCAAGGTTTCTTAGGTACAACAATCGGTGTATACAATATAGTATTCTAACTAACTCCTTTTGCAAATTGAAAAACTCCACAACTTTTCACAAATTTTTGAACATCTTTATACAACTGTGGCCAAAAGTATTTCTCCTTAAGAAAATTCAATGTCTTATCAAAACCAAAATGTCCAGCCAAACCACTACTATGTTTGTCTTTTATCAAATTAGTTCTCATTTCTCTTCTCGGTATGCACAATTGAATACCTTTAAACAATATACCTTCTTGCATAAAATATTCATCCCATTTAGTACTATGTTGATCTTGAATAGGTGCTTGCACTTTCTCCATGGCTTAGAAAAATCAGGATCAAATTCATAAGAATCTCTCTTGTCATCAAAGCCTAGAATTCTAATTTTCATCTCAGTCATCAAAGATCTCCTTTTACTCAATGCATCATCAACCCATTTAGTGACTCCACTCTTATGCTTTATCACAAATGTACAACTCTAAAAATACTCAACCCATTTCGTATGTCTCTGATTCAACTTATTCTGACTACCCAAATATTATAAAGCTTTATGATCGGTATACAACACAAATTCACTTGGTATCAAATAATGTCTCCATTTCTTCAGTGCTTGAATGATAGCATAGAATTCTTGATCATACATAGAATATTTCCTTTTTGCATCATTCAACTTTTCACTAAAGAAAGCAACAGGTTTACCTTCTTGACTCAACACAGCTCCAATTGCACATCCACTTGCATCACATTCCACTTGGAATACCTTATTGAAATCAAGCAATGTCAAAACATGCAATTCAACAACCTTCTACTTCAGAGTCTCAAAACTTTTATTAGCTCCATGTGTCCACTTGAATTCTCTTTTGTCTCCTCTCATAGTCTCAGTCATAGCATTACAAATTGAACTGAAATTTCTAATGAACTTTGGGTAAAAACTTGCCAAACCATGAAATGATCTTATCTCACTAGCACTCTTAGGTGTAGGCCAATTCATAATAGCTTCAACCTTTTTCAGGATCCATTTTCAAACCATCAACTGAAATCACAAATCCCAAATACACAATCTCCTCTTTCATGAATGCATACTTTTTCAGATTTATCAGCAACTTTTCTTCTTTCAATCTCTGCAAAACTTGTCTAACATGCAACAAATGTTCTTCTCTAGTCTTACTGAATATCAGAATGTCATCAAGATATACAATCACAAACTTACCCAATAATTTCTTCAAAACTTCATTCATCGACCTCATAAAAGTACTTAGTGCATTATTTAAACCAAAAGGCATAACCAACCACTCATACAAACCTTCTTTTATCTTGAAAGCAGTCTTCCATTCATCACCTTCTCTGATTTTGATACGATGATATCAACTTTTCAAATCAGTCTTGGTAAAATACTTTGCTCCAGTCAAACTATCCATTATATCATCCATTCTCAGTATAGGAAACCTATACTTCTTTGTTATCTTGTTGATTGCTCTGGAATCAGTACACATTCACCATTCTCCATTCTTCTTAGGTTCCAATACCGCAGGTACTGCACAAGGACTCAAAATTTCTCTGATCAAATCTTTCTACAACAATTCTTGAATTTGTCGGTTCAATTCCTGATTCTCGGTAGGTGTCAATCGATGAGGTGCCTTATTCAGTAAACTAGCTCTAGGGATAAGATCCATGCAATGATCAATGCTTCTCTTCAGTGGCAAAACATTAGGTACATTATTAGAAATAATTTTATTGTACTCGGTGAGTAACTTATCAATCTCCTCAGGGATATTATCCTATGTTTTCTTACTCGGTTTGTTAGGAATCACAGAAAAACATACATCATTTCTCTTTAAATCCTTAACAAATTTTCTTCCTTCCATCAAGTGAACTTCCACAGATGTGCAAACATTACTAACAGGTTCTTCCATCAAAGGTAACAAGATTTATCTTTTTCCATCAGCCCAAATAGTATACTTATGCAATCTCCTATCATATATAGCATGTCTATCATATTGCCAAGGTCTACCCAACAAAATATGACAACAATCCATAGGCATGATATCACATAACACCTTATCATAGTACTTTCCAATTTTCAAATTCACATAACATTGTTCACTTACCAAGAGTGTATGCTCATCTTTGATCCATGAAATTTGATAGGGCTTCAGATGTTCCAACCTTTTCAATTACAACTTTGTGACCATCTCTTCAGATGCCAAATTCTCTGAGCTACCACTGTTAATGATTACCTTCCAAACTTTGTTAGAAAATCTACATCTGGTCTTGAACAAAATTTTCCTTACTGAATCTTCCTTTTTACCTTCATTCCAAAGTGCTCTCCTTACCATCAAATTATTTTCCTTCTCAGGTTCATTCAGTGACTCTTCTTGCACCAAAGCATTCTGATTGTTATTGACCTTCTTACTTGCATGTGTACACTCAAATGATCTATGTCCTTCTTCTCCATAATTGTAACAAGTTCCTCAAAAACCACCTCTATTATAACCACCTCGGTAGTTACTACCTCTATCTTTAGATGAACTTTCACCTTTCCACTCAATCTTGCCTTTATCTAGAGTTGTCTTTTCTAGTTGAGATCTATTGTTTTCACCATGGGATCTACCTCTTCCTATAGGGAATCTACCACCTCTACCTCTTTGTCTTTGCTCATGTCTCTTATTCAATTTCTCCTCAACTTTCAATGCAAATTGATAAGCCTCTTCAATGTTCTCCAATTTGACCAAACTGATTTCTTGTTGGATGGAAACTCTCAAACCATTCAGGTATCTAGAAATTCTTTCCACATCATCTTCATCATGTCCAGATCTGATATCTAATCTATAGAATTCCTCAGTATATTTCTTTACCAAGCTATCTTTCTGCCTCAAAATTTGCATTCGCCTAACTAGGTTAATCTGATAATCATAAGGTAAGAACTTTCCTTTCAATTTATTCACCATTTTACTCCATACCTTGATTTTGTCTTTGCCTTTCCTCTTTCTATCCAGCTACAGATGTTCCCACCACAAGGATGCATGACTTTTCAACTTTGTGCTTGCAATTTTCACCTTCTTTTCCTTAGGTACATTTTCATACTCAAAATACTTTTCCATCTCAGTGATCCAATCCACCAATTCATCAAAATCCAATTTCCCACCATACTCATGAGGATTGAAGTGTGGTGTAGACTTCAGACTTGTCAAAGCTTTCAAGAATCTTTCTTCACCCTGATCCATCATAGGTGCAGGTTCTACATCACCTTGTTCCACCTCAATTTCATCATCACTAACATCTTCAAGATGTCTTTCTGTTCTCTGGGCTGTTTCAACAGCTTTTAATCTAGCAGCAAATCTAGATTCACAAACCTAGATCTAGATCTAACCTCACTTTGATTCCACTTGATGCAAGAGAAGATAGGAGGGGCTAGAAATGGCACACCCTAACCTGATCCACCTTGCTCAACAACAAGTAGAAGCAACAACATACAACAGTGAGAGAGAGAATGTAGAACTTTCATATATTATCTTCAAATTGATTCATACATGTCAGGCTGTAAGGCCTTCTTAATTTTGGCTTGATATTACAATCAAGTACAAAAGTCCTCAAACATGCGAGGATCTACCGATAATCTCTTATTTCTAACTTCCCAACTTCTATCCCAAAAACTCCCCAAAACTCTAACCAAACAACTACATTTATACAAGAGGCTATCAAATCAAGTCGGCCTTCAGATCCATAATCAACAGAAGGAACAACCAAATCTAGGTCTACATGCTTCCCACTGATGGATACCAACATTAAATTTGTGCCCCAAATTAAATGCACAAGTCAGCCTCAAAAGAAATCCAAAACAAACAACTCGGTAAGCAAGGAAATTGAGTGCCAGACAAGCATCACCGAGTGCCAGGGAGATAATCGACCAACATCGGCGAACAAAGGAAAATGAGCAACACCGTACAAACTTAGTCAAAGTAGGAGCCAAGAAACACAAACAAACTCAAATATGTTTTTGGTGACACATGATTGCCAAAGACCCGAGATGTTCCTGCATCAGGCTGGATCTAGAATTGGTTGTTCATCATTTTCCCTTGTAACCAAGTGCAAAATCTGTCAAAAAAAGTTGAGAAAGACACATCCCAAGATTACACTACTTGTAAAGGCTAAGCTCAAGAAGCTACTAGATGTGGGTTTCATCACACCCATTGATGGCACATATTGGATTTCCAATTTGGTCCCAGTTAGCAAGAACATTAGGGGCATTAGAATATGCATAGATTTGTGAGACCTCGATAAGGCATGCCCAAAAGATGATTCCCCCTTGCCAAATATTGACATTATAGTAGATATGACAACTAGGTATGAGATGTTGTCAATGATGGATGGTTTTTTCAACTACAATCAAATCAAAATATCACCTAAAGATCAACCTAAGATAGATTTAACATGTGCTTAGAGAATATATTGTTGAAATGTGATGTTGTTTGGCCTCAAGAATGTTAGAACCACTTACCAAAGAGCAATGACAACCATATTCCATGGTTTTATGCATAGATAGATGGAAGACTATGTTGATGACCTATTGTGTGAATCACCTACAAGGAACAGTCATTTGAGCATTTTAGACAAAACCTTTTCTATAATGGAATAATTCAAGCTTTGGCTAAATCCAAAGAAATATGTACATTCTTTCTCATCAAGGCATTGAAGTAGATCTAGAAAAAGTAAAAGACATATTAGATATGCCTCCCCCTTCCAATCTGAAATAATTAAGAAGTCTCCAAGGAAAACTGTAGTCAATTTAGAGATTTATTGCACAACTGGTAGACAAATATCACCCTCTCAAACATCTACTTCAAAAAGGTATAACTTATAGATGGAATGATTAGTGTCAACAATATTTTCAATAGCTTAAAGATTGCCTATTAAATTCACCAGTCTTGATGCCTCCCATTGAAGGAAAACCATTTATTTTATACATCTTGATGATAAAAACAACATTAGGAGTTCTCGTAGCACAACATAATGAGGTAGAAAAGAGAGAGAAATTTACTACATCATCAAAACACTTGTGGGTTATGAGTTGAATTATACACCAATTAAGAATGCATGCCTTACAATTGTCTTTGTAGTCCAAAAGTTGAAACATTATATGCTTAATCATAAAATGATGCTCATAGAAAGAATAGATCCATTGAAGTATCTACTGAGCAAAGTAGTTCTTATGGGTTGAATAGATAAATGGGTGACGATCTTAAGAAAAATTGATTTTAAATAAGTAGATCACAAGGCAATCAAAGGCAAAGTCATAAAGAATTAGCTTGCAGAGGACCCAATTCAAGATGGTCATCCATTGTTGTCTAACTTTCCTAATAAATCTATATTTAAAAAAAAACTTCCAAAGAGTGGCAATTTTACTTTGATGGTTCACATAACAAAAATGGATTGGAGGTAGGTATTTCATTTTTCACCCACAAGGAGGTGTCATAACCAAATCCTATAGAATATCCTTTGACTACAAAAATAACATAGTTGAATATGAGGCTCTCATTATAGGACTGAAAATTGCAATACAATGGAAGATTGAGCACCTGCAAGTATTCAAATATTCACAATTAGTTACCCACCAAGTCAATGATGACTATGGTAATAAAGATGAAAAGTTGGTACCTTACAAGAAATTGTCTAATTTTCTCAAAGCTAAGTTTGTCATAATTAAATATTGTCAAGTGCTAAGATTACAAAAAAATGAATTGATGCCATAGAAACAATCACTTCCATGTTTGATATGCCTCAAAATGAAGAAAGAAGCAAGTTCTAGTAGATCAATTACTGATTCCTACTTTTGAAGTTCCACAATTTGAGCTCGTGTGTGAAATTGTTGATCCTGTTTCCCCTTAGTACCAAGATATCTATAACATAATTACATGAACACCCAAATCTTACCCCCTAACTTATCCAAAATCTAATGTCGGTCCTTCGTACACAAAGCCACTAGATACATCATCATTGGTGATACCATTTACAAATGATCCTTTGACCAAATCCTCCTTAGATATCTTGATTTGGAAGAGGCACAAATTGTATTACATGACCTGTACATGATGGTATATGTGGAGGACGTTTTATTGGTCTAAGTCTAGTAAAGAAATTGGTAAGAGAAGGATATTATTGGCCCACCATGGAACAAGATGGCCATGATTTTGCAAAGAAATGCTATAAATTCCAAATGCATGAATATATGATTCACACCCCAATGGAGTAACTTCAACCAGTTATTTCACCATGACCCTTTCCTTAGTTGGGACTTTACCTTATAGGGAAGATTCATCCTACTTCTACTAATGGCCACATGTATATAATCATTGCTAAAACATGGTTCACTAAATGGATTATGGCTATCCCTATGCCACACAACAATGGCAAACAAATATCAAAGTTTGTCATTAATTACATCATATGTTGGTATGAAATCCCTTTGGCTATTGTTACGGACAATGGTATCCCTTTCAAAAATAAAGATGTCTAAGAGCTCTGTGAAAGATTCTATATTCAACAATAATTCTCTACCATATATTATCCACAAAGCAATAACCAAGCTAAGGTGTCTAATAAAACCAGTATCAAAATATTAAAAAAGACTATCAATTACACTAAACTAGATTGAGATATGTAGTTGAATCTAGCCTTGTAGGTATATTGAACCAGTGTTCACACTCCTATTAGTGCTACCCCTTATTATTTGGTTTATGGTGCTAATGCCATATTGTTAGTTGAAGTTGAGATCCCATCACTTAGGGTGTCTTTACACAACCTGATTGATGAAGAAAACTATAGAGTATCCAGACTCCATCAGATATAAATGTTACTTGAGAGAAGACAAGTTGTCTTGGTCCACTTGAAGGCTTATCAAAATCATCTTTGCAGAAGCTACAACAAGAAATTCAGAGGTTGTCATTTTGAAGTCAAAGACTTGATCCTAAAAATGAATCCTAAAAATCAACTTCACAGAGAAAAGCTAGGTAAATTTGAGCCAAATTGGATAGGAGCCTATATAGTCATTATAGCATATGGTCCTAGAGTTTATCAACATGCAATATTAGAGGGAGAACCATTATCTAAGCCAGTGAACAATATGCACCTCCGTAAGTATTACCTATGATCCTTAAAAAAGAAAAAAATTCCTGAAAAAACCCCAAAAATCATTGCCTTGATGAAAACTTGGAAAACAAGTGTCTTGGTAACATAAAAAAATAAAAATAAAGAGAAATAATTTTGTCCAAAAGTGAAAACCTAGAAAACATGCACTTTGGGAAAGTATCATGGTGAAAACCTGGCAAACAAGCACCATGTGTAGCAGGTCACTGCTCTGCCATCTATTGTTACTCTATCTAGTTCATATCTACACTTCCTGATACACCTTTCACCACATTACCTAATCCAACCCTAGTGTTCTTTTATGGATGGTGACTGGTTTATCTTTTATGTCATTTCTCTTGTATATCGAATTTGTATATATCTAGCCTCTTACTGATTGGCCATTGTATATGGTTTGGATTTGGACAAGGGGCAATTCCCTAAACTTGTATATAGTTTTAAAATTGGACTGGGGAAAATTCCTAGAAAACAATTGAGAGATAGAGTCATTCACATTATCGGATTGGAGAAAGTGATATGTAAATATTTAAAAAATCCTTAAAAAATCAATAAATCATAAAAAGTCTTGAAAAATATCCTAAAAATTATAAAATGTCCTAAAAAATCCTAAAAATGTTCTGAAGAAAATTACAAAAAATAAAATATCAGGAAAATGCTAAAAATAGAAAAAATGATCAAAATGATCAAAATCCAAATCAGTTACATTATCACTTTTTGTTTCATCAATAAATTCCATCTTTTGCGTAAGACAAATATTAGAGTAGACACAAAAGACTGGTAAAAACATGGTGCTTAACATAATCACACATCAACATATGAACTATTTGATCAAGTCAATAATTAGATTGATTGATCTTTTCCATTCATTCATCCTATCAATCATTTGGTTCAGTCAATCAATCATTATCAGTCCTATATTAGTCATCATTTTTTCTTATAAAGGGTGTTGTGTACTCAAAACTAGATGATAAATATCTTAGATAGGGTACTTCATTCCTAAAACCAAACATCATTATGATCATCCTATTAAACACAAACAGACTAAAAAGTGATGACAAGATTAGAATGGATATTGGATTGCTTGGTCCAGTGTGTCTCCTCTTTTATTGATTTATCTTTTATCATGTTCCTATGCTACTCAAGGATATCACCATGTGATGGGAGTGGTCAACATGGTCCATGATACTTTTTGTTTTGTCTTCTATTTGTGGAATGTTTTTCATGAAGTTCTGGGGCATGTGTGTTTTGGGTGTCTATGTTGGCACATTCACTTTGTGAGTATCACACATACCTCAACCCTTAACATACTAGTTTGTTTTGGGATGGATTAGATCATTCCTTGTCTGCAACATGTGTAATTTATATGAGGGGATTGCATTATCAACTTTTCACCATATTAAATAAAGCTCTAATGATAAAGTGCACTTATGAAAGAAAGTTTCATCATTAATAACTCTTCTCTATCTAATTTCCACTTCTTGCTAACATTTCTTCAATCATTCGTAGTAGTCTTCGTGGTCTAGTAATCTAGTACATAAAAACAAGTGCATTCTATATTCAAATTCATTAGGGTACATGCATATCATGATCACAAATAAAAACAAAATTAAAAAACATCACATCCTACATGTTAGTTTGTGTATATCAATGCATATATAAAACATTTCATACACATGTGCGTCCATCCCATAAAGTGTCATCATAAATGCATCATGAAAGCATGGAATCATATAAGCATCATCATATAAAAAGCCAAAATATGTATATGACATGTCATATAATAGTTTGTACACACCTGAATGTCATATATATCTGCATTGTAAAAAGTATCAGAGTAAAAAATCAAGATGTCTACATAAAGTAAGATGAGTAAGCTCAAAACAATCTAAAAAAATATCACTGTGCATAGAGAGAATCATCCTCTACTCTCTTAATAATCTTGGTCCCTATTTTGTCTGGAGGATTAAGCCCCTCCTGTCTGAGGTCTTGTCTTCCCTAGCCTAGGTGTCCCATCAATCCCATCACTCCCCATTGGTTTGTGTCCTCCATGAGTGTGTCCTGTTATGTGATCTATGAGAAGCTTTGAACCTCAGTGCTTACTTCTCTTGTGGCATCTCTCACTTGTACATACATCACTAATATTTCATCTCCTTACAAGCATCTACTAGTATGCTTTCTATATCTCGCATGCTAACATCTCTAATATTGTTGATGAATGCATGTGCATCCTCCTCTACCCTCTACACTTTGAACAAAGTTGTGTCTCGAGAGGCTATTAGTGCATCCCTCTCTACTGTGCATTTGTCCCTATCTGCAATGAACACTCCTTGCTCTGCATCCCAAGTTTCCCTCTTATCCTAGAGTCCTGCTATATGTCTTCTTAGATCTACATTATGTTGTGTTTGAAACCTGACTGATACCCTCACAATACTATCATATGGAATGTCCTTAATATCATCACCTATAGCTATGTCTTGCATCTATATATCCTTAGGAGCCTATACCATCTAAAAGCCATCTAGTGCATCTTGTATGTCCTCCTCCACATGCATAGGTAAGGCATCGTGACCATCCCCATCCTCATCATTGTCATCATCATCCTCACCGATGGACTCTATCTCCTCCTCCTCCTCAACCTTTCCCTCTATGTTGTCCTCTCTCGCTCTTCATCTCCCTCTCTCCACCTTCTACATGATCCTACTGCTTTTCTCTTTTATGTCGCAGTTCCACTCTAGGAACCAAAATCTATGGATATGTTAATGGAATCAGGCTATGTTCAACAAACCACCTATCATAGTCTGGTGTGATCCCTACATCTATCACATATAGTTATGCTCCCCACTATCTAGGTTGTAACTATGCAAACTTTGAGTATGCTACCTATGGTTTGATGTTTGGACCCCTAGTCCCTACCTTGACTTTCAAGCGAGTGAATAATGTTATACCTATGAGAACATCTAGTCACTCATTAAACTATTTGCGTACCCACTTTGGTAGTTGGAGCTCTATAATTGTATGTCCAATAATAGTCCATTCAATCAAGTATCTCCCATGGAGGCAATAAGGAAGGTGCTCCTTATTGTCATTCCAATCAAGACAATTGTTGTAAAATCTCCATGTGAAACCCCTTAATATGTCAAGGTCATGTCTCCAATACTGAGTGTATCCCAATGGCCCATGCACAAGTGCGCTATCATAACAATATACATATGGCAAACCTGGTAACACCTGTTTATCTACAATAGGACAAAAGACTGTAATGTGCTCAAATGTCCAAACCTACAATAGTGTGATCTCACTACTAATCGACAATTTGTGTTTGTATGCCACCTAATGCAAGTGATAATATATCATAGCTAATATGCACAGTATCCATGTAAATACAATACCCTCCATAACCATGCACTCAAGAGCTCGCCCCATCCTATCAGGAATCTTTGTCCTCATCTATTAGACACAAGTAATCCTACAATAACCACACTGATAACTACCACCAGTCTCTCATGTTGTCCTTCTAATGTCTCCTATATAATCTTGTAGTCTCTAACATCCGACGCAACATCATCACAGTCAAATAATCTACTTAGAGCCACCCTCCCTGTCGACAACTCATACACAACAAGCTCTCCATGGATGAGAATCCTAAGTATGTGTTAGATGTCCTCTAAAGTGATGGTAGTCTCTCTTGTGGGAAAGTGAAATGAACTTGTCTCTGAATACCATCACTTTGTTAATGCCATGATCAATCCTCTATTCACCATGATCTTAAGCATGTATGTGATGTAAGAAAACCTAAAGATAATAAATAATCATGTTCATATCCACTCATGCGATGTCACATTCCCATGCATGCTGATCTACTCTCATGCATCTGTAAAGGTGTGAGATCAACCTAATGGTAACAGGGGCAAAGGTGTTAATGTTTTGTTGACTAACTATGACTGAGTTGACTTAATATGTACCTACACTTTTAGACTAGGGGATCCTTAAGTTAGTTTTACAGTGCCTAAATGCGTAAAAACTTTCCCAACTGTACATGTTGCATGGTTATATGTCCTAGTTGTACAATACCCTGACCAAGTGTGCAATTACTTCCCTAACTATGCATAAGATTGACTAACAACACAAATTTTCTCCTAACTACGCAAAAATTTTCTTGACTATGTAGAATTTGTCTTAAACCCTCCCAACTGTGCAACATATGTGCCTAGCTACACAACTTTGACTAAAAAAAACCTAGTTTGACTCCTAGTAACATGAAATAAATGCACTGAAAAATGTGAAATAAATGCGTAATCACGAGGGGGATTCAATGTACATACCTCTATCTCCGCACCCTTTGATCATTTGTAGCTCTACACGTACTTGCCATGATGATTCCGCATCATAATCTACACCATCTTCCTTCCTCTAGAACTCCAAATTTGCCAAATGAAAGAGTGAAATTGACCTCTTTTACCTTACCAAAGCCATTTTGTACCCTCTTAGATGCCTAGATGGGCGTACAAGCTAGAGTTTTTGAATTGGCCATGCTCTTTTTCTCACTCTAGGCTTCATATCTTTTGCATTTGAACTCTGATTTTCAATCTGCTTGCTTCTGTAGAATCTTGACATTTTTCAATAAATTGACCTCTTACTTGGATTTTTTGAGGGGGCGCCCTTATATCCTGGCATTGCCAAGACAATTTTTAATGCGATTTTTTCTTGATTTTTCTTTGAAACAACACTAAGAATTGCAATGTCTTAAAGAGGGAAAAAATGTAGATGCTAAAATTTGGTTAACACATGCGGTGCCACTTTTTAACATCTTGACATTGTGATTGAAGCATTGTTTCACCATTATCCTAACCGTTCTTCTATGTTGTACATGTGATTTTTATCATTTGGCTATATCATGTCATTCCTCATTAATTGAGTAATGAAAATTATTTAATTAATCATTGACGTTCATCTCTAATCTTCATCACATCTTAATCAATTTGACTCTTTTGACAATGTTTTGACCATGTTCGATTGTGATCCCTTTCAATTTTGCCTTTCCCCATTTAACCTTGTCGATCAATTAATTTAATCTCATCTTTAGGAGTAAATAATCATTAATTTCCCCTTTATTCATAAGTTTTATGCTATGATAAATTGACTTTATTTATCTTCCTTTTCCTATTTTCCCTATAATTAATTAATTTCATTAATTAATTGCCTAAATCCTAAATGGGGAATTATTTATTTTTAATAATAAATATTTCCTCATTTTCCAAGTGGGATTTTATCCCTTAATTTTAGCCTCCATCTCCCTGAATTGTGCTTCCATCCCTTAATTTTAGCCTCCATTTTTCTTACACCTACCCTTTTCACATTTTCTCCTAATTTGTGCATTTCTAAATACAACTCTTCCAATTGTCATAAAATGTCATAATTATGACATTGTCCAAACGAAACTCCCTTTTTATGACATTTGCTATTTTGGAGTCCTCACACGTGATCATGACCATCGATATTGTTTGCCAGTTTGAGTTCCAAAATCCTATAAATTGGACTCAATTCTCCTATTTTTGCTAACCACGATTTCTTAGTATTCTCATCATTATCATCCATTTGCTTTCATGAGTACATTTTGTCAACATAGAGCGACATATCAAGATTAGAGAAGAAAGGAAAAGCAGTAAGGCTTCACTAAGGGAGTACTTGTTTGATTTAATTTTCATACTTTATGTGCTTTATCTTAGTGGCTCTAATGGTTTGATTATGATTTTTTAGCTTTTGCATGATGTTTAGGTTTTGTGATTTAGCTTTTTCATGTAACGTCTTTGATGTTTCAATTTCCTAGTCAACAGTAATAGACACAACATAACCTGTTAGTGATATGGACAGATGGTGATGATCTAAGTCCCACTTGATTAATCACCACAAAATATACTCACTCTCTCTCTTTATACATACACCAAGATGTGTACACTTTATGTCTAATTATAAATTTGATTTTTTATATTTGGTTTTTCAAAAATAACTAACATATACTAGGTGGTGAGATGGTTATTGGCTCCTCTCCCCTAACTAAGACAGTTTTACACAAAATCCATTTTCGGAGGAAATAGCCATCAATAATGTCTCGTTTCAATTCTGGCATGATATAGAGTCCCCCCAAAAAATCACGTTACATATAGTCCACTAATGAAGAAGCCTTGAGGAGATGATTAACACCACCGAGTGTGCCAATGTTTTAAACAGAGGCCAAGCGATGTACTCCCAAACGTTTTCCTATACCCCCTTCCGCCATTGCAGTGTTGTGCCGCTGCCTCCAAATTATTCTACTGCAATTAAGCCTCCCACACACATTAAGCACAGGGTACCATTTGAGAAGAGACGAGGTAGTTGGAGCAGGATTATCACAAAAGGTGGGCTGAAGCATTTGTTTGATGTTGGTGAAAGTGAAGGAAATGAAGAGGGGCCGATTGAGTTGCCTCAGGATTTCAACCCCTTTGAAGTTCCAGAGGCCACTCCTCTGCAAACAGCAGCAAGCTGTCTTCTTACAGGCTCCATTGCTTTTTTGCTTTACAGGTCCTTTAAAAGAAGGGCCAAGAGAGCTAAGGAGAAGGTATGCTTCTTTTTTATATGCTATCATCACAAAACTTTTCACTAGTATTGAAATTAAGCTTCTGCAATACATAATATTTGTTTGATAGAGTTCAGGCTAGAAATTGTGTAGTAAAAAACTATACTGTCTTAGGAAAGTATTTGTTTCTCATCATTGATTATCAGAAAAACTAATCAAGTTAACATCTCTATTAAGTTAAAGTCGGGCCTTTTTAAGGTACAGGACACCTGATGCTCTGTTTACCTAACCTTGCTCAGACTCCAGGGTATCTTGCAGCATGTGAGACTACCTCAAAAACAATGATTAAACATGAGAATGGGCTATAAATGATTGAACACGAGAATGGGCTATAAATAGTTACCTAACACATAGTTTAAATATTACCAACACAATTTCTGTTTTGAAATATCCGAAACAAGCATTGAAAATTGTGTTTTTTTTTTAATGGGGAAAATAATGACAAATCTTTTTCTATTTGGCACACAGAAATTTCGCTCGTCAGGAGTTGAAGATGTGAGAAAAGAAGCAAAACTGGAAGCTTTAAAGGCCTTGGAAAAGACAAACAGCTTGGCAGAGGAGTTGAAGCCAAATCGTCCTCCTCCTTCAGCAGTTCAGGCCTTGATTGGGGCGATTATGGCTGGAGGAATTGCATATGTGCTTTATAATTTCACTATTGCTGTAGAATCATCTATAGACAAACAGTTTGTTTCATCAAATTACTCGGTTAGTCGTTCCTCCTCCCTTCAAAGACTTCCTCTTAAGAATTGTAGTAGTAGTTAGATTTCTGATAAATTGATATCAATCTAATAAGCATTTTGGGTCTTTTTTGGGTTGCAGCAATGATTGCCTTTGAGCGGGAATGTTCACAACAGAATTATACATTGCTTTCAAGCTTAGAATAACAAAGACATACACACAATGAAGCGTGGATGGGACCCATTTTTCTTGTTCATTATACGCACATGCATACACACCCATGCATGCAAACAAATCCACACATACAGATACTGTAATGTCCCATCTCCAAAATTAAAATAAATTCAACTAGTTCCCATTATACATAGCGCAGCAAATGTATTATCTGCACAAACAAATACAAAACAAATGGATGGCGCTAACAAACAAACAATTGTCTGTAGCTGTTAACAAAGTCTCGAAGGCAAGATGAAGCTTGCTCAGCACAATGGATATAGTAAATAGGACATGGTGGCGTGTTGAAGAGGAATTTGAATCTTGCACACGCAATGCTAAAGGGATGCAGGATTTCAATAAGTCAAAGGATAGAGCATCATTTGAAAGCCTACGAACTTCATGAAACTCCTATGGAATCTACCTGGTACTTTCATTACAAGCAAATGAAGGTTGCAATCGCTATAGCTGTGATATGAGAAGAGTGAATATTTCAACCCATGTTCACAGGATCACGTTACCCCTGTGATGGAAATCGATGACTCTCCAAGTGGTTGAGAGTTTGTTAATGGATCTTATGATAGAACAATGAGAATTATTCCTTACCATAAGGGTCTTAGTAGAGAAATCTACCACACAAATGAATGCAGAGCTTCTTCCAAGGGAATACACGAAGTGCAGATATCTCAAGTCTCTAAGGCACTTAAAACTTCTTTCAGAGATTAAATATATTGACAGACATTGACACTTACTGAAGCGTATATAAAACTGTAGATCTACCACATACTGCAAGGTTAGCAGAAAAGACAAAGAAGTAAGATCAATCTCAGCATTCGAAAAAGTCACCACCACATACATTACTTAAATAAAATCGAAGTGTTATGGAAATTAGGAGAAGGGAATAAGGGATTTGGGATCAAATTTATAGGATGAAGCAATTTAGAATAGGAATGCAATAAGGAATAGGGGTTTTTGGAAGCTATTGAGATGAAATAGGGGGGTCAATAGAGAAATAGTGAGAGAAACAATGAAGTGAGAGTGACAAGGAATATTTCACTAAGGCGATGTTTTTAGGTATTTTAAGCAATTGAGAAAGAGTGGAAGCAGGAGGAAATGTAGGGGTTGAGCATTTGGAGGTGGTTTGGGGTTGGATTGGATGGGGAGAGGTTGACGAAGATGGGGACAAGTATTGTGAGGTTGTGCATTTTTAGGCTAGTAACAAGGTTGAGGTTGAGTCTGAGATTTATGAGGTGTCTAGGAGGATAATTGATGTGATTAGGCATGTCACAAGGAACCATCATGGTATTAGAGAAGTGGGGAATAGGGGAACATATGTCAAAACCATTATGAGCACTTTTCCCAAGAGTAACTAACTTAGAAGGGGAATATCAAGGTAGCATAGGAGTCATGTTTATGATTGACATTATATAAATGTTCCTTTGTGATTATGTTGAAATTATAGTTTGGGTTCTCTAAAAGCTCATTAGTGATTTGGTCTATAATTGAAGCTTCAATATATAGAAGTGTTGGAATCATTTGCTGTTGCACCAAAAGCTCGAACTTTCAATGCCCGATACAAATGGCAGATTTAACCTGACCCACCGGAGGCAGTTAAGCCATGTCACGAATCTCCAAAGAGGTGCTAACCACCAAGTCAACAATCTCCCCCTCAGCACCCACTGAGCCTTCAACACCCACTGAAGGGAGACTTGAACCCGTGACTCGCTCTGATACCAAATGTTAGAATCATTTGCTGTTGCACCAAAAGCTCGAACTTTCAATGCCTTATACAAATGCCAGATTTAACCCAACCCACATGAGGCAATTAAGCCATGTTACGAATCTCCAAGGAGGTGCTGACCACCAAGTCAACAAGAAGTCCATGATATTCACTTATAGGTATCTTAAAAGTAGACAATGTAATAAGAGGATAAGTAGAGGAGGAAGAAGGTTTGGTGTCAACTGCAACAACAAATTCACCATAAGAGAACAATAAGGGCTATGCAGGCAGCTATAACATTAGAATCAATCAATTCCTGCACTTTGTGCCCTAACACATACATTTCTTAGTGTCATGATTGGGCACAAGGTGATATTGACAGAATGTTCCTGGGTCATATCTTCCTTAGTCATATCCTTGAGGTATGGGAAGAGAAGCGTCTAAAGACTGCATGTGAAGAAGGGTAGGGAGATTAGCTGATAGTAGATGTTTCATAATTTATAGAAGCAAGTCAACCAATCTACCGAAGTGACAGTTTAATCGCAGTTTGAAGGAGATAGCATAAAACAATCAATCTAGTGAAGTGGTAGTTAGGTTGCAGTTTGAAGGAGATAGCATGCGAGGAAGAGTAGGGAGATTAAGTGCTAGTAATTGATTCATAGCTGATAGAAGCAAGTCAACCAATCTAATTAAGTAGTAGTTAGATTGCAGTTTCAAATGTGTAGTTTTCAAAAAGCAAGGAGGAGACGGATGTGCAATATTAATTTTATGCTTTAGTATTGTCTTTGAGACATTGTTATTACAATTATTTTACTTAAAAGGTGGTTATAAGTTATAACTTAGGAGGAAAAGAAGTGGAAGAAGTAGAGGTAGTAGGAAGAGTAGAAGAAGAAGATGACGACAACGAAGAAGAAGAAGAAGAAGAAGAAGACGATTGATCGACCTTTTCTAGCTTGGTCTCGTAATCTCTCAAACTAGCAAACAAATCTGCAAAATTGGTATTTTGTTGAGAGAACTCTTTGTCTTTTATTGGTGCTAGTAAGCTCTCCATACACTTTGAATCTTAATGTCGGGTAGTGGTAATACATCTTGGTGAGAATAGATTGGAAGCACAACGTGAAATCACTTATGTAACATACCAAAAGTAACTACCTAGAAATAGTAACAACTAGTTAATTTAAATAACGAAAATTCATAAGAATCAAATTTCACTTTAACCATAATAACTGAAGTAACTGCTATCCTTTTCATGTGAACAAAGGTTTGTTTAATAACTGAAAGGAAAAGTTAAAATTTTCTCTAGAATAACTAACTTCACATGGAAAGGAATTTAACTAATAATTTTCCATTTTTTTATTGTTGAATGAAAGAAATCATTAACTGATATAACTAACAAAACATAAACCATAGAACCAAATACACTTGATGGTTTGATCTTGTTTTTCTTTACTTAAGCTCCTGATCTCTTCAGGAGGGAAAGAGTATCATCAGAAGTTTTACCTCCCAACCATTGATTTTATGATCTTAACCTTTAACGGTCCCGCAAACATCCTCATGGAAGTGGCCCGACCCTACACAAGAGATGCAGGCACGGGATTCAGTCTCGTCCAAGACTTGGTGCAGAACCCACAACTGTCATAGTCACTCAATCTATAGACATCTTCACCTATGGGAATGACCTTCCTAGCTAGACATTTCCCTGCTGGTTCTAGTGATTGACGGTTACTACCCATAGCATAGTATCACCTTGACCAAGGTTTTAAAGGTGCAAGCACTGTATTTCATGCTGTCATTGTCACCACCAAACTCATATAAGAGTCCTTTGACTTCTTTAATTTGGTCTCCATGACTTTCAGGACTCACCATTCTGAATGACAAATATATTGCCTAACAATACAAGGCCATGTGATCACATACCGAATCCTCTAGGTTGATCATGTTTTACTCTGATTTCTAGTTCAGTAATGGTTTGGATTAGGCAACATTGTAATCCTAGCTGTGGGGCAACATTCCTTTGACAAAAGATAACAAACAATCCAACCCACCGTATTACCAAGACTTAAGGATAGTTTATAGTTACAGTATAAAAGGGTTCTCTACATATCCCAGTCTCAGGTCTTGTTTTCTGTTTAAACAAAGACTCAGTTTCAGATTGATACTTGGCTGATAATTAACAGTGAAATGCAGATATAAACTGTCATGAAAATTTCTCTTCTTGCGGTTATGAGAGTTCTTCCTCTTGTTGAAATAATGATACTTTTGTACTTCAAACAGGGAATGAATTCCTTGGTTTTATTGATTGGAAGAATATATTTATTCAGTTGAGATGAATGCAGATCAATTTATTGCTCGAAAACAGAGCATGATTTCTCTTTGATAGGATATGAATCATTGAAACAACTCTTCACCTATATGTAGTTGCACAGAAATTTAATTCGGAAAGAATAACATTCAAGAGTGTGATCCAGATACATTGATTACAATGTGAATCGGATGGCATATTTAAATATCTTCAATCAATTCAGCATATTTTTAATTCACTATTATATGCAGCTATCCGCATTTCAATGATTGGGTGGCTAGCAGTCATGCAACAAAGTCCCAATGAAAAAGCTACTATGTCTAACTCCATACATCATTATGCAGTAACAATATGTAACAATGATTCACAGCAGTATACAATTTACTGTTAACCTCTCTAAATTGTTGGTGTCATTGAGAATAGAGATCATTTATATGATCGACTGATCAGCATGTTAAAAATGAAATACATAATATGGCATAGCATCATGGATGAGAACATGCCTGGTTAATCTTGCAGGCGGATACTCTGTCCTAGACTCTTGCATGCTTTTACCGCAGGTGTGACAACTACAACTGAGAACTATATGCTAGCACTATAATGATTCTCCGATTTTGGTAATAGTTTCCAAAAACATGAAGTAAATGCAGAGTGCTAGTTACCAGTTGCATGAATGAATGATGATAACAAAAAATGAGCTGATAAATAATAACCAAGAATGCTCAAACAAAAGGAAGTAACTCCTTGGTTTTGGTTGGCAAGAAGAGTTACGTTGCCACCAAAGAAGATATTCCTTGCCGAAGAGAATGATTATTTATAATTAATCAAAATATGGGTTAGACCAACAATAAAATAATATGTTAATAATTGTAATGGTACAAATTTACACCCCGGTGTAATTTTCCATTTAGCATCACCCCTACCTTAGCCTAAGACTTGAAATTCCAAGTTATCCTTTCGCACTCACTCACCTAGGCTTGCCATCACCACCCACTTTGAATTCTGGCCATGCGGCGTAGACGACGCAAGATGCGTGCGCACCGCAGAGATGTCCCTGCGGCAGCCACTCGTCCACAAATCTGTAGACGCACAGGTTGCCATTGAGGCATTACAAATTGCCACCTTGCAATCGTAATGGCTGTTTCCACTGCCCACTGAAGTGCCTGCCCACTGATGTGGGATTCAACCTTGCATTCATATATCTCCATTTTCAAGCTTCATTTTGGGGGCTTCTATAGATTCTAGAGATTTCTCCATGCATTCTAAGCACTCCACCATTGAGTCCTGCTTTCATAGATAGCTTCTCGTCATGTTAGACAGCTTGCAACTCCTTGATATTGATCTCCATTGTTGATCATCCGTCACTCCATTGAGCTTGAGCTTCGTAGTCTTGAGGGGAGTTCACTCTTCTCATTTTGTGTCTTATTGAGCATATCGTATTATCTTCACCATATTCTTGTCATTTACTATTGCATATCTTTTATCTTCAGTTATCTATCACCAATTTTTTGTCTACTTGGCTGCTGTGGAGATGGAAACACCAAAGCAGGGACTTGACTGAGGTAGGTCTTCAAACAACCCCAACATTTTCCATGTGTGCAGGTTTGTAGAGGCAAGTTTGAATCATTAGCTTTGTCAAACGTCAAATTGGGTGCTATCTTCTTCCTTGTGTTTTAGTAGTGTAATTGAACTCTGTTTTCTCTCTATCATTTCTATTTGACTTATTAGCATTAGCGTTTACTTAGTTATTCTGTTATTTGTACCTTTCTTGTTCTTTGTGCCATCCTTCGTACCCTATCCACACAGGACATACGCGCGTTGTGTTGGCATCCCATAGCCGCATTGTCATCTTTGATTCGCACGTGTGTCTGAGGCAGTGAGCTTGTGGATCTCAGAGATTGCTCTTTGTTGTTCGCTCTTTTGATTTCCGTAATCAAAATATTATTATCATCTGGTATCTTTAAGTTATTGGCATTCATTTTCATTTAGTGTTCCATTTAATTTAAGTCACTTGCATTTCAACACCTTAATTAATTAAAATTGTCTCCAACACATTGTTTTAATCTCCCCCTAGCTTTGTGCGCTATAAGTGAGGTGGCGCAAGGGAAGGTCCATCCCTTGAGATGTTAATCGGTCTCAAGGTTAGTGTGCTTTTTCCTTCTCCACATTTTGGTGAACCCGACGTGAAGCTTATGTTTGATAAGCTCCTTTGATTGTCCAAATGTTGTGAATTCCTATGAGCTTCACAAACCAGACCACTTCAGGTTTTATTGTACGAAGGTTTGTGAGATGTAGCATTCCTCCTGGCCAATACAGTCTTGCTAGACTGGGTCCTATGTTTACTGGGAATATGGATCCTAATGATACAAGTGGATCCCATTTCTTCATAGGTCCAATATTGGGGCTTAATACCTCTCCAAAGGCAGGGTCTTGACATTCCATAATAGCTAGTTCTCCACCCAACTCCCTGTTGGCATTAAGGGATGGTAACCGGTAAGCTTGCTACCGGTACATGGCAATAGAGGTATTGTCATTGATTGGCAAAAGAGGTGTTGATCTTTGTGACTAAGGACACCAGTGTTGGATCTGTGAAGCAAGACAGATCCAGATACACCTGACATCAATAAGTGAGTGGAGAAATTGGTTTGGCAACCAGTGACACTGTAAAACAAAGAATAAGAGACTATTTATGTTCACTAGATGCAACCAGTCACCAAGGGAGAGGCAACCGGTAACCAGTTACAGAGATCGATGAAAGGATGCAACCGGTAGACAGAGGAAGGAAAGGTGACATGTCAGAACTCTTACCTGTTCACAACCTAAGGATCTTTACCGATCAAGTGAAGACTTCGTCATTATAAGAATTGGGGAAGTCATAGTCAACAATCAGTTGTCTAACTCTTTGACCAGGATTTACTACGCTAAATCTGGTAGACTTTGAGTTATTTGGACGATCGGTACAAGACGCAAATGAAGGTTTTAATGCCGGAGTTTGTGGCATTAAATCATGGAGTTATCTCTTGTGAAGGAAAGCTTTTGACACACGTCCGTTGTTTTCTTTCATAAAGCAGATAAAGCAGAGCATGCACCGGATGTTTCCTTAGTGAACTAATACTCCACTGGGTGATGGATCCGAAGGTGATCTTTATACAGGTCGTGCATGAGAAAAGCAATTAGGGCAAGAAGTCTATATATTCCTCTGCCTGGCAAGAATATAGTTTGCCCTCATTCTGCCAAAGTAAAGAGTGAACCTGTACGCTGAAGAAGCTAAGGTGAAGAGAAAGGAGAAAAGAGAAGAGTGTGTAGAGAAGCACAACAAGAAAGGAGAACATAGCTGCAGCGATCGGTGATGTTTCTCAGTTGAGCATAACAGAGATCTTATCAGGCTAAGCAAAGCCATTTCTAAAAGGTCAAGTACTCTATTGTTCTCTAACAATTACAATAGCTAAATCCCAGTATTTTGGGTGGACATTAACAGGTCCCTTGTACTAAATCCCTTAACCGGGTGACATCTATTCAAGTGTTCTAAGTTTTCTAACCAGGCAGGCACTAACAGGCCTTATTATATCATATCCCTTAACCGGGTCGCATCTAATAGTGCGTTGTAATCCTTTAACAGGGAAGGCTCCTAACAGGGCGCACTTTATAAGAGTGCAAAATTTGTGAGGTTTCCTCACACCGTGGTTTTCACCCGATTTGGGTTTCCACGTGATAAATGTGGTGTTCCTTATTGGTTGATTGCTTTATGCTATTTTCATACTAGAATCTGTTTTGCTTACAGTTATAGTATACTACATCAGATTTGTTTTAAAAGTTTTTATAGGTGCTGATTCACCC
Source organism: Chamaecyparis obtusa (assembly GCA_027943335.1). Taxonomy (NCBI): domain Eukaryota; kingdom Viridiplantae; phylum Streptophyta; class Pinopsida; order Cupressales; family Cupressaceae; genus Chamaecyparis; species Chamaecyparis obtusa. The sequence goes on along the minus strand of BSBK01005650.1, from coordinate 1,131,829 downwards.
CTCGCCTCTTAGCACTGGTTGGGACTGTCACTCCCCTCCTACAGTAGATCATGAATCAGCTCTTACTATTGAGTTTGATAAGATTCAATCCCTCGAGGGAAATCTAAGGGATTTTGAGGCATTCCTTAAGAAAAGGGGTGTTCGTCCTAAAGCTAGAGACACTATTTGTAACCTAAGAGAATTACTGATCTCAGATAAGGAGGGTCTCAAAGTCCTCTTGACATTAGGACAGATAGTGGATGGTAACATATCCATCCCTCCTCTCGACTCTTAGGGTGACCAGCTGAACCTTGCTAGAGAATAGGTTGGTGTCGCAATACCCAGTGTATCAGTGCATATGGTCAAATCTACACATAGCACTGCCCTTCTGAATAGTGGTGCTGTCCCCAGTATCACCATAAACAAGAACCCCTTGGGATACAGTTCACATAATACTAGTGCAAATCCCGAGAGTGGTGGCAGACTCAATTGTGGTTCATCTGCTCCCCTTGGGGGTGGAGGCAATCCACCACCTCCTCCGCCCAATAACCCTGTTTTAAACACCATATTGCAGAATATGGGCAGCTGCAGCAACAACTGGCTAACTTTTTGACCGCGACTAATCAGAGTTCTCTAACTCCATATTATTGTCGCAGTCCATTCGCCATGTAAGTGTTGAACACACCACTGCTGCAGGGGGCTGAGTCCTTGAAATTTGAAAGGTATAGTGGTGAGGGGGATCCACATCGATTCCTTCCTGACTTAGTGTAGCAACCACCATACTCTGGACTATGTTGCTTAAACTGTTTTGTCGGTCCCTTAAAGGAACTACTATGGAATAGTATAGCTCTCTTCCGGATTATTCTATTGGCACTTTTGACCACTTGATGGATGCCTTCCTCATTCGGTTCCAGGCCAACATAGGAAGCAAGGTCACTATTGCTGATCTTGTTCATTGTAAGCAAAAGACGAATGAGAAGATCACTGATTTTATCTTGAGGCATCAGTCTATTTCTACAAAAGTACCTTATGCTCTGCTTGATGCTGATCTCCAACGAATGTTCATCGACAATTTGCAGTTGACACTAAGAGAAAAATTGTCATTGAACAGGTACCCGAACTTCACTTTCCACTGCAGTGCACGAACATATTATCAACATACTATGGCCCAATTTGGGGACTCTTCCTCAAATGCCTATGGAGGGGCCTCCGCTTTTGGAGGGTCTTAGAAGAATAAGGTTGTGGCTAATGTTATGGCACTACCGTAGCCTACCAAGAGGGAATACTTTGCAACAGATCTACAAAGAGGTCGGATGTTTACTAAAATATCTGTCATGCGGAAGTGTTCTGCAAAGGTTGCTAAAAGACAACCTAGTAACCCTTCTTGATAATCGTCCATATCCTTGATGGTATGATGGATCAAAATTCTGTCAGTGTCATTGTGTGCATGGTCATGATACGGAGAATTGTGTACGTCTTTGACATCTAGTCCAAGACCACACAGACAGAGGCACCATCAAGGTGAATGAAAGGAAGTTGAAAGCTAATAAATCCGTGGACAAGGCAAATAGCGAATTACAAATCTATAAGGAAGTTAGAAGGTTGCTCAAAACAAATGATGGCAGACATTTGCAACAACTTTAGAAGTTTGTCAGAATTATTGCAGATACACCTAAAAATTTTAGCAGTGAATCAGAATTAACACGAGTGGTAAGTTAGAAAGTATGGGGTGTTTTGTACTAGAAGGAATTTTTCACACACACACACACACAGACACAGACACATATAGGCACAGACACAGAGACAGCTCTCTCAATCTCTCTCTCTCTCACACACACACAGAGGTGAAGAGACACATTTTGGCACCCTCATAGATATGACATAGACACATACAAACACACACACTCTCTCTCTGATGAAGAGACACATTTTGGCACCCACACAGTTATGACATAGACACACACACAAACCCACAAACACACACACACTCTCTCTCTGTGATGAAGAGATACATTTTTTGGCACGCAGACAGATATGACATAGATACAAATGGAAACTCAAAAGTACACACAGAGACACAGAGATAGTGTGCACACATGCACATTTACACACAGATGTAGAGTCACACAATTTGCAACACATTCTGACAGACACAAACTTAGAAAAGTAGTCAGACACAGAACATGCACTCTGATACCCCCCTCAACAAAACACAAATACTCCCCACCTCCATCGGCACATGCACCATGCCTTACACAGAGAGAGAGAGAGAGAGAGATGCATGCATACAAATCTACACACACACACATGCATTTTTGTATGCACACATGCATGCATACAAACCTATACACCATGAAGATCGACAAACAGTCACAGTATACTTACATGCACAAAATAGACCTACATATGTACACACACATTAGTGTTAAACCTCCATACACAGACACACATCTGCACACCAAAATCCAGAATCTTATGTACCACAGACCCATCCACTCACAGACAAAAACATTTCATAACCAAATAGACAAATAGGTGCACACCCAATTTTCCATGTGTATGCATGCACTTACACATGCATGTACACACACTTGCACACCAATAGAGGCATACAACACAGACACACATTCAAACGTGCAGAAACAAATCCACTCACACATGCATACGTGCCACATACAAACACATGTACATATCCACACACAAACACAGAGACAAATAGACTCACACGCACATGCACACCAAATTTGCATCCACATTTGTAAATGATTAAATCCATGCGCGTGCACACACTATCACTGGAATAGAGACACATACGCACATCCACTCACTGGAATAAATATGCATATCAAAGACATGCACTGAGGATTGAGGGGAAAAAACATAATTGGAATTCCTGTTTTTCTTTTTTCATTAGTGAAAAGTATTTGGAAACAATTAGTGCCCAAGATGGTCATCACAAACTCGGGCAATCTATTCTATCTGGGGACAAAAACTGATACACTGGTTTGAAATTACAATGCTATTTCTGTAAACTTGTCTTGCTGCTACTTATGTATCATGTTATTTCTAAATGTGAGATCCTGTTCAGTAGTTCAAGATGACAATGAAGCATAAATAAATCATTAAAGAGAGATCCTCCTCTGGTGAATTCATACAGAATATTCGTGATCAGCTTGTCCAGTGTTAGATGTACTGGTTGTATTATATCCATCTGCTCATGTGGTAGGATCTGTTCTTTATTAATTGTTGTTTCTATAGTTTTAAATGTGAGATATCCCAAATTTTTATTGTTGTGCTTATCAGATGCTTTACTTAATATGCCTAGTCACTTCATGCCTATGTGTAGGCTTTTATGAGTCTTGTGCTTGGTCCATTACTTTAATTTTACTGAATATTTTTTAATCATTGATTGAGATGTTCTTTCAGTTGATTACTAGCTAACATTTGGGTTTAGGATCTAGCAAATGAAGATGTTATTCCTTCAACTTATATTATTTCTTAAATCTATGTATTAATATTTTTCCTGATTGTGTTGGACAGATTCGCCAAATCAAAATAACAGTTAGGTATGATTCTCTGTATGTTCTCTGAAGAACGTCACTTATAGAAGATTATAAATGATAATGATATTAAGTTAATTTTGTGTTTTCTTATACATGGGTTAATCATTTTGTTACTGAATAGACTTAATACAATATCCACGGAAAGTTTTTTAGAAGGGAAACTTGTCTATCTTTTAATATGCATTTTACAATATGGTTCATTCCAACACTTAGAAGATAATAAAAGACAACATCTCTTGTGTTTGTCATCTTTTTATTTTGAATGCACTTTTATTATCAATACAAATTTCACTAGAGTTCTCCCACTTTTACAGTAGCATATAGTGGATCATGTGCATGCAAAATGCTGTAAAAATGCAGTGCATATGTGTGATTTGTTGTTTGGGCTGAAGAATAAGGTACAGTTATCTAATGATATGGCAGAAAAGAATAAATTATAAATCAGTTTGCTTGGGATGGCCTTTGTCATACTTCATAGAGCATACAGTCATCTCCAAAATAATCTCTCAATAACCAAGATTGTAAGATTAAAAAAAATTGTGGAAAGAACTGAGAAAAATCTTTACCACACTTTTTTCTGGGGACTACAAGCTCACTTGTTTAGGTTTCTTATTAAACAACTGTTTAGTGTTCTCATATTCTCTATTTGTAATTTGGTATCATAAGTGGAAAATCTATGCCACAAATCCAAAACTAAAATTAAAATCCAAGATCTGAATCTGTAATTGAAATCTGAATTTCTGAAAGATATCAGGTTTTATTTGAGAAGTAGATAATAACAACTCAAACATAACCTTTTCTAATACAAAACCAATGTTTCTGGCAACATAGTTATAAACTATGTTATTGAATCGGTCCACTCGCTTTAGCATCTGATTCATTGCAAGAGAAGGTCCTCAGTGCATCATCCAAGCCAGTTTTTGCCCATTCCTTTTACCTTGAGGGTATCTTCTCTTGCCTTCTATGTTCACATGCCAGAGTTCTCGAGTGACTCAATCTCAGGCTAGGAGAGGTATCTATATTTGGGATTTTGCCCCTCCAAGATGATCAATTTTTTGGGTTTCATTTGGTATTGATGTCGATGGTATCTCTTTATGAGAAATGCATCTGTGGTTCTTCAATGAAAAAAATAGTTACATTATTCTAGTGACAATGTAACAAGGAAAATATCTCTCTGAAAAAGGTTTAAAAGATTAAAAAACGTAAAAAGCTAGCATTAGAGCTTTTTTCATAAGAGGCGCAAAATCTTCATCTTAAATATTTGAGTTGGGATTTGAATATCAAAGCAAATTCTTGGAGTAAATTTGGATGGGTTTATTGTAGTTTCCCAAAATTGATATTTTTTAATTTTTACAAATGGTAGCATAAAATGTAGAATCCTTACAGTTTCTTATCACCCAAATCCCAATATGGGAAAAGCGTGAACATATGGTGATCAAGATGCTAACTTACTATTGGCAAGCCACATAGTGCTACAATATATGTAACGTGAAAAATTTAACCAATTAACCATGTCTGCATAGCCATCCAAATTAAATAGCATAGATGACTGCAATTTGGTTGATTATGTAACAAAATGCTCTTCTATATCAAATCTAGCAATTTTAACAAATAGTTTGTCCAACATTTTGAAAGTAGACATTTCATCAAATAGTTGGAAAACATACTGAAAACATATGAAATAATTACCTGGATTGAGTGATCATCTGTAGAAACAAAACAAAATGATATGGCTGATTTAAATTTTGTTGAAGATAGTTCACCACTTGTATAAAATGCAACTCTGTTGATAAATGATGATAAACTATAAATATTCTAATATAATGAAGTTTATCAACAAATATAGTATGCTCTGTACACACTCCTATAACAATAGGAATGATAACCAATTTCAAATCATACCAATAAAATCACCTTCTAAATACTTCAGAGGCAACAATAATTTGCATATATATCTCCAAGGCTGCAATCCCTCTTAGGAGCGTATGGTTGGTCAAAGCTAATTAAAAGACACATTATTATTTATTACTGTCCCCAAAATGAACAGTAGATGGCCAATCATCAAGAAAGGGGTTTTGAGCAACAAAAAATGTTAAAGATCTGATAGCTGCGTGAGAGTTCATTCATATCTATGTTGATCAGCATAAATTTTCTCAGAGTATATTTGCAATGATGGACTGTGATCATCATTCCTTTGGTTCGTTCACTTGTTGGATGCTCATCTCATTTCTTGGTTCTCTGTTTTTAATCATCGGAATCTGGTTCATGTCTTCAGCAGAGTCACTATCGGAACTATGTTGCTGTTCGATTGTTCATTCTTTAAGACTTTGTATTTTCCTTAAGGTGAACCGACTTCTTCTTGTAACTGTCACCGCTCACTCTTTGGTGTTATTATGCTTAATGTTGAGCTGTATGCACTTATTGTGGATTGCTATCAAATTGTCATTGGCCCTTCTTACTCCAGCAGTTACAGGTGTTACCTTGTGTTCGTTTGTCTAAGTGGACTTGAGGTGACATAGCATAGTGTCTTAATCGTGTATGAGGTGGCTCACGTTATGGCTTGCGCAGAGATGCCGGACTCTTTAATGTTCGTCGGTTCATTGTATTGTAACGTGCATCTCTTTGTTTTCAGTGATAGGAGACCATTTGGTTTTGAACATACAGTGCATCATCTTTGTGGGGTGTGGATCTTCATCTTTCAATAGAGATTGTGGAGCATGAAGGTTGATGATTCTCGTGTCTGGAGAATACAATTTTCTACTGTAATAAGTGTGTTATCTTTGCTACAGTATTATACTGTATATAATCTGTGAACAAAAGTTTTATGTGAGAGAGACATTCTTATTGAATTTTGTATTTGTGAGATACTTGGAGGATGTTATATTCTGTATCAGCATTGTTAAGTGATCGAACTCTGAATTAGGTTGAAGGATTGATTGTTAAGTGTTAACAATCAGAAGATTGAGATCTCTGTATTTTATTTTTGCATACTATAAAGGATCTATATTTTTTTGGGCTGGGTTTTTCACCCTCAAGTGGAGGGTTTTCCCAGGATAAGTGTTTGTCCTCTGTTCTTTGTGTTTCAAATTTTGTTGAATGCTATTCTGGTTCCAAAAACATTATCATGGTATCAGAGTGGGTCTAGTAAAGATCCTGAATCAAAATAGGAAAATTGGGAATTTAAGAGATGCAAGAAATGAGGGATTTGTAGAGATCGTGTAGTTGAAGAAGCCTTGGAGGATGTGTTGGTGTTCAAATTTTTCACTCTCTGGCTACACTAAAATTCTGTGATGGCAAAAGATCTTTGGTGGATTGTGAGGAAATTTAGGCAATAAAGAGATAAGTATTTTATGATTACATCGTTGAATATTGATCATGAATTTTATGTAGTTATTATTAATTCATGTTATAACACTGGGAATTGTGTATGCTTTTAGCATTGATCTGTATATTTCTTTTCATGATACATTGATTGTATGATTTATTATTAATCTCTCTTGGTTGTAGGGCATATCAAGAAGCAACGAGATGATGAGAGATTACATGCAAGTCATGCAAGTTGTAGAAATGAACATGGGGACACTGCTTGCAGCCATGAGACTGAATTGGTGTCACATAACATCTTAAAAGAGGAAGAACCTATATAGTTTGTCGTTTGATTTGTTTCTTTGAAGAGGAAGAAATGATATTCAGAGGGAGACTCTTCAGTTGCAGATAACAGATTTGCATAGTGAATCTGAATTTGACATTGGTAGCTCCAGAATAGGGTGATCAAGAATAAGGTCGAGGAGGACAGTATTGGACTTGAGTATGTCAAAAGTTTTGGAGGTGTGTGTTGAAAACCATTCCTCTAAGGCAAGAATTGCAAGCAATCTTGTACAAGGAGGTCAGGAGGTTGATGCAAGTGTTTGAAGATTCAAGGGGAGCTTGAGTGGCAGAGGGAGAGTGCCAAGTCCTTTGCAGAAGATCAACAAGCTCGTGTAGCATTGTGACTGCAAAAGCTCCTTGCTTGGTCAAACATTGGAGTCAATTAATTTATTGTGATATTCAAGCTGTGAGTATGCTGCCCCTGTTGAGAGGGAGTCTCGGTTCAGAGGGAGTCTCAGCATTCAGATGATCTTTATGTGCTTCAATGCATTTTCTCTGAGACAAAGAAACTTGAGGTGAAAGCCCTTTTAATGCATTCTTCTTTGTGAAAGAAGTTTGAGGTGCAAGCCCTTGTTAATGCATTCTTCTTTGCGAAAGAAGTTTTGAGGTGCAAACCCTTGTTAATGCATTCTTCTCTGTGAGAGAAGTTTGAGGTGAAAGCCCTTGTTCCATCCTCTGAGAGTAGCCATAGTGGATGTCATGTGAGAGACTCCATGACGTAGCTCTTGTGTTATTTCACCCTCTGGGAGTAGCCATGGTGAATGTCATGTTGAGATGACAATATCATGTTGAGAAAATCTGTGATAAGGTTTTGTTATTAACACTTTTTGGGTGCAGCCTTTTGTTTTTGTCATGTTGAGAGATACCATGACATACGAATGATCTCTCTCTTGCTAAGAGGGAGTGTTAAAGATCTGGTAGCTACGTGAGAGTTCATTCATATCTGTGTTGATCAACATAAATTTTCTCGGAGTATATTTGCAATGATGGACTGCGATCATTATTCCTTTGGTTTGTTCACTTGTTGGATGCTCATCTCATTTCTTGGTTCTCTGTTTTTAATCATTGGGAGTTGGTTCACATCTTTAGCAGAGTCACTATCAGAACTATGTTGCTGTTCGATTGTTCATTCTTTAAGACTTTGTATTTTCCTGAAGGTGAACCGACTTCTTGTAACCGTCACCACTCACTCTTTGGTGTTATTATGCTTAACGTTGAGTTGTATGCAGTTATCATGGATTGCTTTCAAATCGTCATGGGCCCTTGTTACTCCAGTGGTTATGGGTGTTACCTTGTGTTTGTTTGTCTAAGTGGACTTGAGGTGACGTGGCATAGTGTCTTCATCCTGTATGAGGTGGCTCACATTATGGCTCGCGTGGAGATGTTCGACTCTTTAATGTTTGTCGGTTCATTGTATTGTAACATGTGTCTCCTTGTTTTCAGCGGAAGGAGACCATTCGGTTTTGAACTTATACTGCAATATCTTTGTGGGGTGTGGGTCTTTGTCTTTCAATAGAGATTGCGGAGCATGAATGTTGATGATTCTCGTGTCTGGGGAATATAATTTTCTATTGTAATAAGTGTGTTATCTTTGCTACAGTATTATAATGTATATAATCTGTGAACAAAAGTTTTATGTGAGAGAGACATTCTTATTGAATTTTGTATCTTTGAGATACTTGGAGGATGTTATATTCTGTATTAGCATTGCTAAGTGATCGAACTCTGTATTAGGTTGAAGGATTGATTGTTAAGTGTTAACAATCAAAAGGTTGAGATCTTTGTATTTTATTTTTGCATACAATAAAGGATCTATATTTTGTGGGTTGGGATTTTCACCCTCAAGTGGAGGGTTTTCCCAGGATAAGTGTTTGTGTCCTCTATTCTTTGTGTTTCAAATTTTGTTGAATGCTATTTTGGTTCCAAAAATATTAACAAAAAATAGATTCATTTTGCTTAAGTCAGCTCCGTTTTTTATAAATTATAATCACCCGTTTTCTATTTTTGTGCTCCAAGAAGAAATCACTAGAATTTATTTTTCTTTTCTTTCAATATTTCAATTCGTTTTCTTGTTCTAGTGACACTTTTGGAATAACTTTTTAACATCACTTTGATATACTTCATAATTTAATAATAAAATATAATTTTTTTTTTCATAATATAAAAGTTTTTTTTTGGTTACTTAAATTAAATCATTATATTATTTTCTTAGTCTAAGAAATGGGACATAACATCTTAGTAATTAGAGATGTCTGATTGGTAACCAACCATTCAAAGAAAGTGAAATTGAATGAAAATGAAAACATGAAAAGAAGAATTCACCAAAATCTATACAACTAGATATGTAAGCCCTCTAGTATATATCTATATAATGAAAGTGCTAATGAATGATAAATCCATATAAAGGAAGTGCAAATAAATGGCAACCATATGCCTTGTTGGGTGTAGCTTGAGGAACTTGCCCTTGCCTTGTTCGATAACTTGTATAATAAAATAAGACTTGCTACGTATGTCGATCTCCACCTAGATGATTGGTTTGAGGAGGATCTAGGGCACTTGTTTGAAGAAAGATGTGAGGTAAGAGTGGTGGCTCCTTGGCTCTACAAATGTTTTCCTAGCAAGTAGGGATTGGAACCTTGCAAGCTTTGTTAGAATTAGGAAGTCTTGTCCTTGAGAAGTTGAGACCACAAGAACAAGAGGAGTAGAGAAAAGTAGAGCAAAATATGTGAGATTAGTGTGTTGAAATGCTTGGCCGTGAATCGATACATGTGTTAGCATTTTAAATTGCACATTCCATTGCAACACAAAACAAAATAGTTGTTTAGTAGAACTACTCTTCAAATTAAAAGGAAATCTCATTATCAAATAAAAACAAATCTACTATGAACAATATGTACTTACTATTCATATCTTGACACATTCTAGGGCGATTTAGAGTATGTAGTAACAAACTAGATAAGAACCTATATTTTGTTTTCTTAGTCTAGAGGACAAGGCAATTCAAAACATCAATGAGAGATTTTTGAGTTTATAATAGAGTGAAAGAAGTCTCTATAACAACATGCTTGTGTTTTTCAGCTAGAAGAAAAGGTTGAAAATACATGTAATGATTGGATAGATTAAACACAAAAAAGTTCTTTGATAAATTAAATTGACTATCGACAAAGTCACTTATTAACTTTGAGCAATACAAAGCTTGCAAACTCATTGAAAGCAATATAATCTACCCCAATACACATGACAAACATTTTAATAGAAATATAAAAGCAATATAGGCATGATAAGTTCTATTGAATGAACATGAAATTCTAGATAATAATAACACTAAATTGCATTTTTTGCAATATACAGGTGAGAGAGAACTACTCTTATAAATCTAATTGCAAAATAATAATAATTTATAATATTTACAAAAGTAAAACTACTGCACAAAATAAATAAAAAACTAACTGCTACTTCTACTCTAAAACTGATTTGATTGTATAAAATCTAATTTTTATTACAAAATCCCTATCTTCTAATACTAAAATTAAAACATTGCAACCTCCAGATAAGCAATACATTCAATTTATGACTAACTATGGCTTAATGCTCACATATCTTTGATGAGAGATCTGTAGATATATGGTCCAAAAGCAGTTAACTCTTGGCTATAATAGCTAATATTAAAAATAGCACAGGCTCCTTGTGATAAAATAGAGACCGCTAAATATAACATAGGCTATAAATAACACCAACTAAAAGTAACAAATCCTAGAACATACACTTTCTGTGAAACAAGTGATGGGCTATAGTCTGTGTGCTAAATTTAGATTTATGCATAGGTGGCTTTGGATATCTTGAAGATTTTCAGTTTTTCCTTTGGTTATGGCTAGCTCTCTAAAGACATTAGAAAAACCCTAAAAAACCTTGAAAATCCTCTTTAATATTTTGAATCCCTTTGATTGATGTGCACTTCTGCTTTGCACATGCACTTCAGCTTTACACGTGCACCAATACTATAAAACAAACTTTGAGCTTGCACTTTTGATTTCTTTTGTGCAAATGTACACTTCATCACCAGGTTTGCATTTATGAACATGATTTTTTGGGTTTATATTTATGAACATAATTTTGGAAATTTGAACATCCCTTTGGTAAGGTGTGCACTTGCACACCTATTTGATTTTTACTTTATATGGGTGTGCACTTAATAGTCCCCCACACACCTGATAATGGGATTTGGGAGCTAAAATATTTCTTTGAATTGAGGTTCACACTTGATGACTAGATTTCAAGGTTCTTCTGCTGAGTGTGCACAATGATGCCTCATGCACACCTATACACTTTGCATTTAAAATTTGAGTTTTCCTTTATGAGCTTTGTTCTTGTCCCCCAAGCATTCGATTGAAAAAGGGTTCGAACTTGTTTTTAAAGTGTTCTTTTTTAAAGGTGCACACCTCTAAGTGTGCATTACTATATATAGGATCCTGATTTATTGTTCTTTGGTCTGTGGGATTGCATTCTGCTTGATCATTATGAGGTTACTACTTAAACCTAAAATAAATGTGATAGCCGCACTGATTTTCTTAGCAGAATTGTTATCATTAAATACCACATCATTCTAAAGAAATTACCACTAGCTGAAGTGGTACATGGGAAGAGCAATTCATTCAACAATGCTTTCAACTACAAAGCTCTGAAGGTAAAACCTTTATTAATAAGGGAAGTATGTTATGCACTTGACCATTATATTAACATCTTCATTTGGTGTAAGTAAGATTGACTGGCATGTGGTATGAAGATCCTAACTTAAAAGAATCAGTCAATGGTTATTTGTTCAGTCAATTAGTTAGTGTTGGAATTGCACAAACACTACAAACTATTAAACACCATTGTCTTATTGAGCTACAGCTCTTTTAGGGATTTCATGTTAGATAATCTCTTGTTGTGTTTTGGCTTATCATAATTGGAAGATTTCTCCCTTGAAGTGATCTATCACTCATATGCATTATGAGGTTCCCGACTAGAAGTGGCATAAATATTATTTTCCTTTACATCTTTCCAAGTTATTTTTGCATGTATTTTTTTGTGGTTGCTAATTTTTGTGAGCTTATCGAAAACACCTAAATGAGTTTATAGTGTCATTGGTAACTGATAATTGAATGTTTTTCAATGGGTCAAATTTTAAACCCACAAAGGGCATTAATGTGAAATCTCCTAAAATGATTGTTGCTAGAGTCGGTCAGTGCCAACATAGTTCTTCATTTACCTTGCTTCTTATCTCCTTTTCTTAGTCATTCAGTTTCATCTCTGTTAGGCCCAGAATTACAATAGAATGGTAAAAATAATGAAGTAAAACTGTATCTATATTGATGTAAAAGGAAGTACATATATAAGGCAGCGATATTACAATTCAACAATTATACAAAACTGCCAAAACTGAAACATAGCAACTAACTAATAAACCCCTAATGATTAATATATTAACAGTCCCCCCCACCCTAATCTGAAGGGGTTATCACGAAATCAGGCAGCATTTTGAACTGCTCAAACCTCTCTTAGCCAAGCACTTTGATGGAAACATTTGCTGGCTGATCTGAGGTTTTTTTAGAAAGCATGTTAAATGATAGGTCTTAGAATTTTCTTGAACTCACACTTTTACCTTGACAGGGTTCAAACTTGTTAAGGAATATGGATCAGTGATAGGGAAAATAATAGTCTTTATTATTATTGTTTTTCAGACTTTATCTCAGTCTTAATGTTAATATTAAGTATTGCTGAATATGGTTTATTGTATGCTTGCTGTGCTATTGTAATTTCTACTGTTATTGATTACCTTACCCAGCAAGCATCGATATTATTATATACGGTGGTGAAGGGTTATGTTTACGTAGGAGCATGATCCATATGTGGCTTATGCCACGTAGGGTCACGACCCTATGTAACCATAACGGTTTGTTCGTTTTAATAATCATGATATGGTTTAGCACTTATTGTGCTTTAACACATATACGATGTGCTTGATGAATATCGATATTGATTTAAATATCGAACATGACTTGAATTCATGTCTCGATACACTCGGTATAATATATGATAACAGTCATCGATCTGTCATTTGGGCAGACAGTAATATATTAATAATATCATATTTATATACATATGTGATTATATTTGAAATGATATATATATATTATTTCCATTCTAGCATATATATATATGTATGCATCAATTTACTTGTAATGTATCATATGCTTCAATCCGAATGAAGCTATTTCTCAACACTCCCTCTTAGCAAGAGAGGATTGAACAACATCTTAGGAGTATTCTTTTAGTATGTGCATGTGCGACCACTTTGAAATGCTTATACATGGAATACATTACATTACATCTCAGAGAGATGTAAGTTATCTGATCTCAGACACTTCGGGACAACAACTAAATGAAGTCTATCAGATAACAACCTTGATCCTAGGATGACAATGAAGTCTCCAATATCATAGGTATCACAATCTCGGACATATATAGTCCATCTTGATACATAAATTATCATGACCTTTGACACATTTCGGGACAACAATTGAATGCAGTCTGTCATGATAATAGATCAAGAAATTAGGAATAATTATCTCAATATCATGATATCCGGCACAATCCGGGACAACAACTTAATGGAGTCAATCATGATATGTTTGTTATCACAGTCTCCGACACAACTCGAGACAACACTTAGTGATAACAAATTTAGTATCAAGATATCCGGCACATTTCGGGACATGACATAACACTCAAATGCAATATTGCAATAGTTTAGTATTTTACATTACAATATTCATGAATATATCAAAATACATGACTGAGATTCAATCTCAGAAATTTCAATTACAATTTAGTCATACCAAGTTTACCTCTAAAGTACTACACTTTCACCTTGGCAAGGGGCTTGGTGAAAATGTTAGCACTTTGCTCTTCAGTGTTGATGTAAACCAATTTGATAACATCTCTGTCTACCATATCTCTTATGTAGTGGTAAGGGATTTCTATAAGCTTCGATTGATTATGAAAAACTAGATTTACTGAAAGTTTGATGCAGCTTTGATTATCACAGTGAATCATGGTGGGATTCAAGGGTTTCTCAAATAGTCCACAACTAGTAACTTCCTCAGCCATACTGCTTCATGAGCTCCCATGGAAGCGGCCATATATTTGGCTTTGGTGGAACTTTGAGCAACTGCTGACTATTTCCTGTTGCACCAGGATATCATAGCCGATTCAAGACTGAAACAACATCCTGTAGAACTTTTGCGATCAATGGAATTGCCTGCCCAGTCGGAGTTAGAATTCCCTTGGAGTTGTATCTCAACATTCTCATACTTTAGGCCAAGTCCAATAGTACCATGCAAGTATCTCAGTATGTGCTTAGCAGCCATTAGATGAATCTTCTTAGGTTCGCACATGAAATGACTTAACACATTAGTAGCATAACAAATATCAGGGGGAGTGTTTACCAAGTACATAAGAGATCCAATAATTTGTTTATATTATGTAGGATTTGTAGGTTCTGAATCTACTGCTTCACTTTTAAGTTTATGAAGATTTGTTTCCATTGGAGTAGATAATGGTTTACAATCCATCATTCCAAATTTGGTCAAGATATCAGTGGTGTATTTTCCTTGATTTAGGAAAATATAGTTCTCCTTTTGCCATACTTCTAGACCTAGAAAATAGTGCAGAAGACCTAGATCCTTCATATCAAATTCAGCCACAAGATCTTGTTTGCATTTTGCAATAAGATGATCTTCCCTGTTATTAATAAGTCATCAACATAGAGAACTAGTATTAACATGTCACCATCTGATATTTTGAAGTATATGTTAGGATCTGCTTTATTTTTGGAATATCCTAGCTTGGAGAGATAACTGTCTATCCTTTCATACCATGTCCTGGGAGCTTGCTTAAGGCCATAGAGAGCTTTCTTCAGTTTGCACACATAGAGATTTCTATCATGTGTAGCAAAGCCTTCAGGTTGTTCTATATATACTTCTTCCTCAATAACACCATTCAAAAATGTTGTCTTTACGTCCATTTGATGTATCTTCCATCCTTTAGACGTTGCAATGGCAATAATGGTTCTTACAGAAGTATATCGGGCAACTGGAGCAAATGTCTCTTCGTAATCAATTCTAGCCTTTTGAGAAAACCCCCTGGCAACAAATCTGGCTTTGTGTTTTTCAATACTACCATCTGGTGCATATTTGATTTTGAATAACCACTTTGAAGAGACAACTGATTTGTCTTTTGGTCTAGGTACAACATCCCATACATCATTCTTTAAGATAGATTGGTATTCCTCAATCATTGCATCTTTCCAAGCTTGACATGATAAAGCCTCTTCAACATTTGATGGTTCAGATTTTGTAAGCTCGGTCAGGAGTGCAACATAGAATGTTTGACTTCTTGTTTTCTTATTCTCTTTGAAGATTTCATTAGGTTCCACATTATTTTCTTCAATCATCTTTCTTGCCCATAGTGGCATTTTCTTGTTGTTAGGAATTTCAACATTCTCAAAATTAGATGATGGAGGTTCATGATCTTCTATGATATTCTCCCTCTGATTCTCAATTGTATGATTTTCATCTAGTTCTGTGATTGGATCATCTTCTGTATTTAGAGAGAGTTTATAAGCAGTATTTTCTTCAAATTTTACATCTTTACTAATTTCAATAGATCTTTGTCCTAGAATATAGACTCTGTATCCTTTAGTGGTTTCACTATAGCCAACAAATATGCCTTTCTTCCCGAAGGGTTCTAGTTTGGTCCTCTTTTCTTTGGGAACATGAATGTACACGGGACAACCAAAGATTCTTAGATGGCTTAAATCTGGTTTATTCCCTGTAAATGCTTCTTTAGGTGTTATATTCTCTAAGATTGAATGAGGGCATCTATTGGATGTACACAATTGTATTTGAGGCTTCAACCTAGAATGAGATATGCATATTTTGATCATGCATCATGGCTTTGGCGGCTTCAATGATGGGTCTATTTTTTCTTTCTACGACTCCATTTTGTTGAGGCTTATAAGGTACTGTACACTCCCTCTTAATTCCAACAAAAATGTAGAATTCTTTAAAGTTTTCAAAGATGTATTCACCCCCATTATCTGATCTTAGAGTTTTTATTTTCTTCCCAGTTTGATTTTCCACTAAGGCTTTAAATTCTTTGAATTTCAATAATACTTCATTTGATTCTTTAAGTTTTAGGAAATATATCCAAGTTTTCCCAGAGTAATCGTCAACAAAGATTACGTAATACAAAAATCCCCCTAGTGAGGGTGTTGACATTTGGCCAGACAAATTAGTGTGGACAAGTTCTAGTACAACTTTTGATTTATGTTCTCTTGAAGGAAAAGACCCTTTTGAGTTCTTTCCTAGAGCACAACCTTTACAAATTCCAATATGTTCAGTTTTTAGATAAGGTAAAACCTGTAGTGATCTTTCCTATAGTAGGTAGGACACTATACCGAAGATGACCTAATCTTCTATGCCAAATTTCATTACAATTTGATACTTCATGACTTAGTGCATGTTTTTGATAATTACATAGTTTGTATAAACTACCATCTCTAGGTCCTATAGAAATAACATTCTTAATGTTAGAATTTTTAGGCCAAAGTAGAACTTTATCTTCATGAAAGGTGATGCGATATCCTTGATCAGCTAGACCTGAAATAGAGACCAAATTTCTCTTGATTCCCGGTACAAATAGAACATCTTTTAATTGCAATGTGAGTCCGGTTCTTAATTTAATTGAACAAGTCTCGATTCCTTTCACAGGATAGGTGGAATTGTCTCCAATTGTGACTTCTTCAGTTGAGTGTCTTTCAAAAGTTTCAAACTGGTCTCTAAATCCGGTGATGTGTCTTGATGCTCCACTATCGATTATCCAAGTGCTTTTATTTGAGTTTAGTTCACTTGATAAGGCTAAGAAGAATAGAGGATTCTCCACTTCTTTGACTTGAGCTATGGTTGCTTGAGCTTTCTTCCTTTCTGGAGAGAACCTATGAGTGTGACCAAACTTATCACACCTGTAACATTGGACCTTAGAAAGATCTCTGTTTTTGTGATGTTGGTTATTATTTGCTCTCTTTCATTTAAACTTTTTTTTTCCTTTGCTGCTTGAATTAGCATGTAGTGCTTGAATTTCTCCCTCTTTATTTGGACCGATCCCTCTTGAGATTAGTCGAGATTCTTTTTGAATGCAATCGTTTCTGAGTTGATCGAATTTAGGTAAGGACAGTTGACCACTAATGCATTGGATAAAAGATTCCCAAGAGATTGGTAACCCTCTAAGGGCTATTAGGGATAGTTCTAGATCATCTACATTATTTCCAATAGTAGAAAGTTGGTCTTTCAATTCGGAAATTCTCAAAAAATATGATGTAATCGTTTCTCCTTTATTCATTTTGATGTTCATGAGTTGCTGTTTTAAGGTAAGCAATCTGCTTGCATTGTTGATCTCATATGTAGTTTGGATGGCTTTGAACACTTCATAAGCCGTTGTTAATTTAGCTCTATGGATGGAAGAATATGGTCTTTAACAGCGTCAATAATTATCTTCTTAGCCTTGTTATTGCGTCTTTTCCATGTTGTCTTCTCTGGTTCATCTTCGGGCTTCTTTTTGTCTTCTTCTATATATGAATCCAATTCAAGTTCTTGAAGAATTACTATTATTTGAATTTTCCATGAGACAAAGTTGGAAGCACCTTCGAGTCTATCCTCCACTCTAACACCGTTCACCATGATTGTTCTTCCTTCAATTCTGAATGTAAGTCTGATATTCTGATTCAAAATTTCACTCTCTATTATTCTCTATCAGTTAGGCTCTGATACCATGTTAAGGAATATGGATCAGTGATAGGGAAAATAATAGTCTTTATTATTATTGTTTTTCAGACTTTATCTCAGTCTTAATGTTAATATTAAGTATCACTGAATTTGGTTTATTGTATGCTTGCTGTGGTATTGTAATTTCTACTGTTATTGATTTCCTTACCCAGCAAGCATCGATATTATTATATACGGTGGTGAAGAGTTATGTTTACGAAGGAGCATGATCCATATGTGGCTTATGCCACATAGGGTCATGACCCTATGTAACCATAATGGTTTGTTCGTTTTAATAATCACAATATGGTTTAGCACTTATCGTGCTTTAACACATATACAATGTGCTTGATGAATATCGATATTGGTATAAGTATCAAACATGACTTGAATTCATGTCTCGATACACTCAGTATAATATATGATAACAGTCATCGATCTGCCATTTGGGCAGACAGTAATATATTAATAATATCATATTTATAAATATATGTGATCATATTTGAAATGATATATATATATATATATATATATGCATCAATTTACTTGTAATGTATCATATGCTTCAATCCGGATGAAGCTATTTCTCAACAAAACTGTTATAATTGAGCTTGTTGCTTTGATGGGTCTCAAATTCTGATAATGAGCCTGTTGCTTTGATCGGTATTAACTTTTAATAATAAGTCTGTTGCTTTGACGGATCTCAAGTTGGTACTTGTTTTGTCCATTCTGAAATAGCACATAATGGGTGCACAATCATTAAGAAATAGCACACGTTGGGTGCAACGGACTTGTTTTGTCCATGCTGCAATTTGATAAAATGATCAAACTTTAGTGAGCAATACGAGTAATCACCAATTATCAATCTCAGCAACTCTATATTATCATTGAAAATAATATTTGGAAAAGTACACATTGGGTGCAATCAATACATTGAAGTGTAATCGACACACCAATCACAAGGTGTCTTTACTTTAATCTGACATATTCATAATATTCCCCCCTTTGGCAGATGAGAGTGAAAAATATTAATATGACCTTCTTGATGAACTTGCTGAACAAGAGGCGAATCTGTTATCTCCATAACCTCAGGTGGAATACATTAGTAAGGACCAAGATCATCATAATTATCACAAATTGTATCTTCAATGTTAGAAAAATCATTATCACCAATAAATTTCCATCACCAACAATATTGTCATCAACAGTAGCATTACTAACATCATTGTCATCACCAGTAGTAACTTCAATGACGCTTAACATAAACTTAGCCTTATTTGGAGCATCTGATTGAATCTTTTCCAAAGATGCGTCAACTACAAAAATCTAGAGAAGCATCTGATGTCCTCCATGGTACCTGGTTCAAACAAAGGATTAACAAAACATAAAATTGGTTTTTGTACTTTCTTTTGAAAACAATGAAATGAATCATGAGTATGCTGACCACATGAAGAATAAGGGTGTGAATCATAGCAAGTACTAGAAATATGACCTTGACGTACACAATCTGAACAAATTTGGACGTCATTAAATTTTGTACAAATTGTTTTTACTTGTTTAGATATGGAACTTCACAAGAATCACCATCAGATTCCGACTTAACATGAGATTGATTCATAAGTCCACCTGATACAAGTCTTATGGGTTTAGAGTATTCTGGAAGATAAAAGCCAACAATTTTTTTGTAACCAATCCCATATTTTCCTCTATTTGGTTTTTGAGTTTCCCAAACTCTCACAATGGGTTTAGTTGAGGGACCGAGTTTTGACTCAATAGATTTCTGCTTTTGTTTAGACAACATTTTGCCTTTGTGACACAACACCTTTCTTTAAAGACTCTTTGGTTTTACATGCTTGCTTTACTGAAATGCTAGAAGAAGGCACAGCTTGCTTAACCTCTTTCTGTTTTGTGATTCCTAACTGATCTTGTAACCTATTAAGTTCTTTTCTCAACAAGATGTATTGGTTACAAAATTGCATGAATAGAGGTTTATATTGTTTCCAACATTCAGAGATTAATTCTGTCTCATCATTTATGCTTGCATGAATTTGTAGAGACTAGATGTGATCATTGTAGAATGTAGATATGATCGTAAAGAAATAAACAAATTGACACACCTTATAACATCAATTTCTCCCTGATTACTTTGTATACCCCTTCAAGAAAGATGACCATATATTTTACAATCCCTCTCTATCTTCCATGGGCTATTACCAACCTCAGGAGCAACAAGTTAGGATCACAGTTAGATAGGACACCTTAACAAATCTTCATACATCACCATGTCTTCAAATTCCTTGCTCCCCTCTCACACCACAAGAACACATATTTTCAAAGAAATAGTTATACAATGCCTAGCAATGAAGAGCACGTGAAACTCTGACCCCTTTTTATGTATATTCACATTAGAGATGCAACATAGCTTTGGCAGTTAACAGTGAAGCAAATGAACAAACTCAACAAATGGAAGTGTAAAAGCTAAACAATATTATAATCTAGTTGCCAAATGGATTTCAACATGGAAGAGAACCTTCTACAACATTCAGCTCTAACATGGAAGAGAACCTTTATAGCTGTACCTGCTCGTATGCATAACAAATGGCCTAATAAAATCTGGAAAAAAATCTCCATTCCTTATGCATCAGGTTTCATGGCTTGAGCACCAGCCCTTCCATTTTCCTGTGGGAGCACTGTTGCTTCTGATTTCTACAGCTTTTATCAGTATTTTGGAGTATCATCAGGCCTTTATCTCAGCATCAATATACTCTCTTTAAATGCCTCTCATGTGTCTAAATGGCACATGGCAATCATGATCTTATCATTGCATTGACTAAATCTCCCACATCACTAGACAGGCACTTACAACTCTGATGGACAGACATCTCCTTTCATCATAGATGTGAGGACATTGTCTCAGGCAAAAAACATGGCTCAAATATTATGCATCGCAGCCATACGTCATGCCTCCTTGTTGACCTTCCCTGATATCTTCTTACTCCTCTCCCTCACAGCCACAACAATTGGTATTGCTCCGAGACCACCATTAGGCAGAGATTTACAATAGAATGGAAAAAATAATAAAGTAAAACTTTATCTGTTTTGATGTAAAAAGTACATATAGAAGATAACAATATAACAATTCAACAGTTTACAAAAATTGTCAAAATTGAAACATAGCAACTAACTAATAAACCCCTAATGATTAATAGATTAACACACATCAACTTCCAATTTGTTTTCTCAACACTCTCAATAACCTTTGTTGCTTTTTGTTGAACATCTCTATTGTGCGAGCCTTTGTAAGGGCCCTTCATTGTTTTCCTTCAGTCCTCAAAGGAGGGTGAGAGAGATCGGGAGAGGGAGACAAGGAATGGAAGGGATAGGGTGAGAGTTTTGGGTGTTGGTGCTAGTGGAATAGCAGATAGTAGTAATAAAGAAGACCTCGGTACGCACGCTAAAGATATTTACACGGAGTTCATTTTATAGTTTTTTTTTTGTCATTAATGGCTATGAATTTATCATCTTTTCGCTTTCCCATGGGTCCATAGGGGTCAAATTATAAAGCTGGAATAGTAGGAAAGGAAAGCAAACAAGCATCCTGCAACCATTCTCGAGGATCTATATTTGTTCAGTCTAGTAGAATCGATCCTTTTTAGGTAAGTCTATTCAGGTAAAATTTATTTATTTTGCCTTAAACAGTCCTCAAAGGAGGGAGAGGGGTGGAGGCGAGGGAGACAGGGAATGTAAGGGATAGTGTGAGAGAGAGTTTTGGTTGTTGGTGCTATTGTAATAGAAAATGCTAGTGATAAATAAGATCTTGGTAGGCATGCAGAAGATATTTACATGGAGTCCGCTTTATAGTTTATCTTCCTGTTAGTGGTTATGGTCTTTCCTGTGAGCCCAGATTGTTCAAATTATAAAGCTGGAACAGTGGGAAAATGGCAGGAAACACCCATCCTGCCACCTTTCTCGAGGATCCATACTTGCGCAGTGTAGTGGAATTAAGCCTTTTTAGGCAAGCTTTGGCTTTTCTGGCCAAAGTTAAATCTCCCTCCTAAAGGTTGAGACCTTGCCTCTTGGTGTACACCGGAAAATATGATCTTTTCTACCTTAGGAAGAGACGTTCTTCTATATCCTTCTCGTGAGTTTGACTGTAAGTTTCGTTCTCTGAAACAACATAAGATTCATTTCTGTTAAATAGAAGAGTTGAGTTACATAATGAACTATTTTGAGTGATGTTTCTGATGTTCATTGTTCAGACATAAAGAGTTATTTCTGCCAGGAACATGTGTTGGTTGTAGCCACTCCTATTGTCTATGAAGATTTTCATTTGGTTCTGCCATTGTAATGGGGTTATAACTTTGATTACGTGCACTATTAATGTGTTCCAAAAGAAGAAAATTTGTGTACAAATGGTCCATATCAAAAGAATTCTATCACTCACTCGGACACTAGGGAAAATAGCAAAAATAGATAGGAGAAATCATCAAACTAATAAAAATAGAAAAAGAAAAGCTTTCTGTACTTCAATAGATCATATTCATAAGTGAAATTGGAGGACACTGAAGAGAGATAATTAACATTCTCAACTTATTACTAATTACATAACTAATTAGTGAACCCTCCCTCATTGCTACTTTTTGTAAAGTAAAATGTTATGTTATAATATTGTGCGTTAGTCTTACATTTATGATCATTCTATTAACAGTCATCTTACTATTCCGGTTTTCTAACATATTATCTTGTTTTCTTTCTAACAGGACAATTATCAATGGTATCTGTTATCTGGCTACTTGTGTGTTTGCTGTTAACTCAATTGGATTGACTCTGTACTCGGGTCAGCTAGCATTGAAATTTTGGATGGATATATTTAGTGGTGAATCAGATTCAGAGCCAGTTGAAACTGAAAGTAAAGTGAATGTGGAAGCCAAAGATGACAGCCAATAAGTTCCATTTCCGTGATTATAGATCATAATGAAATTCTTTTTATGCATGTTTTTCTTTTAATATTCTGGTAGTAGTAATATATATAATCAATGACCTTACAAGTTGACAAATATGTACATGTTCATAGCTTTATATACGTGCTTAGAAATTCACTCGCGTGGAATTAATGCACTCATAAAAAAAATGTAAAGATTATCATCTTTGTCAGCTTGATATGAAATGAAGTTTTTATAATGAATGAAAAGATACACCAATATCAATTGAATACAAGTCCAGTCCTTTAAATCTGTTGTAATAACAATTCGTTATGCGAATTATCATATTGCTAGGAAATAAGAAGAGACATAGGAAGACAATTTAGTTAAACAGGGAATAGTGTATAGCTTGAATTGTATGAACATCCATCAGTGGCAGAGTTTCAACCTTTTTGAAGATACTATCCACTGGGGGATCTGCATTGATCCCAGGCTTCATTCACTGCTTCAGGCAAATTAACAAATTTGCAGATCATATTCAACTGGACATTAGATCAAATATAGAGTGTTATCTGATGCATGTAACATGTTTAAGGGAATTATGCCTAGCAATTTTTATTGAGATTGTCAAACTAAAATTTGATTGAATCTCTATGGCTTCCTCCCTTTTCCTGAAGCAACAAATGCAAATACTCAGAAGGCCTTATACCAAATCGTCTTTGTCAAACTAAATTTTGATTATGTCTCCATTGCTTCCTTTCTTTGCCAGAAATAACAATGAGAATCCTTGGAAGATTTTATATAAAATCATTTCGATCAAGCACCATTTTTTTTAATGTAACTAGTAGGGATGGAGGTGTAATAATCAGGATCCTGGAAGTTGCCTAGAACAATAATGGAACTTTTATAAATATTTCAAATGGCATAAGCACTCACTGCTTTGATGCATTTGACATTGTTGGTTTTACATAGCAGTAGTTGTGGTTGGCTTTATCCTGGTAAATGATGGTCTTGAAATTGTTGGTGCGGTTTTGATTTGCTAAATAGTGGCAGTTTTGCCACAATCAGAGACTAGTCAATAATGTCCTTTGGTATTCTAGTTCATCAAAGAGGCAGCAAGTGCGTAAGAGAGGTTGGAGAGTGACATTGATGAGGTTTGGAGGTTTGAGTTTTAGATTGTATGCAATTTGCACAAGAACCCAATTATTGTATAGAAGGAGCTAGATGGTGAGCATAGAAACACTTTTATTCCAAGTAATATGTTCAGATAGATGAAGCATTTGGCTGCTATTGAATTGGATATTATTTATTGTTGTTTTCACTATCAAATCCCCTTCCAAGCTAGCTTAAATCCTAATAGTTGCAAATTAGAAGAATTTCAATATTCTCAGGCTCAATAAACTATTTGACAAATTTACAATTTTGGTATCAAAGTAAGTTCCAATCATGGAGAAATTGAATGAATTTGAATTGTATGACCATGGAAGTGTTTTAGAGGATGATAACTTGTGATTCAAAGATATGAAAATGTTGGCGGAATACATAAATAAGAATGGAAAGAGAGTTGAATACACAAGTGTTTGCTATGTAAAGCTATACGGAACAAGTTATGAAAATTTGAATACCTATATAATTTGAGCTTCTCCCTTGGTACTACCTTTGTTAATGCATCAATTGGATTGAGCTTAGTGTCAATCTTTCCAACTTGTAATTTGCCCTCTTCAAGTACATTGTGAATGAAATGATATCACAATTCAATGTGTTTAGTGCGACGATGAAATGCAGGATTTTTAGCCACTTGAATGGCATTCCGTAGTGGAAAGAGCCATTGATGGTTGCAATTTGGAAATCCAACTAATTGTTGGCCCAACAAAACTGAAAATATAACCTATAGTGGATCTCCATTTGTCAAAATCTTTGGCTGGGTCAGAATCAACAAAGCCTTGCAAGTGTGCATCATACCTGCCAAAACATAAAACATAGTTTGAAGTACATTTTAAATATCTAAATATCCATTTGACTACATCCTAATGAACTACACTAGTAATATTTGGACTAGTACAAACCATGACATACATGAGATTGCCCACTACTAATGAATATAGGATGTCTTTTATAAAGTATTGATCTTCTTGTGTCTTGGGACACATTTTAGAAGACAAACTAAAATGACAAACTAGTGGAGTGCTTGCAACCTTAGCACTTGTCATACATAATCAATCCAAAACTTTGTCAATATACTTCTTTTGTGACAATCTGATTTCCTAAATCCATCTATCCCGAGTAATGGTCATCCTAAGTATGCTATTTGTTGCTCCTAAGTCTTTCATTGCAAATCTGTTAGCTAATTGTTGCTTAAACTTATTAAGAATCCACATGCTAGTGTCGGTAACCAACACGTCATCAACATAGAGCAAAAGAACAAACTCACCATTGGGAATTGAGAAGCTTCTTATAGTAAACACATGGATTTGATTCACAATGAATGAATTGATTCTCAGTCATGAAATAATCAAATTTAAGATACCACTACCTTGGGGCTTGCTTGAGCACATACAAACTCTGATTCAATTTGCAATAGAAATGTTCGTATCCCCATTTTAAAATCTCTTCAGAGTGCTCCATATACAATTCTTCTTCAATATCACCATATAAAAACACAGTCTTGACATCAAGCTACTTAAGTTCAAGATCCCAAACAACTGCTAAACCCAAAACAACACAGATTGTGGTAATCTTGACAATTGGTGAAAATATTTCATCAAAATAAATCCCTTCCTATTGATCATATCCCTTCACAACTAGTTGTGCACGATAGTGTTTCCTTTTGCCTTCTTCCTCTTTCAATTTGTATACCCAATTATTTTCTAATGCCCTATGATTAGGCGAAAGCTTTGCAAGATCCCAAGTATTATTTATCATTATGGAATCCATCTCCTCTTGCATAGAAGACATCCATTTGTCACAATCATCAATTTTACAAGCTTATTTGAAGGTAATAGGCTCTAATTGATCACTAATTAATAATTTTGGGTGATCACTAATTACAAGTCATAATATGAAAACTTTGTTGGAGGTTTTCTTTGCCTCGTGGACTTCCTTAACTCTTGATTACGACTCTGTTTACTGAAATTACCTTCATCCTAAAACTCAATTTGTTACCTACGTGGTTTTCTTTCTACCTTGTATTCCCTGCAACATTTCTTGTTTGCATATTACTATGTGTTGGTGTTTTGAAGACTATGCCCTATGAATTTAGGGAGATGTTGTCTATCCTCCTCATGCAGGGATGAATCAATCATTGTTTGAGGAAAGGCTAGTATATTACATGTTAATTTTCTTTGTCAAATGTTTTGTGTAGAGTATGAGGAAGACATGGGTAGATCTTGGGATGGTTGTATTCCAATTCCAAATTGTGTTAAAAAGACACCTTGTTTTATTTGAGTAGAAGGAGCTTCCAAATTTCTTCATTCTGAAACAAAGATACTTCTTTACTATTGTTAGTGAATGGTGAGGACAACATATAGTCTATCTTTGTCATAGACTGTGGAAAAACATGGGTGTTTGGGAAGCATGTCATAGGAGGCAATGAAATTGAATTATACATACTTCATGTTTGTCCAATTTTACCTTGTGCAGATTGCTCTTGTGAATTGTCATTTTCAAAAGCTGAAAGGGGCACATATTCTTTCACTGGTCTTTCCTGTGGCTATGCACTTGGAAATGAATTCTCATTGAATACCACATCTTGGCTTTGTATTATCTTTTTATCAAATGGATCCCACAATCTAAACCCATACTGGTCCTCACCATACCCCACAAAGATGCAATGTTTGGATTTGGCATCCAATTTCATTCACTTTTCCTTGGGTAAATGAGTGAATGCTTCACAACCAAATACTTGTAAGTGGTTGTAGGAGAGGTGTTTTCTCAACCATTTTTCCTTTGTAATATCAAAATCCAATTGAGGTGATGGTGCTTGATTGATTAAATAAACAATTGTATTACTAGCCTCTGCCCAAAATTCTTTGCCTAAGCCTGCATTAGACAACATACACTGAGCTCGCTCGAAAATGGTGTGATTCAACCTCTCAGTTGCACCATTTTCTTGAGGGGAGAAAGGCACAATTTTGATTCTTTGAATTCCATTATCCACACATAAATTATCAAATTTGGAAGAACAAAATTCTCTATCATTATCGGTTTGCAAACATTTAATCTTGTGCTCGATTTGATTCTCAACGATTGCTTTAAAAACCTTGAATATGTTAAATATCTCAGATTTTCTATTTAGCATGTAAATCCAGTTTTCTTAGTACAATCATCAAGAAATGTTACAAAATGGTTTTCCCCTCTAATGGAGGTTACCTTCATAGGTATGAAAACGTCCAAGTGTACAAGCTCCAAGGTTGTTGTCTTTTTGTCACAACCGGTCTTCAAGAAGCTGATTCACTTTTGTTTTCCATAGAGGCGATGTTCATAAAACTCAAAATCAACACATTTTAGGCCTAGAAGTTGATCCCTATTGAGCATAACTTCAAGTCCCTTTTTTATCATGTGGCTAAGCCCCTTATGCCAAAGAGTTGACCTGCTGTTTGCAACTGCCAATGCAGCTCCCACTTCAACCTTGCTCTCTAGCACATATAAACTACCTAATTTACTTCCTTTTGTAGTCATCATGACTCCCTTTGTCACCTTCCAAGCATCAATAGAGAAATAGATGTTATACCCTTGAGTATGAAGTTGTCTAGTATATCAAATTCCTCTTCTTCTTGGGAACATATTGTACATCTTTTAACAACCACTTATTGTCATTTTGAAGTTGTAATATGACATCTCCTTTTCCAATTATCTCACATGCTTTGTTATCTCCAAGATATACTCTTCCAAATTGTCCTTCTTGGAAGTTTGTGAAAGGTTCCTAGCACGGAGGAGTATGGAAAGAAGCTCTGGAATCCAACACCCACAAATCTAGTGTGGTGTCACTTGTTGATAGAATTAGAACACCTTCATCTTTTTCATATTTCATATTAGCTTCGTTGTCCCTTACTCTTTCTTGTGCCTTTTTGTAAGACCAAAAATTCTTTCTGTTATGATCTTTGCCACAAAATCAACAATCACCATTATTACCTCTTGACTTTGATCTTTTCACAGATTTGGACCTCCTTCTATTATTATTTCTACCACTATCTTGAGGCCTTCCTCTATTGACAAATATTAAAGCATCACTAGATGAGGGTTCTTGATTTTTTCTCCTCATATCTTTGCTAAGAAGATGCATGGAACATCATCAAATTTTAATTTGCTCTTGACAACCATTGAGTGTTAACTGCAATTGCCACCCCTTCTCAATTGTTTGATAAATAACATAATAACACAATAGCTTTAATATTATCATCCAAATTTATGCCCCACCATAATCAATTGGCTGACCAAAGTGTTAAATTTATTGAGATGATTTGATACAATCCCTCCTTCATTTTTAGATTGCATAATCTCTTCATAATGAAAACTTTATTCGTGGCAGAAGCCATTTCATACATACCAAAAAGCTTGTCCCATAACTCGTTTGAAGTCTTCTCAGTTGAAACGTTGAAGAGGACATTGCTGGACAATAGAAGAAAAATTGTAGCCCTTGCTTTCTTATCCAACTTCTAGCCTTCATCTATTATCAAAGTTGGTTTCTTCGCTTTCCCTTCTAATGCATGTGAAAGATCTTGCTTAATCAAGGGTGATTCCATTTTCACTTTCCATAGCCCAAAATTCTTCCATGTGAATTTCTCTTTCATTTACCCACTTCCTTTATTGTTTTGGAAATCCACCTCTAATTTCAAAACAACTCCACAACTGAACTCTGATACCAATTGTAAATAAGGGAGTGGGAATAAAAAATAAAACGGGTGTGCAAAAAAAACTAAAAAAGAGAACAAATAATCACAATCAAGACACCTAACTTATAATGGTTCACCATAAAGGCTACATCCACTTTTAGGTAGGGAAAACTTTTTATTGATCTCAGTTTGACAATACAATTATATCGCGACAAACCAATCCTATGTATAAGCATTATTTTCTTATCTAGAATGTGAATAGTCAATAGACGCTTGGAGGGAAAAGTGATTCACCTTTCGGCTTCAAATATCCAACCATTACTTGAGAACAATCATCCACAAATGTATTGGTGCGTGCTCTAGCTAATAAATTTGGCATTAGAGTTGACGAAGAAGAGAAAAAGCGTAATAAGGATAATGTTTGGGACACAAAAGAATCTTAAATGACTTTGGGAAAGGTTGAAATGAATAAAGATGGATTCTTGTTTGAAGAAAATGTAGGTATTTTTTGTGTGTTCAAATATGAGTGGGGCTCAAATGATTTCCCTTGTTTTCTAAGGTAAGTGATCTTGTATGGTGGGAAAGTTACCTAGCTTTTTGTGAGAAGGAATTCCCAAGGTAAGTTCTAACCCTATGGTCTTGTATTTGAGAGACCAAGTAAATTTGTTTTCTTTTGTTGATAGATAAGCAAGATGACATGATCAACATTTTTGTATTGTCTAACACTAACAAGAAAATAAAGGGTTTGAATGAGTAGTTGGCATCATTTCAAAAAGCTTGTCATGAACTATAGGGTTGTTCACTAAAGGGAGAGGTAAAGCATGAAATTCGAATGCTTTCACAATCTTTTCCACTGAATATTTGATTTGTATAGATAATTATTAATGGAAAGCAACAAAGTGTAAATATCAATTTCAAGAGTTTTTGGAATAAAGAATAATTCATCCGGACATCTCATTGTGTGTTGCTAATTGTCATAGTAAAGAATGTGATGGCTCTTGGATAATTTGTACAATTAATAGACTTTCAATAAGGTAACCATTAAGAACCCTTATTCTCTCTCAAGGATGATGTTGGTAAAGGTGTCTCAACCTTGCTCCTAATTTTAATATTATAAAATGTGCAATTTTTGGATACAAAATGGAAAAAACTAATTTATGAGCTATAGAGTTGGTTTTTAACCAGAATAAATAATCTTTTTAAAAAAGAAAGGGCTCAACTGACTCATTGAATCAGAAGTTATAACCTCTACAAGTTGCATGTAGAAAATGTAAAAAGTTGTACACAAAGAGTTGTTACACTTGATCAATTTATGATGAGTTTTATAACATATCATAAGGCATATTTCATTAGTAGATAATTTGGGTGCCACTTTTTGGGTAATTTTAGTTCATAGGTTTTTAATTACCATTTTAAAGTTTTAGATTTTGTATTTCCTATAAAGTGCTTGATATGGAGGTTTCATATAGAGTTTTCAATATACTATTAAGCTGTAAGAGTTTTTCATATCTCTACTTGATGTTATTAACATAAAGGCTTTGCTCTACAAGTGTACTGTAATTGTGCTTTGCTCAATAACAAATTGAGTTGCTTTAGAGTGGGTTCTTTTTTCCTTAAATGATTTTGCCCACATGCACTTGTGTTATGGTATACATTGTTTATTTTATGTTTAAATTGTTGCATTATGTTGTCATTGATGTTAACTCATGATATATTTGTGTCTAAAAGAGATGGATTGGTGCAAATTTAGGTATAGAGAAATGGATTAGTGCAAATGCAGATACAAAGTCACTGTGTTTGATGACAGCCATAATAAAATGACAGTGAAACAATTCAGAAGTGTAATGCAGTCAACATATTATCATAGATGTCAACCTTGACCTGAAGCAGTCCATAAGTGTTATATCATCTTATCTTCTAAAGTTCACGATGAATATCCATATGTTGTACAACAATTGTAGCTTATCCTAATATGCATATGGTTGAGTTAGTAAGACTGTTGTATGTTATCTTTTGAAGTTCATGATGAACTTACTTATGCTATGAGTATCTTGAGGTGTGAAATCATATAGGTTGGCTCTTGAATTTGGAAAGGAGTCAACTGAATCTCAGACACGCATTTAAATTTAAGTTTCATACTTGTGTCATCAAGAAAAACTAAGGCATAAACTTAGTATCTTCAAAGGCAATGTTATCGTAATATGGTTCGCATTCCTTTGCATAACAATATATTGTCTTGTTAAAAATGACAATATATTGTCTCGCAGTTTAGAAGTTAAGATTGAAGAGCTAACAAGATGTTATATTTAAGGTTTCATGCCACATTGTCTTCCGTAAAGAAAGTTTGAGTTGACTGATTACTAGACCGTGCCAAGGCAGAGTAAAGTGTCTCAGAAGACGAACCAAAATGCTTTGCATTCCTTCAGACTGATAGGTATGGGTTAATTGATTTTGAGGACATGATCAAAGCTGTCTGAGTTACATTCTATTCAATTTTTAGATGTTTTAGTGCATTGCAATTCTATCTTCAAAGTGTTAGCGTGATACAGTAATTTGACATATTCTGTTTTCATTTGTGATAGTGGATTCCATACTTGAGATAATATAAAACATTCAGTTACTGCAAAATAAGTCTATAGAGACACTTTTCAAGGATAACAATGCTCATATCTTGATATGCATGATGATCTTTGTTTCTCTTCGATAGCGCAAGGGATAGAAGTTGACAGTTTTTGGTGACTTCTTGTTGTTGGGCCAACACGACTTCCTTTTTCATTTGTGGTATGATCCTGATTATATTTGCACTTGCATTGGAAGATGTATTGGGATATTTTTGGGCCTAGTTGAACATTGGGTTGACTTGCAACTTGTTGTCTTTCATGATCTATGTGTTTGGGGTCGAATGCTAAAGTATTACATGCTTTTGGTCATAAGCAATCTTGGAGCCGAATCAATTGATGTTTTGAAAGGTTGTGGAGGATATATAGAGAAGATCAAATCATTTGTAATAGGAATGAGTTGGTGAAGTTAGCAAGGGAATTATAGCATTTTCATATATCAGATGCATCATTTATAGTAGTTTAATTATCAATCTTTGTAAAAGACATGTTGTCTTAAGGTAATTGCAACTTGCTTTGGGTTGTAGCCCATAAAGAATAATGTACTCTTGTTTTCACTTATGCAGATGGATTTAGACAACAGATCTAAGAAACTTTCTCATCGTGGTTTTTCTTTTGTTGGGTTTTACATGTAAATCTAGTTTCCGTATGTGCAATGATGTTTTGATTACGTAAAAATAGGTTTTGAAAGGACCCAAAACCTTTTACATGAGTATAAAAAGATATAGCAATAAAAGACCAAAACAGCTGTGGTGCCCCACCAAACAGATCAAAGGAACAAACCCAAGTTCCTACCAAATGGACAAAAGCCCAAACCAAGTACAACAAAGGGTGATCAAGATTTACATTTTAGCCCATCCTTATGTGAACGTAAGTTCATATCAAAAGAGGGAGTGGATGATTTAGATTTCTTTCCCTTCACAGTAGTCCATCCATCCTCCATCTTACCATAGCCTTCTGTATTTCAAAAGAGGTGGAGAAGCCCACAAAAGGGCAGGTAACATCAGAAACCCTAGAAGGGGCAGGAATAGCACCCCGACCATTCCCACAAACCCTCACAGGAGAAACATGGAAAAAAGAACGCACAACAACAACATCCAAGACAACAACAGAATCAAAGACAACACCACGAACACCTGAGCTAGAGACATCATCATGGCTAGCAGCACCAGGAGACAACGTAAAGCTAGCAGCAACATTTTGGATAGGGACAATAGCAGTATTATCCAAGGCTGAATCAGAAGCAACGACAACAGCAACATGGACATCTGAGACGTCCACAAAAGCATCATCCAAAGCTTTATCAGAAAGAGGAGAGACAACATCCAAACCCCCAATAGGGGCTTTTCGGATCGTATAATGATGAGCAGCAACCCCTGACCACCAAGTAGGCATTTTCTTTGATTTAACCTTGTTTGAAACACATCGCGCAGTGAGATGGCCAGTCATGTGGCATTTCCAACATTGGAACGGAATACTCTCATAATCAAGATTCTATGTCCAAGAGCTTGAAGAAGAAGCCAAAGTGATCTTCTTAGGAAGACCCTTGGAGACGTCAACCTCCACAAGAATATGAGCATAAGTTGTTTTGAAGATATTAGAGGAGTTGGGATCCACCATTTGGAAATCCCCAATAGCCTTACCCACCGCTTCTAGAACAGAATCTAACCAGAGATAAAGAGGAAGATTTGGAAGTCTAACCCATAAGGGGATTTTATTGAAGGACTCAGTAAGATGATCAAACCCCACATACTAGGGTTTGGCCATCAAGGGGAAACACTCCTCCCACATAAAGCAGTTATTACACAGAATGGTATTCCTATCTTCAGCTTTATCAAACTTAACAATAAAGAAACCCCTTGCCACAGAGTAACTTTGAACAACATCAGTTAAGATGGGTTCCCAATTCTTGGAAATCCAAGCATGCAAGTCAGAGAGAGAGGGCCAAAAACCCCTGAAATGAAAAATGGCAGCATTGGAAGAGAAGTCTTCCTTATTTTTCAAAATCTCATCTACAGTCTTAGAGTCAAGAAGAACCCTAATGGGTTTACTCACAGGTACGAGAGGCACAAGGGAAGAGGGAAGGGATCCCCTACGCCTAGAAGAAGCAGGACTAGGACCCTGAATGCCCGCCTTGAATGCTGCAATGTTGGCATAAGAGATCGCAGAACCATGGGAAGCCGAGATCCTAGGCTTGGAAGAAACTCCCAACGCCAGCAGAGCAGGGGTGACATCGGCAGGGGCGGATAGAGGAGAATCAACCGTCGACCCAGCCACCAAAGAAGCACCCACAGGTGAGCTGCCATCAGACACCGCCACAGCAGGGGAAGCCCCAATAGCACGCATAGAATCCCCTGCAGAACGCACAGTCACAACGTGATAGCCAGGGACCCCCACAAGGGCAAGGGCGGAAAAATCCACAGATTGACCAGGAGCAGAGGTGAGAACTTTCTCAGTTTGAATGGGAGAAGAGTGCGTCGTCATTTTCGTTAGGAACCTGTTACTTTGCGTATGTATTTATCTTTCTAATTATGTCTTTGGTGGATCATGTTTGAAGTTAAAGAGGCAAATTGAATTGTTTGAATCTAAAAAATTGATTCATCCACCCTCTCAATATTCCAGTGTGTTCAACAATTTTTATTAGAGAAAGGTTTCTTTGTAACAACCTAACATGTAAGGTAGATCTTGGAATTGCACATATGGGGTCTAATGCACTACCTAATCCTCTAGAAGATGACAAGGACATAATAGAATTCAATGGAGAAGATTGTGAGGTTGACATGGAAGGGGAACTCATATCTTCTTTAGACAATCTAGATGTTGCAAGACAATAAAATAGAGAGATAAAGATGAAAGTCAAGGAGTTAGAAGAAACAATCACCAATTTGAAAACTCATGTTGAGGAAGGGAAGAAAGTTATAGATTTCCTAAACACCTAACTCAAGGAGTCAAAATAAACAATCACCAATTTGAAAGTATAAGTTGAGGAAGGTAAAAGAATTGCAAATTGGTTGAATGCTAAATTTGATGGAAAATTAGTTGAATGTTCCAAACTTGAAGAAAAGATTGCCTCTCTAAGGAAAGAATAGGAAAAATAAAAGGTTTAGTTTGATAAAGGCCTAAAACTCAAGAAAATATCCAACACTCTTGATAAAATAATCTACAACCAAAAGTCCTAGAAGGATAAAGATGGTCTTGGACTTGAAAGGGCTTAGAACTCAAAGTCAAATGCTTCTAAAGAAACTCCTAAAATGAAGAAGAATGAAGCTTGTGTTGAGGACACCAAGAACACCAATGATAACAAGCAAGGATTAGATAATGATAATAGAAAGGTCAATTATTAGAAGAAAAGTCTCGAGAGATAAAGCTCCCTAAACAAACTGCTTATCCTAGGTATTCTCAATCCTTTTAGGGTTATTATTATTCTTGCAATAAGTTTGGTCATAATGCCTTTGATTGTAGACCCAAAATGAGAAGAAATGATTGCATGGATAGGAGATTAGACACACCTCAAACATATAATACTATGTTCTCTCATTCATTTCATGATTATTTCTATGCATGCAATAAGTTTGGTCATAAGGTAGTAGATTGCAAATCTAAAGTAAGAAGAAACAACTTTGCTCTGGACTAAAATATTGTCTCCTACAAGATCAATAACTTAGCACATAAATAAAAGTTACATAGGAGTAATACTACGAGACAACCCACCTATTTAGAACAAGAAGGAGAATACTTTGAATGAACATAAGAAGGAAAACATAAAAGTTTGGAAAAAGAAACAAGAGAAAAATAATGAAAAGAAACTTGATAAAATATTTGTGCAAGTTGCACAAAACCTCCTAATAGACTAAGTTAAAACAATGAATCAGGAGAGTTAATATTTGCAAGTCTTTCAAGCCTATGTAAATCATGATATGTTGAAGTTCTGAACATACCAGTTGACATATGACACCTTATCTAAAAGATATATATTTTGCAAGTAAGATCAAGACATTTATCCAAAATGTGTGGAGAAAAAATACATTCTATGGAGGTTTACAGAGTGATTTTGGGTATCCGTGGTAACACAAAACAATATTGAAGAAACTTTATAACATGGACATGGTTCATTTGTTGCAAAGTGTTATGTTAGTTACAAAGAATATTTCAGTTTTATCTAATCAAATCTGATCTCATTCACACACAAACATTTGTGTAGAAGAGTTAAGAAGAGAAGAAGGATTCAAAATATCTTGTGTGCAAACCCTAATGATATATTAACATATATTTTTTAAGTTTTACATAATCCTAGTTTAAAAAAATTAGAAGGGTTTATCATGGCTACTCCAAGGGTTATTGACATTGCTTATAAGCCAAAGCCAAAAATTCAAGAAACCCTCATTTGAGGCAAG
Source organism: Chamaecyparis obtusa (assembly GCA_027943335.1). NCBI lineage: Eukaryota > Viridiplantae > Streptophyta > Pinopsida > Cupressales > Cupressaceae > Chamaecyparis > Chamaecyparis obtusa. The sequence continues at coordinate 1,096,009 of BSBK01005650.1, read as the reverse complement.
AGGAGGTAGACAAGGAAGGGGCATTCTCATTTGTTTTGGTAGATGTGATGTATACAAAGGATGTCTAGATATATATTCATGCATCTCTAAACAAAATTGATCATAGTAGGAAGGAGGTATTTTCCATAAAAAGTCAAACTGTGATATTGCTATTAGGATTAAACTATGCAGTTTTTTAGTCAAACTCATTGATCTATGTTTCATGATTAGTGGCTTACTAAAATCCATCTCTCATGAGAGATGGGTTCTAGTAAACCACTACTATTGAAAATGTTCAACTATCCCAATTCGGTTATGATTGATGCTACTATTTTGTCGGTATCAATTTTTATTGTTGTATGCTTCGATATCGGTTTTGTGTTCACCAACAGAAGGTAGCAGTTACCAACATTAGTGCTAGAAAAATAAGTGGCATAATTCATGATTGGAATTGCACAAGACTCATTACACACTCACACTCAAATCATTTTGATATGGATGACAATAGTTTTGTATTGGAGACCGATTATGTTTTTTGGTCTCAACCGACATGGAGAATGTGTATATCGATGATGGTATATAACTACAGTGACCTCAATAATTGAGTATGATGCGATCTATATAATTTTAAGTTGATGTCTTTGATGTTGTATGTATATGTGAGCTATTGTATGCAAATTATTAGTAAAGTTTTGTATCGGTAAAAAGGAGAAGATTCATATTACATCGAGAACTATATTCAGTGCATTTGTAGATGCATGCCCACCAGCTCAATTTTGTATATCTAGCAACATTTTTCTATTTCTGTATCAGGGAAGTGAGCCCAATCCCAGTAAGCACATTGGCAGTGAACCACCCTATGTATTATATAACAAGTTACATAATACTTGAGAGCTAACCTTCTCTGTGGTTTTTCCCATCTTGGGTTTCCACCAAAAAAATACTAGTGTTATGTGTTGCTCTATTTTATGCTTTCGATTGTTTAATTGAAAATATGTTATGTGGACAATTATTTAAGCGTATTAAATTATTCAAGGGTATACTAATTAACCCCTTCCCTCTTAGTATACCATATGTTCAACAATTGGTATGAGAGCTAGTTCATTTGGAAGAGTTTAATCACTCCAAGGAGATCTAGGAGGTTGACCATTTGACACTGACATCCACCATGGGAGAATGAATTCTTATCGGTAAATGAAGATATGGAATTGTTTGAAGATGAAAATAAAGTCCTACCATAAAATTTTCAAATGGCGAATGAATGCATCCAAAAATTGAAAGACAAGATCTGGAAGTTCAAATCTAGATACAAAGAAGTAAGCAATGCACTCAAATTGGAAAATGAGACCATCGACGACCTAAGAGTCAAGCACGAAGAAGATGAACAAACCAAGAAGCTTTTGAACAATATAATTAAGAGAAAAAATAGTAAATGCAACCGGTTGGAGCAAGCAATCATGTTTGTCATATCTAATCAAGAGGAATCCAAGAAGAGCGAAGAAAAGATCAAGACCGGTTTGGAGAAATTAGATGAAATTCTGAGCTTTCAAAGATCTCCTACAGATAAGAAAGGACTTGGATGCGATATCGGTGAATGCTCTCACAACTCAATCAAGGAAGAAGATAAATTGGTTTTCGTAAGTAAAATTGAAACTACACTTGACCAATTGGATAAAGGTAAGTCTTGGGTAAATCCCCAAGTAAGTATGAATTCTCATTCTTTTAATGTTCATTGTTTTAAATGATATAAATTAGGACATAAAGGAGTAAATTGTAGAAGCAAGACTAATCGAAATAATAGATTTTTTACTGATAGATGTTTCAATTACAATATTTTCAGTCATGAAGCAAGTCAATATATAAAACCTAACAATAATAGAATTTTTTTTACTAGATACCGCTATACATGTTTTCCATCTGGTCATAAAGCTAACCAGTGCAGGCCAAGATAAAAGAAGCAAGATAACCAATGTTTAAAATGTAGCAACATTGGTCACATAGCAAGATATTATAGATCAATTTATGTTAATAAGATTGAACCAACAAAGGTGATTAACAAGGAAGAAGTCAGAGAAGAAATGAAGAAATTTTTGGGTATGGAAAGATGACAATAGCATCGACTCGGGTGTAGAAGTGTATTCCAAAAATTTAGTAGCCTCACATCTATTGGTCAGGAGGAGAAATCACTTTGTATCTATCTCCCATCCTGTGAAATGTATTCATATCTTATCTACTCCAGCAGGGAGTTATAGGTGGAAGAAAATAAAATGAAAATATTCCTTTCAGTAAAATGTGGAGATAGTGGGTTTACGACGCATTTAATGCCATTTTTCCTAAGATTACACCTTAAATACAATATTTTATTAGTCATTTCTTACACTGCAAAAACAAGTTTGAAGAGCTAAGATGCAACAAAGGAGAGCTAGGATTTACTAGAAGGGTTTTTAGAATTTCTCAATGAGTTTGAAGGTGGTGTTTTATTTACTTCTCTAATGGTTGAAAGTTTCACTCTCGTGTTGATGGATGAATCTCATGAGCCAAGACTAGTGTTTAAACCATGCCCTCATATTTCAACAGAGAATGGTATGTCTGTCTGTCTGTCTTGAACTCTACATGGTGTTGTCCTGATTGAGGATGTCCGTATTCACATCAGGTGCAAATTAGAAGATTTTGGTCATGATAAAATTTCTAACATTTGGGCAGCAAAATTGTCAACCGACAATGAGAAAGTAAAGACAAAATTTCAAGTTTTGGTAGACAAGAAGTTGCATGTTTTCAAAACATTTCCAAATTTCTACAAAGATGACGATTGGGTGAGAATGGCAATTAGTCAATTTTGTGACATCTTCTTATGGCTTGATTATTGTCATTTGATAACCAAGGAAGTAATGAAAAGGTTTTCTAGACTGTGTGATGTTGGAGAAGTACCGAAGACAAAATTGGTCAAGATTGATGAAGCAAAATCTCTAACGAGAGCTACACTTGATTGAAGATCACTGAAAGTGAGCACCATTACTGATTGATAGGAAATTTTTATGTCATATTTTGAAACCCTAGGATAGTTCCTACTATCCCCTATTTTGTGTTTTATCATAGCTTTCTCTAAAACTACTCTGTTATTTTATGTTATTAGGTGGCATGCAACCTCGTGGACACTTGTTATATTTTTAAAGACTTTAACACGCATACATATCTATAAATACTATAATTAAGTATGACAAATATGTGATTATGTTTTAAATGGGTAGTTAGCTATTTGAATGGAAATGTATGTATGTGTGTCTTTGGGTTTTATCTTGGATGTCTGTGATTTAACACCTTGATGCAAATCATGGGTAGTAAATAATAATGACCAGGTAAATGCGCATGTGTGCTGGATAACTAGACCCGGTCCTACAGTGAACTGATTAGTGGGAGAATTAATATAGCTAAGGTTTCAGTTCTAGAAGATGAAGATGGAAGCAGCTGAAGATTAGGTCAATGAAGTTATTTTGTTCGCTAGGAAATAGAGGAAATGGTGAAAGGCTAGATTTGTTCTTCGTGCTTGTTGTGGCACTTCCTTTCCTATTTTTTTTGGATGTTCTTGTTCCTATTTTCTAGCTTTATAATAAGGTCTCCGCTTGTTTTATGGTGTGAGAAGTTAGTTGTTAGATGGATTTTTCCTTTAAATAAAGCTCCACTCCTACGTGAGAGGGAGAGAGCATTACAAGTTTTTAGAAATTGTAATCTTTACTTTGTTTTTACAGTTTTCATGAATACAGTCATATTATGTTCTTGAATCAATAATAATGAAGTGTTGAGAGTTAATACTATCTGTATCATCTTAAAATGGAAGAACTTCCATCTTGATAGGTTTAGCACCCTCTTTTAGTGCATTTATCATGATAGACTTGCATTTAGGATGCATTTGCACTTGATCTCTTCATTCTAGGTGAAATTAGGGTTAGGATCCCAAGGATCCTCCTTGATTTACCTTCTCTATGGTTCTATTTTCTAGGTAGGATCTAGGTATAGGTCCTTCTAGCCTTCATCATGTTCATCATAGGCCTTTGTGTCCTTTTCTGGCACTCTGACTTGTTCTGTCATCATTTCTAAGTCTCTGGGCATCCTCGGGACCTCATATTCTCTACACTAACTGGATCTGGACCCCTAGGTCAAGGTTGAGGTTGACTTTGACCTAGGTCAAATTCAAGGTCAACCTTGACCTTTTTCAAGATTTGATCCCCCTTTTCAAATTTTGGTCCCAAAGGACCCCGAAATCAATGTCGGGCTTCCGGATTCAAATGTGGAAGGGTTTTAATTTGAAATTCATTTAATTTTTTTCCCTCCTTAGTTGGTTATTGTGATTGGACCATAATTCAAGGTGAAATTTGAATTATGGGCCCTTACATTGCCCGAGGAGCCTCACCTTGAAATCTCTATATAAGCACTCTCTTTTGCATTCATTTCAACAAGTCATGAGAAGCAAGTAAGTGATGGTGAAGTGAAGATGCAAGATTGCAAGAGGATGATATAGAAGATCAAGTTCTTGTTGATATCAAGCATTTTGTGGACAAGCCATTGTGGACATTCTTTGGAGCAAGAAAGATTCCTTCTTCCTTGATCCACCATTTTCAATATTCAAGCATTCAAAGATACAATCATGGGGTAGAAATTAAGGATTGTGAGTTTGGTAAGAATACTTTAGCCTTGGGGGCTTGGTAAGCTTTCTCATCATGTTCAAATTTATACATTTCTTTCTCATATCCATTCACTCTAGGGTTTTAATCTAGAGGATTAGATCTTGGCATTACACATTCACACACACATTCTATTACATCTAGCTATTCATGGAGGTGGAGATCACCAAAATAGGGGTTTGACTAAGGCAAAACCCTATATAGCCACCCCAAAAATACCATTTTCAGATATCTACAGTCGCTATTTAGGGAGTTGCAGAGTAGATCTGAGTATCCTTTTCGCCAAACTTCCAGGATTTGTGAACAAAATTTCCGTTGGACCAGTGCAGGTCAAGGACAACCTTTAGGGGTAAGATTGTACCCTAGGGTAAGATCTTACCCCGCATTTAGATCAAGGACGACCTTCCTCAGAATTGAAAAATATTTTTGGGTTTTCTTCGTCTCTATTTTCTTGTCCCAGATCTGATTGCAGAATTTCCCAAAACCAAACACAAACACCAGAAAATAGGTTTTCCAGATCAGTTTTATGAGGTATGTATTTTATCTTATCTAATTTCAAGTATTTCCAGATTTACATTGTTATCAATTCATATGTATTACAGGGAATGTGGACTTAGGATCTCTATTAGGTACTTTGTTAGAAACCCTACCTACATCCACATTTCCACCATTACATTTTGGTGAACCCGTTTATGACAACTCTTTATTTTTGGTGTTAGATTTGCATCTTGTGTTAGATCTTGCATGTTTATAAAAATAGATTTCTTTTATGCTCTTGCATTTATATTTCAAAAATACAAAAAAAAATTCATAAAATTCATTTAAAAATATAAAAATATTTACATTTTTTTTCATGCTTGTAGAGTTACTTTGTGTTCAACATGTATGATTTTTGTTTTGAATACTTTGATGAGGCTTTTATTGTACAAGAGGATAGATCCCTTCATGAGGTACATGGAAGTGAGGATGAAAATTGTTCGAATGAGATCTCCATTGATCCTATTCCTATTTCACTCTCCTCCACAACCTCTTCAATTAACCTTTACCATAGGGTGTGTGAATGGTTGCCTTCATGTTTCACTATTTGCAACATTGATAAACCTAAAATGATATATCCTAAACCTTTGTTGACGGTAAAAGGATATCCTCGAATAACAATTAAGGGTAAACCTAGACATCCTTTGGATTTCTTTGATAACACAAATTCCATTTCACATGCTTATCACACATAGAATAATCCTCAGCCTACTATTCTAGTTTCTTTACCACCTTCTCAACTTGTGCTTCCTCAAGCTCCTAGGTTTTCTTCTACCTTTAAGGAGTATGACTTAGTTGACCAATTACGTGCTACTCCTGCTAAGATATCTTTATGGGAATTACTTCAAACTTCCCCAACATATCATGAGGCATTGCAAAAGGCTTTATCCACTCTTCCTGCTTCGCCTCCTAATCAAGAGAACATTCATTATATTTTGGAATGCATGCATACTATGCCTTTTGTACCTCTTATTGTGTTTACTGATGACAATTTACCTTCTCTTGAGGTGAAAAATCAATATGATGCTCTTATGGTTGTTGTTTCTATTAATCAGTGTATCATTCGTAGAACGTTAATTGATAATGAATCTGGGCTTAATGTTTGTAGCATGGATATGCTTAAAGAAATTAAGGCTGATCTCACAACTATTCAACCTGATAATGTCCCTATACGTGGATTTGACAATATTGCAAAAGGAACTTTGGGAATTATTACCTTACCTGTTAAAGTTGGTCCTATTATTCTAAATACACCTATTCATGTTATGCTTGGACCTCTCAATTATAACCTTCTTCTGGGTAGACCTTGGTTACATACTATGCATGCAATTCCTTCTACTCTTCATCGCAAGGTTAGGTTCATTTATAACAACTTAATGTACACATTACATGCGGATGATGCACCAAATCCTTTCCTAAATGCAGAATATATTAAAGTCTCTGAGCCTATTCAACCAAGCAAAGAGATTGAAAAACAACCCGAGATAAAACAACCTGAAGCTCCATCTTCTTCTTTGACTCAGGATGATTGGGGAACATTAGACTTTAATCCTGATGAACACAATCAATTGGTTTGGAACATAAGGTCTCTGATTTGGAATTTATGAAACAACAAAGTGAATTTGAAAAATAAGTTTTTACTCCTTCCCTTCTTTTTGAGGAATTAAAAAGTAACTTTGTTTCCGCCTCGATTGAACAAACAATTGAAACAATAAAACCTGATTGCTATGATATTGTGACATACGCCTCTCCTTGGACTCCATCTGATATGGTTGATAGATATGGTTCTGGTATACAAGTGCCTTTGGATAATGAAATTTATGATCATACATATGGATTAGGATTTAATCCTTATAGACAACCATCTCTTTTTCCTCTTAATGTTAATCATATCTGTGGGGGATAGTTGAAGTTGGTTAATCCACTCCTCCTTGACATTAATCAAAGACCTACTTTGGATATCTTTCCTGAATATGAAGCCTTAGTGGATTTTTTAGGGGTTTATGAGGACTTACCTAAGTTTCATCACAAACGATGGAAGCCTTATTGTTTAAGTACATATGCTTATTTTGGAGAACATGATGAACATAATATTTCTCCTTTACCAAGGGATTCTCCGATACAAAGTTATTTTCTAATAACTGAGACTGTTGATATTCAAATGGATGAAATTGACTTTGAAAAGATGATAAAAATTGGGAAATGTTTGAATCAGGATGAACACAATCAATTGGTTTCCCTTTTACTTGAATTTAAGGACATTTTTGCTTGGACATATTCGAATATGTCAGGCATAGATTCTAAGATTGTTACTCACAACATTGTTCTCAAACCAAATGTGAAACTTGTGAAGCAGAAAATTTGAAAGATGAATTTGTGAATTGCTTTATTAGTTAAGTCTAAAATTGAAAGATTATTGGATTATGGATTTATTCATCCTATTGATTATTCAGACTAGATTTCAAATATTGTACCCATTTCAAAAGGAGAAAACAAGATAAGGATGTGTACTGACTTTAGAGACTTAAACAAAGAATCCTTAAAAGATGATTTCCCGTTACCTAATATTGATATGATTGTAGATTCAACAATGGGCCATGCTTTATTATCTTTTATGGATGGTTTTTTGGGCTATAATCAAATCTTTATTCCTCCTGAAGATCAATTTAAAACCACAATTATAACACCTTGGGAACATTTTGTTGGGTCATGATGCCTTTTGGATTAAAACATGTCGGAGAAACTTATCAACAAGCTATGACCTTAATTTTTCATGATTACATTCATAAGATTCTTGAGGATTACATGGATGATATCTTGGAAAAATCTATACAAAGAGAAGATCATATTACCATTTTACAATAGATATTTGAAAGAATTAGAAGTTACAACATGAGGTTGAATCCTAAGAAATGTGTCTTGGGAGTTGATTCTATTAAATTATTAGGATTTATAATCTCTAAGTGAGGCATAGAAGTAGATACTGAAAAGATTGATCCTATTGTTAATATGCCCCCTCCTGAGAATATTTATCAGTTACGAAGTTTACAAGGAAAAATTCAAGCTATTCACCACTTTGTTTCCAACTTAGTTGATAGAAATATTCCTTTTACTTCCTTTCTTAGAAAGGATACCACTTTCTCTTGGAATGATGAATGTAAACAATCCTTTGAGAAATTTAAGGAGTATCTATCTCACTAATCCTCCTATCTTGCACCCGACTAAATTTGATGAACCCTTTCATTTGTATACTTTAGCCACTTTGAAAGCAGTCAGTGCATTGTTAGCTCAATATGATACTGAAGGTAAGGAAAGACCCGTGTATTACATTAGTCAAACTTTACTTGATTATGAAACAAGATACACAGATTTGGAAAGACAATGCTTAGTTGTAGTTTATGCTTTCCAAAAACTCAAGCATTATCTTTTAAATGCTAAAGTCAATGTGATTGTTAAATTTGATCCTTTGAAACATCTTTTCTCAAAAATTGATCTCTCTGGCCGTTTGGCAAAGTGGGTGATGTTACTTACAGAATTTGATCTTAATTTCATTTCTCAGAAGTCAATTAAGGGACAAGCTTTAATAGATTATTTGGTCGAAGCTCCTTGTCCTCATTCTGATACATGCTCTACTTCAATAGAATTCCCTGATGAAAATATTCTAGCTATTCAACAAGATGATGTTTGGGAACTATACTTTGATGGGTCTAGATGTAAGACAGATTCTGGTGTCGGTATTATCTTGATCCCTCCTACAAAAAAACTGATCCCTTTATCATACAAATTAACCTTTCCTTGTACTAATAACATTGTGGAATATGAAGCTCTAATAGCTGGCCTTCAAGCAACTTCATCCCTTAACATCAAACACTTGCAAATTTATGGAGATTCATAATTGATTGTTGAATAAATTAAGGGAGGTTATTAGACTAAGAATGATAAAATGACACAGTATAGAAATTTGGCTATTGAGGTTCTTTCACAATTCTCTTCTTATACAATTCAAACTTTACCTAAGAAGGATAATCGACATGCAGACACTATGGCGAGCGCAACTTCTTTGGTTTGCCTTGAAAATAACGTTGAAAATTTTCAATTTACTATATAAACTCTTAAAAACCCTGCAATTTCTAATAAGATTACCTCTGATTGTTTTAATTTGCATTTGGATGAATGGTATTCTCATATCTTTCAATTTTTGAAAGACGGTACTTTTCCTGAATTAGCAATAAGGAACACATGTAATTGTATTAGGAATCTTGCAACACGTTACATCATTTTAGGAGACACTCTTTACAAACATTCTTATGAAGGTTTACTATTAAGATGTTTTAATAGAATCAAAATTCTGGTAGCTTTGGCAGAAGCTCATTCTAGTTCTTGTGGGGGATATTTTGGTGGAAAATCTCTGGTTAATAAACTTCTTAGAATGGGATTTTATTGGCAAACAATGGAACAAGATTATTTCATGTTTGTTAAGAAATGTCCTCAATGTCAACAACATAGTAATTTGATTCATGCTTTTGCTCGTGAGCTTTGTAATCAAGTTTCTCCATGGTGTTTTAGTATTTGGGGTTTTGACCTTATTGGAAAAATCTCACCAGCTTCTTCTCAAGGACATACGTACATCATGATTGCTACATATCACTTTACAAAGTGGGTAGAAGCTATCCCTCTTTGTTTGACAACCATAGATGTTATTTGTGATTTCATCCTTAACAATATTATAATACGATTTGGTATTCCTTCGATGATAATTTCGGATAATGGTACCTCTTTTAAGAACAAAGAAGTCATGAAATTCTTGGAGAAAGATCAAATCCACCATAGATTTTTAACTCCTTATTATCCTCAATCTAATGGTCAAGTTGAAGCATCGAATAAAATCATTGAACAAATTTTGAGAAAAATAGTTAACAAGCATGCGAAAGATTGGCATACCCAATTGACCTATGCTTTATGGGCTTATAGAACTAGTGTTCATATTGCTACAGGTACTTCTCCTTACAATCTTGTCTATGGTAATGATGCTATTATGCCTTTGGAATTAGAGATACCTTCTTTACGTGTTTCATTTCATGGCATAATCAACAAGGATACATTTAGAGAACAACGCTTACAAGAATTAGAAATGTTGGATGAACAATGAATACATGCTTTGGAACATATAAAAGCTTATCATAAAACTCTTCAGAAGCAATATATTCATAAGGTTATTGAATGAAAATTTTCAGTTGGTGATCTAGTCTTATACGAAAATCAATGAAATGTGAATGCTCTACTTGGTGAAAAAGGAAAGTTTAGCCCTAATTGGCTTGGACCTTTTATTGTGATTGAAAACTTTGGTTCAGGTGCTTATAAAATTGTTGATATGGATGGTGTTTCTCTTAAGGAACCAATCAATATTAGGCATCTTAAACGTTATTATCCTTAATTTCTTTCTTTCTTTCTTTGCGTATTTATGTATTCCTTATAAAATAATTATGTTTGTTTTATAGGTTATGTAGTTTCAGTAAAATTACATTTGAATACATTTATGAACCTTCTTTCTTTCTATTAAGTTTTATATTTATGAAAATATAGTAATCAAACATAGAACTAATTAGTAGAGAAAGCTTTTCATTCATAAAAATCTTTTCAGTTTTGATACATATGTGGCCCATGGCCCTATCTATCACTCTGTCTATCTATATGCTCTGATGGTCGATGAATCCTAGATCTCTTTGATCTATGATGAGAAGCACTAGATCTATGACCGGTATTCTGTGAGTGGCTCCTTGATATGCTCATATCACACATGCACTCTTTGGCCCTCTGTAGCTTGTCCATCAATTTATCTTCTCTTTCTTTGCACAATCTCAGCTCTCGTTGGACACATGCAAAGATATTGGCATGCCTGTCGGGATCTCTGTGACCAATGGAAGACTCTCACTCACTGACTAGTAGTCGATAGGATATACATGTATCCTTTAGAACCTTGGATACAAAAATCCTCCACTCCGCTATGCTAGCTACAAAATGGAAACATATTTATCAATTTAATGCTCTTTTCTCACAAATTAAGTTACATTTTCAATCAATTTCATATTCCATCCCCGGATCTCCCTCCTAGGTGTCACCAAAGGATCTATATGGTGGGGGCATGGAGTGACTACTCTCTCCACACTTGCTCTATCTAGGTCTTAGCGGTGGTGTCTTTGTATGGGCTCATGGAGGTCGTCATGATCTCAGTGGTGATGCATGAAAAATGTGCACATCTACACCAGTATCACCAACTAGGAGCATCTCCTTTGCTCTTTCCCCCTCCCTGGGGTCTCCCTCTAAGATGGGATCCTCCTCATCTTTGTGATCCTCATCCTCCTCTGCTATGCCACTACCCTGGTGTGTCCTCTCTGAAAGGTCTGGATCACCTGTGGGATAATCCTTAGGGAAGATGCAGTGGATTCCCTTCAGAATCCAATACCTGATGTAGTCTCAGATCATGTTTGAGTAGGCCACATTTGATGGTACCTCTATATCCTCTTTCTCATCTACATCACTGTCTACTATGTCTTCTATTGATGGTCAGTGTATGGCGCCGGGTCTCTAATAGTACCTCATCAAATGTGCATAATGAGGTACCACTCTGGGGACTCCCTATAAAAGGCTAAACTATCTCATCACTCAATCATAGTAGTATGGCATCACTATGTGACTCCGATGACCCTCTAGTATCTTGCACCATTGTGAATGTCTCATCTAGTGTCATGTATCAGGCCACTCTATCATCCAGAAGAAGGGTCTCCATATCACATCTATGCCTAGAATGCGGTCTAGACATACCCTCCAATAGAGGATATCTTTGAACTACCAGACATCTCTCAGAGGATAAGAAAAGCCTCTCGGTGTGCTAGCATCTACCATCACTGGAACACCCTATGGTCATGTACATGTGAAATGCTCAAATGACCAAATCTGCAAAAGCGTACATAGTGAAAGACTCTCTCTCTGATATCTCACCAGCTAACATAGCTCTTGGTATAGCTGGGCCAACATACTGCGACCCCACGAGTAGAAAATCCTATCACACTCCATCCTCTGTACAAGATGGGTGAAAAGTGCACAAAAGAATGTACCCTTTATGTTGGGTACCACAACCAAGGACAATATACATAGCATCACTCTCCGTACTAAAGGTGTAGGGCCTACCAGTATGGATGATAAAGCAATCTGATCTGATCGAGTTCGCATATGTGGAACCCATCCCAAACAATACTCTACATCTAGATGGATCTCCTTAGAAACTTCTTGTGCTCTCGGTCTGATAGGCTCACCTTGAACCAGAAGCCACAAGATTATGTAGACATCCTCTAGTGGCACAATGATCTCACCTAAGGGAAGATGAAAGGAGCATGTATCCTCATCCCATCTCTCTATCAGAGCTGATAACATGGCTTAGTGAAGTCTAATCTATGGTAGGTCTATCACCTAGTACAACCCTACGTCTCTCAGTAATTGCATCTCATCCTCACTCAGCTGAGATAGTTTCTCTCTGATCACTGCTAGTAACCCTCCAAAGGGATGCTTTTGGAGATGAACCAGGTCTTGTAAGTGTAAAAAAACATCATATCAGCATTCTACAACATGAAAATTGTAAATCTAACTTGATTAGGTCAAGGATGACCTTCCTGGGTCAAGGTTGACTTTCCTAGGTCAGGATCAACCTTTTTGGGTCAAGTTCAACCTCACCCCAAACAAGGTGGAGACCTTCCAGTCCATGTCAACCTTTTTGGGTCAAGGTCAACATAATTGGGCCAAGGTCAACCTTTAAGGGTCAGGGTCAACCTTGCCTATAGAAATCAAGAATTTGTGAAATATAGAAATAAAAAACAAAAGCTCACCTCGGGAAGCGTCTGTCTGGTAGCTAGGCACTATCTTAGGAGCTCCATGCACATCGCTTGAAGTTATTCTCTCCTCGACATCTTGCTTTCTCTCTTCGAATCTACAAATGGTAAGAATGAGTAAGTATGACTTCCTTTTCCTTATTTATAGTCAAAATTAGGGTTTTGTTAGGGTTTTTCTTAGGGTTTACTCATGTTAAATTTGAATTTCCCTTTATATACATTTAGATAGACATTCACTCTTTTCATCATAACTTGAGTTTGGTAACTTCATTTTCAGTGCCATCAGTCGCATTGGAATCATGATTCAGATACCTAACTCATTGAATTAGTTTAGGAAGGATATGAATCCTTATAATTGGTTTAGGAAAGGAATTTTAAATAAACTACATATCTAGTGTATAAGGTTATCCTTATCACCCTGTTTCACCCTTTAGAAGTAGAAAGATGAAACATGGGGGGCATAAGGGGCTTTATGCACTTCTCAATTTTCATTTAGTAATTTCTAGGTGATTTATGAATTTTCATTAACCTTGTGTGTTGCAGGTTCTAATGATTTTCTTCAAGATCTCTACATCGAGGACTTGGCTATATCCTTTTTATTTACTATGATGTTTTCTTACTTTAGCTTGCATATTCACATAGTGTCATATCTAAGATAAAGTGGGGGCTAAATGTATCATCTTAAAATGGAAGCACTTCCATCTTGATAGGTTTAGCACCCTCTTTTAGTGCATTTATCATGATAGACTTGCATTTAGGATGCATTTGCACTTGATCTCTTCATTCTAGGTGAAATTAGGGTTAGGATCCCAAGGATCCTCCTTGATTTACCTTCTCTATGGTTCTATTTTCTAGGTAGGATCTAGGTATAGGTCCTTCTAGCCTTCATCATGTTCATCATAGGCCTCTGTGTCCTTTTTTGGCACTCTGACATGTTCTGTCATCATTTCTAAGTCTCTAGGCATCCTCGGGACCTCCTGTTCTCTACACTTACTGGATCTGGACCCCTAGGTCAAGTTCAAGGTCAAATTTGATGTAGGTCAAGGTTGAGGTTGACTTTGACCTAGGTCAAAGTCAAGGTCATCCTTGACCTTTGTCAAGATTTGATCCCCCTTTTCAAATTTTGGTCACGAAGGACCCTGAAATCAATGTCTGACTTTTGGATCCAAATGCGGAAGGGTTTTCATTTGAAATTCATTTAATTATTTTCCCTCCTTATTTGGTTATTGTGATTGGACCATAATTTGGGGTGAAATTTGAATTATGGGCCCTTAAATTGCCTAAGGAGCCTCACCTTGAAATCTCTATATAAGCACTCTCTTTTGCATTCATTTCAACAAGTCATGAGAAGAAAACAAGTGATGGTGAAGTGAAGATGCAAGATTTCAAGAGGATGATATAGAAGATCAAGTTCTTGTTGATATCAAGAATTTTGTGGACAAGCCGTTGTGGACATTCTTTGGAGCAAGAAAGATTCCTTCTTCCTTGAACCACCATTTTTAATATTCAAGCATTCAAAGATACAATCATGGGGTAGAAATTAAGGATTGTGAGTTTGGTAAGAGTACTTTAGCCTTGGGGGCTTGGTATGCTTTCTTCTCATGTTCAAATCTATACATTACTTTCTCGTATCCATTCATGCTAGGGTTTTAATCTAGAGGATTAGATCTTGGCATTACACATTAAATACACACACACATTCTATTACATCCAGCTATTTGTGGAAGTGGAGATCACCAAAATAGGGGTTTGACTAAGGCAAAACCCTATATAGCCACCCCAAAAACACCATTTTCAGATATCTACAGTCGCTATTTCAGGAGTTGCATAGTAGATTTGAGTACCATTTTCTCCAAACTTTTGGGATCTATGAATAGAATTTTTGTCAGAGAAGTGCAGGTCAAGGATGACCTTTAGGGGTAAGATTGTACCCTGGGGTAAGATCTTACCCCACATTTGGGTCAAGGACGACCTTCCTCAGAATTGAAAAATATTTCTAGGTTTTCTTCGTCTCCATTTTCCTGTCCCAGATCCAATTGTAAAATTTCCTGAAATCGAACATAGACACTAGAAAATAGGTAATTTCCAGATCAATTTTATGAGGTATGTATTTTATCTTATCTAATTTCAAGTATTTCCAGATTTACATTATTATCAATTCATATGTATTACAGGGAATGTGGACTTAGGATCTCTATTAGGTACTTTGTTAGAAACCCTACCTACATCCACATTTACACCATTACACTGTGTAATTGGGTTTTGGATAATCATCCAAGGGGGGCCACTTGGTGAGGAATCCATATTAGATAGTTTCTTTTCCTGTAATTTTCATTTCTGGATCTTGCTTCTTTAATTTCGGTGTTGAAATAGTTCCTGTAGCCAAAGCCACAGGTTACTTGTTGCTTCCTATA
The DNA here is from genome assembly GCA_027943335.1 of Chamaecyparis obtusa. Lineage (NCBI taxonomy): Eukaryota > Viridiplantae > Streptophyta > Pinopsida > Cupressales > Cupressaceae > Chamaecyparis > Chamaecyparis obtusa. The sequence goes on along the minus strand of BSBK01005650.1, from coordinate 1,080,517 downwards.
GCCAAGTTGTATTATAGTTAAAGTATCATGGTTTGGAGTTTCAATCTTTTCACTCTTCATGCTTTAGTATTTTTTTATTTATTTTCTAGAGCATTTGTTTCCTGCGACAATCATAAAATAGCATGGTTTGAGTCAGACTTTGGTACATATACTTTGCTGGCCCATTTCAAGTAACACGTTCTTGGGTTGACAATTAAATGAGTTTTTATAAAGGAGGATAGTTTCTTGGTTAGGATGTCCAATCCTTGAGTTCTACTAATAACTTTAGTTTTTAACTCCCTTCTAAAAACTGATCATTTTTGGCACCGCTGCCAAGGATGGTGTCGAGCCAAGTTCTCCCTCAAGCCTCTGTAGAATTTGTTTCTAGTTTATGCTTTTATTTCTTATCCTTAGAATAAGCTGGTTTTTATTTCCAAAAAATTTATGTCAATAATGGAAAAATTCATTCCAACCACATGCATGTATAGAAGAAGAGATGCTTTAGGAAGTTTCCTACCTAACATCTAGTTAGAAGAAAATGTTGTGCCAGAAGAAGATGAGGAGGGACACTTTGAGGATGATATTGTGAACCTTCCTACCTTAGAATCATCATCATCATCAAAAGATGAACCCCAAGGCTTTCACATTCCTTAAGAACATCTTGAACTAAATCCTTTTGCTGAAGTTTTGGCTTACCTGAGAAATCAATACCCTAATTATCAAGACAAAGAAAATCCATTACCTTTAGTCCTTTATCAAGCTCAGGATCAACCTCAAGGTTCACCCAGGATGGCGAATCCTCCAACTTTTCCATTTCCTATTATTGACCAACATGATAATCATAATCTCAAGAACATCCCATCCTCAGTTCTCCCTAAATTCTATGGCCTTGTGATCGAGGACCCAAATAACTTTCTCTTTGAGTTTGATATCCTTTGTTGAAGTTATGATTACACCATAGATGCCCAAAAAATTAAATTATTTACTGTGATTCTTACAGAGGCTACACTGAGATGGTTTATGGGTCTAGGTCAAGATGTTGTTCATAATTGGGAAGAAATGAAGACTACTTTCTTGACTAAGTATAAGGAATATTGTAGAGGGGATGATATGAGAGGGGAATATATCTTTAAAATGATACAAAAGGAGGAAGAAAGTCTTGAAGACTATTTTTTCAAGGTTCTTATTCATCTTACAGAAGAACATTCAACATTAGCTCAATCAAGAGTCTCAAAATTTACTCTTTCTTAGAGGTATTGATGAGGAATGCACTATAGCTTTGGACGTGATGGAAGGAGGGGATATAACCCAAGCTCCATGGGATGATATCAAAAAGATATGCCTCAACTACTCTAGATCTTCTACGAAGAAAGGATGGGGATATCGTTCTGCTATTGGAAAATCAAATGGAGGAGGAGCCTCTCAGATAGAGATAAATCATCTCTTATCTGACTTCAAGCAGGACATTATACATAATATGGCCACCCAGATGGATACTTTGCAAGCCAAAAAGAAACATGAGGAGGCTGAAGCTATTTTGGTAGAATTTTGCCCCCATTGCAAACATAAGAAGAGAGACTGTCGGTGTAAGTTGATTGCTAATCTAGAGGCTGCACAACTAACTACTAATTTCAAGCCAATAGAAGGAGAGGATGAACAATTATTCTTCATAGCACAACAAAGGCCATGGGCTCAATGACAAGGTATGCCTTGAGATCCTCTTACATTTAATGGTCCATTTTATAGTAATTAATGGAAACCTCCTATGAATTATCAATACTCTCCTTGGAATAATCCTCAACAGCAGTGGCCAAATTATCCAAATCCTCAATGGAAAAATCCCCAAGGGAATTGGAAACAAACCCAAGGGGCATGGAAACCACCACCAAGTAATTGGAAATAGAATCAACAATGGCGAGGAGGCCAACAATGGTCAAATCAGCCACAAGGATTTCTACAACCACCTCCTTAACCACCATAATAGGTACTTTTGACACCTCCTACAGCCACTGCAAATCCTCCAAGGCCTACTCAACTTCCTACCCAACCTCAGCCAAATCCTAAAAATAGATCTCCATCTCCACAACAAAATGTCTATGCAACATATCCTACCCAATACCCTACTTATGTCATCAGTACTAATGACATCCACTTGCGGTCTGGTACCACATTACTTGCTCCTACTCCTCCTATTATAATAGAGGTATCCTCATAAATGTCTTATCTAACTCTAGTAGTCCCAACAATTGTAACACCTCACCAAAACTAGCAATCATCTCCTCCTTTTCCACAAAGGCTTCAAGTTGAAACCCCCAAGCCTACTAAAGATGCAACTTTTGACATACTTGATCAGCTGAAAAACATTAGTGTTCAAATACCACTATTTTAGGCAATCAAGGATGCTCCAACTTATGAAAAGGCCATCAAGGAAGCCAATTTTAAAAAGCCTAGCTAGAAAAAGAAGGACCCCCAAACTATTCATTTTTTGGGAAAGCTTATAGACATAATGCTTGGGAAGGTAGTTGTTCCAAAATACTCTGACCTTGGTAGTCCTATTGTTGAAGTTACTATTAATAGAGCAGCCATAAAAATGCCTTCATTGATTTAGGAGCGGCTATAAATATTATAACCAAAGATATTATGAAAAATCTTTTCACCAACCTTAGAACTATACATATTGTCCTATAGTTGGCAAACAGTTCCATAGTAAAGCCTAATAGGATGGTAGAAGATATAATAGCAACTTTAGAATCTTGGTCATACATTGCTGACTTCATGATACTTTCCCCAAAGCTCACATTAGGGGGATATCCAATCATTTTAGGAAGACCTTGGTTAGCCACTACCGATGCCTATATAGGTTTTCATTTAGGAGATATGACCATATTTGATGGTCAACATACTAAAAATTTATCTCTATATCCACCTGCCCAACCACAAATAGAGTTGATGTCACCAGTCTAGCCAAATATATGGGGAAGAAGCTGAGGTAGTCAATTTAGTAGCTCAGTTAATGATGTTGAAGAGAGATCTTTTCCCAAAGCTTCAAGAAGAAGATGTCATAGTCACCGGCATCTTGTAAAATCAATATGGACCAAGTTCACATTCTCTAGAGTGTTCATCTCCCCATAACTACTCCCTGCAACCTTTATATCCTGATTTTGAGTGGTTTCCATCTCTTGCAACTAAAAAAATCTACCACCAATTACTTTAGCATGAAATTCAAGTACCCTCATTCACATATGCTTCTATGGTAGAGCTCACCAAGCAATTAAAAGTCTTTCTAGGATGTTTCTTGCATATTAATAGCCAACTTACCTAGCAACAACACACATTTTTAGCCAAACTATTAACAGACCATATCAAATTATTTTCTTGGGATTATGGGGATATGAAAGGTCTAGATCCTAAATTATGCACTCATAGAATATATCTCAAGGAAGACAAAGCCCCTGTTAGGCAGGTTCAAAGATGTGTTAATCGTGCCTTAAGAGAGATAGTGAAAATTGAATTACAAAAACTATTTTCTGTCGGTTTCATCTACCCCATCTCAGACAGTCGATGGGTCTCACCATTAGTGATAGTCCCCAAGAAAGGAGGTAAGTGGAGGGTATGTGTTAATTACAAAGATCTCAATAATGAAACCAAATATGACCACTTCCCTTTATCATTCATAGATCAAGTGTTGGACTCTTTAACAGGCAAAAAGTGTTTCTCATTCCTAGATGGATACAGTGGGTATAATCAAATTAGGATTTTGCCTGATGACCAAGAAAATAATACCTTTACCTATCCATGGGGAACTTTTTCCTACTCAGTCTTACCATTTGGTCTTTGTAATGCCCTTGCAAATTTTCAAAGGGCAGTCATCAATATCTTTGCCAATATTTTTCATGACTGTATGGAAATCTACATGGATAATTTCATCACATATGGGGAAACATACAAGGAATCCTTGTCTAAACTAGGAAAATTTCTTCAAAGACGTGAGGAACATAATCTATCCTTAAACAGTGAGAAGTTCTTTATGATGATGCAGGAAGGGGTAGTGTTGGGACATTATATCTCTTCTGTTGGTATTCAAGTTGATCCCGCTAAGATAGAAGTCAATAAGAACTTTCCTACACCAACAAAAAAGAATGATGTCTAAAGTTTCTTAGGACATGCGGGCTATTACAAAATATTTATCAAGGATTTCAGAAAAATGGCAAGTCCCATGTATTCCCTTCTTGCTAAAGATTATGAGTTTCTATGGACATGGGCTTGTGATGAATCCTTCCTGCAACTCAAGATTGTTCTAACTCAAGCACATGTATTATGAGGGCCTAATTTTCTTTACCATTTCATATTCATACTGATACTTCTGACTATGTCATGGGTCATGTTGTTTTAGGATAGAAAGAGGATACTAGTGAGCACACAATCTACTTTATCAACAAAAAATTGTAGGGACCTGAGCTGAATTACACTATCATGGAGAAAGAGATTTTAGTTTCTATTTATGCCCTCAACAAATTTTTCTACTACATTACTGGATACTAGATCTATGTGCACATTGATCACCATTAAGTATTTGGCTAAAAAACTTGCTGTCATAGGGAGGTTAGCTAGGTGGCTTTTGTTACTACAAGAGTTTGATATCCCAATAGTTGATAAACTAGGCCAGGCAAATGTAGTTGTTGATTTCTTGTCTCGATTGTAGTGTGATGATGATTCTCAAATAAGTGATGATAACTTTCTAGATGATCACTTTTTCTCCATCACTGTCAACACACCATGGTATGCAGACATTGCTAATTATTTATCCTCTAACAAGGTACCTCCACACTTCTCATCAAAAGAAAAGAGGTTACTCATAGAGAAAACTTTTAATTTCTCCTAGATTGCAAACTGTCTATTCTATACTAGACCAGATCAGATAATGTGAAGATGTGTGAGGGAGGATGAAACCTATGACATCCTTCATAATTGCCATGATGAGCCATGTGGAGGAAATTTTTCCTCAAAAAGGACAGCGATGAAGGTGATAACCACTGGTTACTATTGGCCAAATTTACATAAAGATGCAACAAACTACACTAGAAAATGTGATCGATGTCAAATGATAGGTTGACCTACAAAGTTAGATGAAATACCTCTTTTCCCTCAAGTGGTAGTTACTCCATTTGATAAACGGGGCCTATCAATCCTCCATCCAATGATAATTCTTATATTCTAGTCTACACAAATTATGTAACTAAGTGGGTAGAAGTACGAGCCATGAAACATGTTAGAGATAATACAGTTACAGAGTTCCTATATGAGGATGTTTTCATAGGGTATGGGGTCCTAAGAGAGCTGGTCACAAATCAAAAGTCACCCCAACCTTGATCAATGCATTAATGAATGAATATAACATTCATCACCAAAAGTCCAGCCCATATCATCCTACGGCTAATGGACAAGTCGAGATCACCAATAGAGAAATTGAGGCCATCCTTACCAAAATAGTCCAGATACACAAAACATATTAGAGCAATAGGCTTTAAGAGGCTCTTTGGGCATACAGGACAACCTGGAAAACAACCATGGGGTTTACACCTTTTGAATTAGTATATGGAAAATCAATAATGATGCCGATAGAGTTTGAGAAGAAAAAATTACACACAACTCTGTAGTTGAACATTGATCTTCCTGCAGCTCAAAAGGAGATGCTCCTAGAGCTCAACACTCTTGATGAGATGAGGAAGGACGTGCTAAAAAAAATTGAGATAGTTCAACTACAATGAAAGAAATGGCATGATTCACACATTCACAATAAACGGTTTGCTCTCGGTGATTGGGCTCTACTCTATGATTCCAGATTCTAGGAAACACAAGGTAAGTTAACTTCTTGTTGGCTTGGGCCTTATGAAATTGAAAAAGTGTTTGAAAATGGTATTGTTCAGTAATCCACAATTGATCTCGTGTACTTCAAGTTACTGGTCAATGGAAAATGACTTTGTCTGTACCATAAACCTACCACAAAGGATGAGTTCCTATGGCATTTTGAAAATCATTATGAAAAAGTACCTCATTCAGCTAGCAGGAATATTTTGCAGCGCCAACCCTCTCTCTGATTGTATCATACACTTCATAATAATTTCATTTTCCCAAGGAAATCACTCCTTTCCATAATAACCTTATTTCATTCCACTTCACATCAAAACTCTTCCATGTCAATCATCATTCCACATCATCATTGTTTCACTAATCTCACTTTTACTACAAACGTTAGAAAATCTTTCCAAATTTGAACATTTAATGATATTAATCACTAGGTATGCATACACATTTATCATTTCATAGCTTACTTATTATTTCATGATCCCACTTAAGTTGTACTTAATTAATTGTATTTATTCTAGTCTCCATTACTCTACATGTGTGGACACCTACCACCTTTTTTGTAGGGGGCGGTGTGTTGATTGCGCATTAGCTATCCATTCCTTACTCTACCATTATTTCAAATTTTTTCCTTTTTCATTTAGTATTCCATAGCCATTTAGCCATTCTTGTGATTGGATGGGACAAACCCTATGTGAAAAATTCTTTGCCAAATTTGATTAAAAAGAAAGTACCCTCGCGTTTAAAAATAAGTACGCAAGCTCCATTTAGTCCCATTTAGTAAACTCATGTGAAAGAATTATGTTCCTCTGTGATTACAACTATAAATAATTTCAGTGCCTCAAATGACATAAGAATTCAAAAATATTAGGTGTTTTTTAGAGCGAGATTTAGAGGGTGATGCTTTGAAAACAACCAACAACAGAAAGGTTGTGAAATAGTGAATTTTTCAAAATGGGAGGGCCTCCTATACAACATGAACCAGCTAATCACACATCTTTGTTGCAAGACCATGTTAGTGTACATAAATTCAACAATGTTGGGTGGTTGTCATATTTCCTTCGATTGAATGGTTATAATGAAGATATATCATTGGAATTCCTCCAAAGTTTGAACAATGGTGAAGCCCAAGTGAAAGGACTGAGAGTAAACACTACAGAAGCTAGAATTTCTAAAGTTTTAGGGCTTCCCATTGTGGGTGAAGTGTACCCTCTTGGATATGATGTGCAGTCATCTCAAGCTGAATTCACAATTCCAACAAACTAAGCACTAGAGGCAAAAAGAAAGGATCCAAAAGATTGTCCCTACCCACGACATATCCATAGCTTGCAGTTCATATTATCAAGTATTTGACCTATGAGGGACGTTTCTCTTTCTTACATGCACTACATTTTAAATTAACCAGTCATATATGGCATGGGAAAATAATGAATGTCCTTAATTTCCTTTATTATATATTAATTTGAGTTCATAAGAGGTTAGAAAAGGATGAAAAAATGTCGTAACTCACCAGGGGTTGATCAAACTTCTAGAGGAGAGATCTTTAAGAGATGTATCCCCCATGAGATGGAAAGAATTTGTTCTGGCACAAGAAGTGCAGTTGAATGGTGTAGCACCTATTCCAAGGGTTCATGAGGAGCAAAGAAATGTACCAAAAGATAATTTTCCCTAACATGGGAGCCCTCTACTTCTAATGATCCTAAGGAAGCACAATAATAAATTAGGCTGCTAGAAAATCTGAACCCTAATACTGAACCTATAGAATGTGAGCTTCCTACAACTTCCACAACCTAGAATGTTCAAAAAAAAGATAAAGGAAAGAGGGAAATAACATAAGATATAGTTGAGAAGGAGGTAGTAGTCAATCCCAAACCTAGCCCCTCAAGTTCTAAGAGGAGAAAACCTAATATGGATATTCCGTCCCCTGTGACTGATGCTTTTACAAAAACTCCTCCTACAACCAAGTCTCTTGCAACCACTTCTTCCGAGAGAAAAAAGAGTTCCTTCAAGAAACATCTTGCATCCTTCACAAAAACACCCCCAAGAAGGAGCATCTGACTCCATTCGAGGAAGGAAACCATGCCAGATGTGACTTCTCAGAAAAATCAAGAAAATGTTCCAGATGTTCCCATGGAAGAACTGAAAATAGAAGGACCTCAAGGAGATGGTCCATTTCACAAATTTTTGGATGTAATGGAGGAGGTACCTATAGCTACATGTCTTGAGAAAACAAATTTTTGAGAAGAGGAGATTGTCGGTCAAAATTTTCCACAAGAAGAAAGTTAAGAGAATGATCCCCTAGTCACCATAGTAGAATCAACAACATAATTAAATCTGGTAGTATTTATGAACAATAGAAGGGAAATGAGGAGAGAAGAGAGGAGTCAAGAAGTGGAATGACAAGAGGTAACTATCCAATCTCTTTCCTTGGATTAATTTAATTAAATAAAACTTGAGAAAGCTATGTGGGAAATAGAGAAGAATGAATTAAAAAAGGAGATAAATAAACAAAAATAAGAAGTGCAGGCCCTATAAAACAAACTGGATTCTATTATTCAATTGATTTACCAACTGATGGAATACATATGACACTGCGGGTGTATGCATTGTTTTTAGAGGAACAATTTCTTATGTTCAAATTAATGAGAATTATTAGGAACCCAAGTCCGAGTATAAAAACTCCACATGAATTTGTGGCTGCCTATGAGGGAGCACCTAATTCTATAAGAAATCTTCTTTGTGAGTTTTATTTACACAATTATGTTGTTTCATCTATTGTTGATTGGAATCCATTGTTATTTATTGGAGATATTGATGAAGTGCAAGGCAGGAGAATCCCTGATGGAGATGTCCTAGCCCCCAGAAAATAACCACACAATAGAATATAATAACAATATAAATATTTAGAACCACACAATGCCAAAAATCATAATAGAATTATCATATTTTCATCCAACATGCCCGGCTATAAGGCCTACCGGGTTACGACCAAATACAATGCAATTACAATAGAAACTCCACAAGATCTCGTAAGATCCAAACTAAACCCTAGCTAGCCCAGATCCACACATTGGTAGGAACCCCCAAGGAAGATCTAAACTTGTGCTCGCAAGCCCACCAAGCAATCTCCTTGTTTCCCAAGCCGCAGCTACTAGCTCTCCTCAAAACTCGCTCCACAACCACCTCCTCTTCTCCCAGGTGGATGAATGAATGCCTAAAGACTTCCCCCACAAACTCTACTTATACCAATCTAAGCCACAGGTTGGCTCTGAATATAAATTAAATACAAATACCGAAATTAAATGCCACAAGTCAGCCAACAACAACAATTAAATTCCCAAAATTGATGTCATAGTAAAATTGCGATATCTCCTAGCTCTGGATGAATTAGAACTCATGCTTCAAACCATAGGTAGAAATATAGGCCCTCTTCAATCCCTGAAATTTTCAGCCTCTAAATCTTTGTGGAAAATTACTTATACAGCTTGAAATAGGCACCAAATTCCTAAGCAAGGCCGAGCTCCCCAAGGCCATGCTGAGCAACCAAGACCATGCCAAGTTCCATTAAATACATCAAAACCAATTACCCAAGACCCAAGTAGGTTTATCCAATTCTACCAAACCCCTCATACATGAAAATAAGTCCACACGACTCCATCAAATCTCCCAAACATGCAGGATAGCCAACTACCTTGGGATGCTCCCGCATCAGACTCCCCAGGTGTGGAAAGAAGTATGCCTCATACTTTGATGCTAGATGAAATATCTGAAACCATCTTCATCTTCACCAAAGGCTTCCAATCCAATAGGGACAATAGAACCAACATGCAAATCATCCAAATCTACATCCATCTATCAACCACTAGAATCTCAACCATCCAATCAACATGCTCACTCCCAGGAACAAACTGAACATAGTGCCTTACCAATATTCTCTGTAGCAGATCACTACCAACAAAAATAATATCCTCAAACATGAAATCCATGTCACCAACATGTAAGCTCAAATCCACAATAGGAGCAACACGTAAATCCTCAACCATGTCAACCACCAACAGGTCCACATCAGGAACATACAGATCCATAGTATCGTGTAGATCCTCAACCACATCAACAACTAGTGAATCCACACCAGCAACATCCATATCAACAAAATCCATATCACCAACATATGGATCACCACCCTTAGCAACCTGATTATCCACAACCAAGTGCTCCACAATTTCCATGTCAGACTCAACCAACTAATCATGAAAACCAATCTCAATCATAGCATTAACAAGGTTAGGAAGCTCCATAGAAACATCCACAAGTTTCTCCATAGGTTCTGCATCAGCCTCCACACACTGATCAACAAAACCAACTTCCATCTTGAACTTTCTATGCCCTCTTCTCTCTCGAACAAGTCTTCTAACTGGCCAGACAACTCACTTCCTGATCGGTAGACTCCAGCTCCATGGTTTCAAGATCTCTCGAACTCTCTTATGAAATTTATCCAGAGATGGATCACTCTCAACCATCCCTTCCTTAACTCGATTAGTCAATCTAGCTTCCAACCGAGCACAAGTCTTTGAAATATTCTTCTCCACCACATCATGGAGTTTTGCAATCATCTCAGGGTCCAATCTTCTTAGAGCCATCTTCTAAGATCTTCGCAAACCCTCTGTAGCAAATCACCAACTAGATCCAACCTTCAACCAGGTCCTAGTGCAAACTGCCTCACATTCGACACTCTGTCCACACACTCAGGAACAACCTTCACTCTGAAAAACTCCACTCAAGGTCCTAGTGTAAACTGCCTCACATTCGGTGCTCTATCCACACACTCAGGAACAACTATGCTCTGATACCACTTGATGCAGTGCAAGGTAGGAGAATGCCTAATGGAGATGTCCTAGCCCCCAGCAAATAACCACACAATAGAATGTAATAACAATACAAAGATTTAGAACCACACAATGACAAAACTCATAATAGAATTATCATATTTTCATCCAACATGCCCGACTGTAAGGCCTTTCGGGTTATGGCCAAATACAATGCAATTACAATAGAAACTCCACAATATCTCACAAGATCCAAACTAAACCCTAGCTAGCCCAGATCCACACACTGGTAGGAACCCCCAAGGAAGATCTAAACTTGTGCCCTCAACAGTGAACCGATCGATGGGAGAATTAATATAGCTAAGATTTTGGTTCTGGAAGATGAAGATGGCAGCAACTGAAGATTAGGTCAATGAAGTTATTTTATTCACTAGGAAATCGATGAAATGGTGAAAGGATAAATTTGTTCTTCGTGCAGGTTGTGGTACTTCCTTTCCTATTTTTCTGGATGTTCTCGTTCCTATTTTCTAGCTTTATATTAAATTATTTTCTTGTTTATGGTGTGAACAGTTAGTTGTTATATATATTTTTCCTTCAAATAAATCTCCACTCTTGCGTGAGAGGGAGAGAGCATTATTAATTTTCAAAAATTGTAATCTTTACTATATTTTTACAGTTTTCATGAATACAATCATATTCCCTTCTTAAATCAATAATAATGAAGTGTTGAGAGTTAATAATGTGTAATTGAGTTTTGGATACTCATCTAAGGGGGCCCACTTGGTGAGGCTTCTTTAATTCCAGTGCTGAAATAGTTCCTATAGCCAAAGCCACAGGTTAGTTGTTGCTTCCTACAACCACGTGGTAGAATAGTTAAAGTATTGTGGTTTGGAGTTTCAAGATTTTCATTCTTCATGCTTTAGTATTTCTGCATTTATTTTCCAGAGCATTTGTTTCCTACAACAATCATATAATAGCATGGTTTGAGTGAGGCTTTGGTGCATATACTTTGTTGGCCCATTTCAAGTAACACATTCCTAGGTTGACAATTAAATGAGTTTTTATAAAGGAGGATAGCTTCTCGATTAGGATGTCCAATCCCTAATTTTTGGTAATAAATTTAGTTTTTAACTCCCTTCTAAAAAATGATCACTGATCCTACAATCATATATGCTTCCTAGGTTGTCGAAAATAAAGTTTAGTACACCAACTGAGAAAATTTAGTCTCGGTGACAAATTTTTTTGTAGCCTATAAAATGGTGAAAGGTACATATTATGATCTTTGCACTCTTATTAAAAATTAATTTCTTGAAAATTTGAAAGTTTTAATGACTAGAAAGAAAAATGTAGCTTTTCATTTCGGTTCGTTAACTATTTATCTCTTGTTATACTTTTCAAATATCGTACCTAGTGAAGGTAGAGTGTTTTGGTCTGAAAATAAACCTATTGCACATAAAATTGAGATTAGATTGAGAAAGATAAATAGATAGAATGATAAAGAAGACTAGTTCATAGAGTTCTTTACAATTCTGCAAAATAAGATGCACAAAAAGGACCTAATTCCTCAGTCCATGATTGAAAAATATAATAAAGATAATGACTTTATTGTTAGTAATGATCACTGCATTATGCAAGTTTTAAAACCAAGAGAAAAATGGTTACTATTACTTGGTTATCAGATAACTGAACAAAAATGTGAAGAGTATGCTAGGGTTTTTCTTGCTAGCCCTATTGACACCACTAAGCAAAGGTTCGACACATTTGAAGAGAAAATTCAAGAAATTTACAAAAAGAAGACGACCAAAGATGCCGAGAAGAAAGTGGACAAAATAGTGATGGAGGCTAGGGCACTTTATGGTTTTAGGCTAAATACATGAGGAGAGTCACTCACAGTTTCATTGGAAATCCTTCCATTACTGTAGTATCTTCTACTCCTATGATTAAAGTTGAGAAGGAGAGTCCATCGAAGAAGAGGAAGAATACATAATCAAATCTTGTTGCTTTGAAGAAGCCCAAGGAAAAAAATTATAGTGATTTTCCTATGATATTTGATTCCAGTAATGAGTCAAATGAATCCTTAATTTGAAAAAGATATAGAACAATTTCAAATTAAGGTGAGGAAAGAATAGAAAGGAAAGAAGAAAGAGGTAAGTCTCAAACCTAATTTTTGTTCTAATTCCTTGGATTCAAGCATAGTTCTAGATGCTTTAATGACTGGTGAGAGAAGGAGAATCGGTGAGATGTATGAATTAACATTCGATGATGGAAAACAAACTATTATTGATGCATTATTATGATATGGTGCAAAACATGATGTTGAGTTTGAAGATTATAAGAATGAAGTCCCTTTGACTTTATGGGATGAGTTGAATAAAATTATAACTGAGGCTAAACAAATAGAAAGATATCTATACAAGGTATCTTTGGATGAAATTTGCAAAGTTGTAGTGGGAAAACAATATGTTACTTCATTATCTATTGTAGAAAATGGATAGGTTCTCAAAACAAAAAAGACATCGTGTTCTCTTATGGAAGATAAGGAAATAGTAGTGAAAATGAAATAGGAAATGATAACTAATTTGAGTACTCTTTCAAGTCAGTTGAATATGTTGTCATAGGCTGATTATTCTACATCACATAGTTTCCCCAGAAAATAAATAGTTATTACAAAATTTGATGATAATGAAGTATACAACTTAGACAAGAATCTTCCCAAAATTGAGCCACTTAATGTTGCTTTCCTAGGATCCTCTATGAAAATTGAGGAACTTCATAAGGAAAAGGAAATATATGAATGAAAAGAAAACAAAACTAAAAATTTAGCAGAATAAATTAGGTTGGATGAATGCGTTGTTAACCATGAAACTGTCAAACTGATAGATACAAATATACATGGAAAGGAAGTTGTTGTTGACATAACTAATGTAGAGATGTTACATAGATTGTTGAGAATGTTTTGGTATAGGTTTTATGATAGGGAGATCAGTTATTGATGTTTTCATTGATGTCAACTAAGTGTTTTGTTGGTTGACAATGAGTTGATAAGTGTTGTTGCTGGTAAATCCAATTTGTGGTGAGTTTGTGATGAAATTGGAGTTTGTGGTTCTTATGGGAGACTTAAAATGTCTCTAGATGTTGTATGTATGATTGAAATGGTTGGAAATAAGTATGGAGAGAGTTATGATCAATTGAATGGTGATAGAGGAACAAGAAGAACAGAAAGTGACAGAGGATGAATGATTTGATTGTTCTATCAAATCAGTGTGGATCCAAGTGTTGTGGCCATGATATGTTTATCTTGACTAGGATATGTTTTTGATACTATGATCACAAGTTGTTTGGAGTACCGCAAGACATAGTTTTAGGGGGACAAAAGATCATTTTATGGAAGTTTCAAAAATGTTTGAATAGGTTGACCAGTTGATGTTAGATCAGTGATGATGCAATTGGTTGCATTGGATGTTTTCTTGATCCAGGTGTCAAGGTCATGTGGTATAAAAGATATGTAATGTTGAGTTAGTGTTACATTATTTGAGGTAATCAGATTTAATCAAGTATTGGAAGTGTCTTGAAGAAGTCAAAAGGTTTGACTATTCTTAATTTAAATTGAATGTGTGATAGATTTGAAGGCTGACATGGACTTGAAATGGTAATAAATTATTGGTAACACATCTTAAGGTTCAAGGATCAAGTGGGAATGAACTTTAATGATGAAATTCAAATGTATTAGGTCATGTTTAAGGTGGTGTTTGACCTAGTTAGTGAAGATGTATTTATATGTCAAATGATGAATTATGAAGCTATAGATCGTGGATGCAAAGGTGCAGTTGAGTAAAGAGAGAAGATCATCTATAGGAGGAATAATTTTTGAGCTTAATTGGATCTAAACAAGAAAAGGAGAAGTGCTATACCTAGGTCCTAGATCATTGTACTTATTGATTCCTAACAAAATTTGTCAGAAAATCCCTTAATCGGGTAGAATTTAATAGGTCTAATTTGTAAATCCTCTAACATGGTGACTCTTTAAATAGGGTTTGAAATCCTTTAACAAGGTTAATCCTAATATGGTAAAGCTTCTAATAGGGCTAGAGTTAAATCCCTTAACCAGGTGACTCCTGACAGGATATGCTCCTAACCGGGCAGCATAGTAAGCTCCTAATAGGGCTAGGCCTTTAAAAGGGTGCATTTAAAAAGAGTTAAAATTATTAGTGGGTGATAATTCCCACCGTGGTTTTCACCCTTTTCCAGATTTTCCACAATAAATTATTGGTTTCACTTTTTTGCATGTTCAGATGGTTGTATGATCACTTTGTTTATTGCATGCATTAAGTTTAAAGCTAATGAATGAGGTTGATATTGTTGAAAGTGTGAAAAGTTTTTGATTTGATAGATTATTGATTCACCCCCCTCTCAATAATCTTGGACCTTACAATATTAAAAATTGGTATTAGAGCCCTTTTTCCTCTTTGTGTTAATCTTAATAGCTTGAGGGAACGATCCAATGTTGAAGAAGGAAGGTCCTAAGTTCACAAGAGGTAACTACACAATATGGAGTGAGAGAATGAAGATCTATCTAAAAGGTATGGGGCCACAATTATGGAGTCATGTTGTGACCAAATATGTTGTTCCTATTGGGACTCTTAATGTAGATCAATTGAAGGAGCAATAGGAGAATATGCAATCATTGGAGGCTATAGTAAGTATTTTATCTGATACTAAATATATTGATTTACATGGTTTAGAGACTTCTCATGAGGCTTGGGAAAATCTTAAACTAATCTATGGTGGAGATAAGAATGTGCAAAAAGTCAGGGTAGATAGTCTAAAGGGAAAATATAATGACATGAAATGGTTGAAGGAGAAAACTTTGATCAATATGGTCAAAGGATAAAAGAACTTATAGGTGTTATTAAGAGTGTCAGTGGTACAATTGAAGAAGAAGATGTGGTAAGTAAAATGTTGAGGACTTTTTTTCCTTCTACTAGCATCTGAGTTTCTGCTATTCATGAGTTGAGAACAATGGATAATGTCTCTATTGATGGTCTGATTAGTAAGCTTACTACTTTTGAGTTGAGTAACTTTGATGATAGTATTTCTAGAGTTGAAGCAACTTTTAAGGCCTCTTTGTTGTTAGCATCATATAAGAAGGGAAAATAGATAAGTCATGAATTTTCCTACATGTCAATTCATTCTAGTGAATTTGAGTTTGTCTTGGATGAAGAGTGGAAGCAAGAGGAACTTGAAGTATTACTTGCAAGGAGACTACCTAGAGGTACTAGTAAGTACAAAGGAAAGTTACCTTTGAAGTATTTCTCATGAAATAATATAGGACATATTTCTTTTAGGTGTCCTAATGGTAAAAAATGAGAAGATCAAAAGATTCAAAAGAAAAGGAAAGAAATAGTGTTATGTTGTAGTAGACGAAGGTGTGATTGATGAAGAATTTGAAGACAATGAAGATGAAGAGATAATGTTTATTGCAGTGAAAGAAGATACCTCATAAGGTGAAAAGGCCTTAGTCTCTCACATGGATCAATACAATGAATGGGTTATTGATAGTGGTTGTTTTCATCACATGACTAGTGACCTAAGTAAGTTTATCAAGCTTGAAGAATTTGATGGAAGTGTGGTAAGGTTTGGTAACAACACACCCTACTTGGTAAAAGGAAAAGGTACAATTTATTTGAATGGTAAGAGAAATATTGATGATGTTTAATTTTTAGAAGGTATAACACATAACTTATTGAGTGTGGGTTAGTTGAATGACAAAGGTTATAGAATTGAGTTCAAAGGAGGTGTATGCAAGATACTTGTAAGATCAAGTGATCTGATTACAACTGGTAGGTAGACTAGAGGTAATTTATTCCATTTGAATACTACTATAAATAGTTTTTTGGTGGCTAGATTTGAGGATGGTTGGCTATGGAATAGAAGGTTTTGTCATGTGAACTTTGATAATTTGGTCAAAGTTAGCAAGATGAATGCAGTTAGAGGTTTTCCAAAATTAGTTAATCTAGACAACATGATGTGTAAGAAATGTTAGTTGGGTAAGTTAACTAGTTCTACTTTTAGTAGCAAGTCATTTTCATAAGAGAATATGTTGGATTTAATTCATACTAATTTGTGTGGTCCTATGTGGACTAGAAGTTATCATGGTGATAAATATTTCATATTGTTTATTGATGACTACTCAAGGATGATGTGGGTGACTTTCTTAAGGGATAAGTCTGAAGCTTTCTACAAGTTCAAATATTTCAGAGAAATTGTTGAGAAATAAATAGGTAAGAGCTTGAAATTATTAAGGTTTGATAGAGGAGGAGAGTTTAATTCATTAGATTTTTTCCAATATTGTGAGGATAATAGAATCAAAACGCATATGTCTGCACCAAGAACTCCACAACATAATGGTGATGTTGAAAGGAGGAACAAAACTATAGTTGATGCTTCCAGGACAATGATGATTCAAGGTGATGTTCCCAAGTCATATTAGAGAGAATCCATTAGCACTATAGTCTATAAATTGAACCGGGTACTAATGAAGAAAGGAACTAGTAAGACACCTTATGAATTATGGTATGGTCATTTACCTAGTGTTAAATATTTCAATGTTTTTTTGTAGTACTTGTTATATCAAGAGAGATGATCTCGATGGAAATTTTGATCCTAAGAGTGATGAAGATATTTTCTTGGGATATTCTACTAAAATAAAGTCTTATAAATATTTTAATAAAATGACTAAAAAGATGATTGAAAGTGCAAATGTGAAAATAGATGAAATTCTAGATAAATGTGATGTAATAATCAAGAAAGAACCAGTAAATGATTAGGAATCTATGTATGTGCAACTCCAAGTGCAAGAATCCATTAAAAAAAAAATGAGGAAGAAGTGGTTCAACCAGTGGGACAAGAAGTACCTAGACCTAAACTAGTTATTCCAAGGTATGTGAAGTTGAATCACTCTATTGATCAGATCATAAGAGATAAAGATGTTGGAGTATAGACAAGAATGAAGATTAGAGAAAGTACATGTTCAATTTCCAAGGTTGAGCCTTAAACTATGAAGGAATCCTTGAAGAATGATGATTTGATAAAATCCATGGAAGAGGAACTTGATTAGATTGAGAAGAATGATACATGGGCACTTGTTTCTTGACCAACACAAAAGAATGTTATTTGTACAAAGTGATTTTTTAGGAACAAATTGAATGAAAATGGAGAAGTCGTTCGTAATAAGGAAAGACTTGTATGTAAGGGTTGTGCACAAGAAGAAGGATTAGACTATGGAAAAACATTTTCTCCTATGGAAAGACTTGAAGGGTTAAGAATTATACTTTCTTATAATGCCTATAAGAAGTCTTAAGTTTTTCAAATGGATGTCAAATCTAATTTTCTAAATGGGATTATTGAAGAAGAGGTTTACATAGAGAAACTAGATGGGTTCACATTGACAAAGATAAGGATATGGTGTGAAAGCTAAAAAGGCATTGTATGGAGTAAAAAAGAACCTAGATCATGGTATGAAAGGCTACACTCTTATCTTTTTAAGATTAATTTCATAAGAACAAGTGAGGATAACAATGTGTACTTGAAGGTTGAAGATGATAAGATACTATTAGCTGAAGTGTTTTTGGATGACATAATCTTTGGAGGAAATGATGAAATGAGTTTGGAATTTGTTGAGGAAATGAAGGAGTTTGAGATGTCAATGATAGGAGAAATTAATTTCTTTATTGCATTATAGATCTCACAACTCAAGGATGGTATCTATATCAATTAGTCCAAGTACATAAAGGAAGTGATGAAGACTTTTGGATTGGAAGACTCCAAACTAGTTGGAACCCCCATTATGACCAAATGAAATTTGTCTAAAGATGATGAGTCAAGTGCAGTGGATGCAACTCTATACAGATCCATGATTAGTAAGCTGTATTATATTGTTCATAGTAAACCAAACATTTCACAAATAGTTGGTATAGTAGCTAGATTCAAGATAATCCTAAGGAATCTCACATGGTAATGATAAAGAGGATATCCAAATACTTGAAAGGAACATAAGAATATTGTCTTTGGTATGCTCACAAAGGTGATTTCTCTTTGAGTATTTTTACTAATGCAGATTAGGCAGTAAACAATGATGATAGAAAAAGCACAAGTGGAGGAGCATTCTTTCTTGGAGGAAGAGTTGTGTCATGGAAAATTAAGAAGTAAAATTGTGTTTCTCAATCAACTGTAGAAGCTAAATATGTAGCAAAAACTATCAATTGTACTTAGATTGCATGGATGAAGCAGATCTTGGAAGGTATCAAAGAGAAGGTAACTAAACCATTGACTATATATTGTGATAATACTAGTGCAATCAAAATTTCCAAGAACTCGGTGATGCATTTTCAATCGAGTGTCATTTCTTAAGAGAGAAAGTGCAGGAAAAGGTATTCAAGTTGGAATATGTGCCAAATAAGGAGAAACTAGTAGATATATTCACTAAGCCACTACCTAAGAATACTTTTGAGTGTCTAAGAGGTTAGTTAGGGGTTATTCCCCTACCTGAAAAAAACTAAGATGTTGTTGTAAGAATAAATCCAATGGACTCACTAAATATCTTTCACTATTAGTTTGATGTTAAGGGGACTACTCCTTAGGGGGAGCAGTTGGAGGAAAAGGAAGTTTTTGCAGCAACAAGTGACCTATGTGGTGTCTTTGGCATTATTGTCAAAGGGGAGAAGAGAAAAGAAGACCCTGAGAAGACTAGAAGAAGAATTAGATAAAGGTGTAAGGGGAGAAGAGAAAAGAATAATTTAAAGGAGCTATCATTATCATATCAATGTGGTGTTTCCATCAATTCCAAAGGGTGAGGTTGTTGGCATAACTGATACAGAGATGTTACAGAGATTGTTGAGAGTTTTTTGGTATAGGTTCAATAATAGGGAGACCAGTTATTGATGTTGTCATTTATCTCAACTAAGTGTTGTGTTGGTTGAAATTAATTTGGCAAGTGTTTGCAATGGTGAATCCAATATGTGGTGAGTTTGTGATGGAATTAGAGTGTGCAGAGGAATAGGAAGAATAGACAGTGAATGGTGATAGAGGAACATGAAGAATAGATAGTGATAAAGGATGAATGATTTGATTGTTCTATAATATTGGTGTGGATCCAAGTGTTGTGGTCATGATATGTTTATCTTGAGTAGGATATGATATTGATATTATGATTGCAAGTTGTTTGGAGTACTGCAAGGCATAGTTTCAAGGGATATAAGATCATTCTATGGAAGTTTGCAAAATGTTTGAATAGGTTGACCAGTTGATGTTAGATTGATGAGTGATGATGATGTGATCAGTTGTAGTGGATGTTTTCTTGATTCTATTGTCAAAGTGACGTATCATAATAGATTTTTAATGTTGAGTTAGTGTTACATTGTTGGAGGTGATCAAATTTAATCAAGTATTGGAAGCATGTTGAAGAATTCAAAAGGTTTGACTATTCTTGATTTAAATTGGACGTGTGAAGGATTTGAAGGCTGACATGGACTTGAAATGGTAATTAATTATTGGTAACATGTCTTAGGGTTCAAGGATAGACCAAGAATTAATTGTAATGATGAAATTCAAATGTATTAGGTCATGTTTAAGGTGGTGGTTGACCTATTTAGTGAAGATATATTTATATGTCAAGTGATGAATTATGAAGTTGTAGATCATGGATGCAAAGGTGTGGTTGAGTAAAGAGAAAAAATCATTTGCAAGAGGAAGAATTTTTGAGCTTAATTGGATATGAAAAAGAAAAGGAGAGGTGCTATACCTAGATCATTATACTTGTTGATTCCTAATAGTTGTTGCAATAAAATCCCTTGATTGGGTAGACTTTAATAGGTTTGATTTATAAATCCTCTAATAGGGTGACTCTTTAAATAGGGTTTGAAATCATTTAACAAGGCTACTCCTAATAGGGTAAATCTCCTAACAAGGCTAGAGGTAAATCCATTAACCAGGTGACTCCTAACTGGGTCTACTCTTAACTAGGCATCATTGAAAGCTCCTAACAGGGCTAGGCCTTTAACAAGGTTAATGAGGGTTTACACTATAAAATATTGATGTCACTTTTTTGCGTGTTTGGATGGTTGTATGATTACTTTGTTTATTGCATGCATAAAGTTTAAATTTAATGCATGAGGTTGATATTGTTGAAAGGATTGTGAAAATTTTATGATTTGATAGATTACTGATTCACTCCCCTCTCAGTAATCATAGACCTTATAGTATTAACAATTGTGGTATTAGTAGGAGAAGGAAAAGGAAAGGAGAAAATTAACACATTGGAAAAGGAAAAAATAGATCAAAAGGAAACATAGGATAAACAAATGGACAAAGAGGAAGAAGTTAAACCAAAAGAGGATAGAGAAGGTAAATGTGTTTCAATTTATACTGGTAGTATTGTGACAAGCAGTCCAAAAAGAAAGAGCCTGAGATTGAATTAATTGATTGAAAATGAAATATCAGTTCTAGTTCCCACAAGTTTATGAGAAACTTTATACTGCCACCACTTTCCATTAAACTAGTTAACACTTCCACATATCTCATAGATTTAAACAAAGTTACTCCTAAGAAAAAACTTTGGTTAGGGAAGAGTATCATTGTCTCTGCACAAGAAGAATTATTGAAAGAGTCTAAAAGAAAAAGAAGAGATTATTGAAGAGACTATGTTAGCTCTTTAGGATTTGGTTCCCTCATGTATAGTAGACCCATCTTGTAGCATAAATGATAATTGCCAACTTCTTGTAAATGTAGTAAATTCTTAACAACTTCGGTAGATAGTAAAGTTCAATTGAAGGAAGAAGAAACCAAATAAATATTCTTACAATAGCTTAAGAATGGGTACCATAAAGATTTCTTAGATTTACATAATTTGATTCAAGAAGGTAAAGAACTATTGGAAGATGGAAATGAGTTGTTTTATTACACATTCCAATGACCTGTGCCCACCAAAAATATTAAATAGGCAATGGATACTTTTGGGTGGAAAATAAAAAATGCCTATCAGTCTTACAAGATAATCAATAATCTTGATGGATCAATCACAATTCAATTGGAAAAAATGCAAAAGAGATGCTTCCATCTTTAGCAACAAAAGGAAAATATCATTGTTCCTTTAAGCATTCTACAAGATATATGTGTTCCCTATATCTCTTCTTTGATTAATGCAATATTTTCTACACAAGGGTACTCTTTAGAAGAACCGACTACAATTGAAGATGTAGAGGATATGTTGGCTACAATTTGTGTACACCTTTACCAATTGAATCATGCTATCACAGACTGGAATGAAAAAAAGGATAAGTGGAATGAAGCACTTCAATGGTTAAATAAGACCCTTGAATCCATTTAGATTGATTATCCAAGCTTGTAACTATTTCATATGTTTCAATTTGTACAAACTATGACCCTTTTTGTTGTTGGAAAAAGGGGGAGTAGTGAACAAAAAAAAATTGATAAAGATTTTGCAAAAGAAGTAAAATTTATCGACATGTCCCTCCTAGGGGGAGTTTTGTAGTATCCCAGTATGTTTGTCGACAGATTTCAAAACTTTTAAAGTTTCATCTTTGTTGAGAAAGATTTTGGCTTTCCAAAATATTTTGTCTTTCCATCAATGACAAAGGAGGAGATTGTTAAACTATCCCATTTTCATTGTCATTGATGTCACTATTCTGGATCAATTGGTATCATTTCTCATAGTTGTATCCTTCGGTATTGGTTCTATGTTCATAAAAAGAAGGAAACTATCATCGATATCAATGATAGTAATTCATGATCAACATTGCACGTAACTCATTACACACTCATGGTCAAATCATTTTTATATGGCCAACAACAATTTTGTATTGGAAATTGGTTACATGTTTTGTTTTTTGGTCTCAACCGACATGGAGAATGTGTATACCAATGATGTTATATAAATACAAAGACCTCAATAATTGAGTATGATGCGATCTATGTAATTTTATGTTGATATATTTGATGCTTTATGTGTTGGAATTATGATGGAATTTTTGGGTTGAGATGACAGAGTAATGATTTTTATGAATTTTTCATTGATGGAAACTCTATCATTCTATCATATTTGATGAATAGGTTGAAGATACCGATTGATAGGTTGGATAGGAAAAGGTAGATTATGATAAGTGTTTTGACCAGTGAATAAGAAGGGCATAACAAATATTGTTTTACACAGTGATCGAGATGGATGAAACTTTGCGAGATGCGATTGTTCCTGGTGGTTTACCAAGGTCAAATAATTGTAATGCTACAACCACAATTGATAACTCAATGATTTGGGCTAGTTATTATTTTGGTGATGTAATAAGTGTGAATCGGTTGTGCTACCGATTGGTTCTAGATGATCAGATGATCAAGGCAGTTGATTTTTGGGCCAACATGTCAATATGTTTTGATTAATATATTTTGGATAGACATGTTAGGTATGTTTGACAGTTTTTTATAAGTTTGGTCAATTTGGTGGAGCAACTTGTACATTTTTTTAAAGTATTAGACAACTTAAGAATACCAGTATAAATGTGGACTAAATCACATGATTTAGGGTTGTGATTGTAATTTTGGGTGTTGTGATCAGATACAAAGGTAGTACAATGAGCCAAAGATTAGAGATTACAATAGATCTATTAGGAAAGAAATTCCATTTTCACATCATCTATTTGAGTTTATTTCTCAAGGCTAACTCTAACAAGTTAATAGGTTAAATCCCTTACCTGGGTAGAATTTAACAAGTCTTTTGTATAAATCCTTTAACATGGTGACTTCTTAACTAGAGTTCTAAATCCTCTTGCAATGTAGATCCTAACAGGTCTTTTGGTACTTCTAACAAGGTACTAGTCACTTCTAACCAGGTGAACCCTTGACAGGGTATTGTAAGCTCCTAATAGGCCAACTCTTTTATTTGTAGTGAAGAGATTTGTGGGTGCCATCCCCACCATAGTTTTCACACTCTTACAAGGGTTTCCATGATAAAAATTATGGTGTTATGTTTTACGCTTTGTGGATTCTTAAACTATTTTATTTATATTGCATAGTTATATTTGCATGTATGGTTGTATGGAAGTTGTTTAAAATCATAATCAGATTATTGATTCATTTTGTTTACACTGATTCACCCCCCCTCTTAGTGTCTTCTATATCTAATAATTGGTATCAGAGCATAGTTTCCTATAAGAAGCCTAACTAATTGGGAGAGATCCTTGAGGAAGGCATGGAATCCTATAGAAGATAACTTGCAAAGGAAGACATGACCTGAGAAACTCAAAGATCAATTGAAGAAATCTACGACTAAAAGATAAGAACTAGTTCAACAACTAAATGATAGTCAAGATCTAATTGAACACTTATCTAAACAAAGTAGGTTTTAGGAATCTAAAGCAGACCTAGAATCCTTATCTCAAGAGAATGAAAAGTTACTTAAGGACAACAATGATATGCATCAAGAGATGGACAAGATGAAGCAAGAAAAGAAAAATATGCAAAGAGAGTTGGATAAATTTGGAATTAGAATAGGTCAAGAGATTGAAGCTAAGATAATGGCTAATGAATCTAAGAAGGTTACAAATAATTCTCTCAAAGCCAAAGATGACACCTTAAAAGAAAATATGGAAGAACTATTCAGTTCTGAATAAGAATTTGCTATTTTTATTGAACAACTACATGATACAAGTTTATAAAATACCAATTTCCTAAGAGAAAATGAGAATCTGAGGGATGAGAATGAAAATTTGAAAGGAGAACTAAAAGCATCCATAGATCTATTGGATAATTTCAATAATATTTCTACTAAACTTCATGAACAACTCTGAAACCAAAAGAGAAATAGAAAGAAGGTTTAGGGTTTTCAAATTTTGAAGCTGGTGAGACATATGATACAAAGAAGATTGATGAAAAAGAAGACAAGTCAACACCTAAGGTGATCAACAACAAATATGGTAAGAGGAATTATAGACTGGTATGTTTCAATTATCACAAGGAATGTCATATTGTTAATGTATGTAGGTTTAGACTTATTGGACCTAATAGACCTAATGCACCTTTTGCTAGATCAAGGAATTTTTATGGTAGATCTAAATGTTTCAATGCTAGATATAATATTTTTCATGGTAATTGTTATCATTGAAATAAGTATGGACATAAGGATAATGAGTGCAAGACTAGAATCAACAATTAGAGTTCATATAGTCCCAACCGGTTGAGACCTAATCAACAAGGAAACTGATTGGATGTTATTTCTTCTATTTGCCATAATTATGGACATACTACAGTCAATTGTAGGATGAGAACTAGTAGAGGAAATGTTGGACCATAGAGACAAACTAGTATGACATGTTACTATTGCAACAAGATTGGACATCTTCCTAGATCTTGTAGACCTAAGAAGAAATAAATTAAAGTTCAAAAGGTGAATAAGCCTGGTAATGATAAAGGCAAGATGATTGAAGATGTTGAAGGAATCATAATAAGATGAAGAAAATGTGGGATAAGAAAGGTGTAATCAATTCTTCTGAATGGATAGAGAGCTCCAAAACATCATGTAATGTAGATACTTCATCATAAGGTTAATTCAATACTATTGTCTTAGGGGGAGAAAATCAAGTAAGATCTATAGTCGATCCCCTAAGTTGTGTGCGTGATAAGTTCTATCAATATATTTAGATGCCTATTGATGTTTTTGGATGAATTTGATGAATAATATTGTATTTCATATGATTCTATGCGACCACATAATAATTTTTATAGAATTGTGACCATTTGATGTTCTAACCAATTGCAAGTAGTTAAAGGTACTATTTGATCATTGTATTGAGTGTAGCATTATAAAAGGAAAAAATTGAAGGTCACTTGTCACATTTTATTCTAAGAGTTGTGTTGAGCACTTAAAGTTATTATAAGGCAATTTTAAGTGATTGAGATTGTTTGTTGTGATCTTGTGCCAAGATTGAAGAGGTGATCGAAGAACCCTAACTAGTGAGCAATCTGGTATTTCTCTATACATGTTGTGGTTCTATTATTTCCCTTATGAAGAAAATTATTGTTGGCATTATGGACACTCCTATATTGGTTGAACTTATTGATGAACGAAGGCTAATTTTCAAGTTGCATCCTATGAACACGGTGGAGAATGATACCGTGGGATCTTTATCTTTGATATCTCATGTTGTGATATTAACCGAAGATATAAGATCATTTATCCATTATAAGGTTGAAGATCTTGGTTTCAATGCTATCTTCAATACATATATCAAACTGTGTAATGACTCTGGATTAAAGGTAGAACACAAGCATTTGGAGGATAAAGGTTTTACCTATATTGTTGACCTACCTGACGATCTTGAAATTGAATAGATTATATATTTATTGAGTTGAGTTCATGATTAGTTTATTTGGTTGGATAGGACATACAAGATAACTAAGGAGATCATTCACACAATAATTGGTTTTTGTGTGGTTGGTAGCTTACCTATTTTGAGGGTGATCCGTGCAGATGGAGTTACATGTCTAAAAAATTCAAGACAAGATCAGAAGGCCATGAAAATTAATGATATTGAAGATATCGAGGTCAACTTTTCATGTATGATAATCAGTTACAAGATATATCAATTGAGCCAATCGAACAATGTGCCCAGCGGAGGAATTCATGTGGCATACTGGATGGTGAAGGATAATGCATAGTACAACCTATGTGAGGTCATGAGAAGTCATTTATTTGTCAACATGGAGAGAATCAAGAAGGATAAGAAACAAGTTTTCAAATATGGCTCAATCCTAGTATGTATATTTTTCTATTTGGAAAATCATTTCCCTAGTATCGATAATGTTCAGTGGTCAAATGACAAACTGGTAGTAGTGCAGATTAGGGAATGTATAAGGATGTTAGGAAATAAATTTACTAGTTTCATGTGGGGTTATTTCAAATATTTTCAAAAATGAATGCATGAGAGGGAAAAGATCCCAACTGGTATTATGGAGAAGTACAAAAAGGACATTTCTTTTATTGTGGATATTGATACATGTAGAATGTAGTGGTACAAACAAGAAATTTTTGGGATTTACCAATGGGATAGAACATAGATGGTGATATCATATCACTCCATGTTGATGATTTAATGCCCAAACCCATTGATGCAAGTACACCTAGGTTTGGAACTTATGAAGAAACCTATTTGAAAATACACTCATAGCTAACTGAACCAGTAATAGAGAGAAGAGTGAGGAAAAGAGTTGATGACCTAGCAAAGAAGAGTGGCATCACAAAAGAAATGGTGGATAAGATAAGAAATAAGTTTGTAAGTGAAGAAGTTGGTACTTCGAGTACTTTCAGAGAAGATGTAGAGTTTGTATCTTCTACAACCAGTAAGGCTACAAGAAGGGTAACTAGAAGTTCCATAGTGTTAAAAGAAACTCCTTCCCCTCTTACTAGAACACAATCAAGGAGGAAAAAAACCATTCAGACTAAAGCAACAGTGGATAAGGAAAATGGGAAGACACATGAAACTAAGCAAAGAAGTTACAAGAGAAAGAAGGGTGTAACTCATGGTTACAAAGAAACTAAAAGAAATAATAAGAAGAAAGATATAGTAGAGGATGAAGAAGCTAAAACTAAATACGACAAAGACCAAGTAGAATTTAGGGCCAGTGGTAAGGAATCAAAGGATTTAGGCATGACAACTGAGAAGTCAGTCAAACCAATGACTAGGAGATCTAATACTGCAAACATCATAGATGAAGAAGTTAGAGAATATGGAAGCATCAATAAGGCAAGTGGATGCTATGATAAATTTAATGATGAGGATAAGAAAAATATTGAAGAAGATATTATATATAGCATGCACAAATTCTATAGAGGGCCTAGTGAGATACATAAAATGATACCTGACACATTATTCAAGAAGATTGATGCTAGGTGGAGGTATGCTCTGAAATATGATAAAGAGATGTTGGAACAAGCTTTGGTGGAACTGAAACTTGAATTACCAGCTGAATTTTTGAAAAGTACAATTTTATTCCTAAGGCCAAAATTTAGAACAAGGAGTAGAGTATGTAGAATACTCATTGGTGAATCTCAAGCAATTTATGCAGAGACTCTTGACATCATGAAGGAACTAGAGAAATAAGATGAACTGGTGGATGATGATGAAGAGGGAAAAAAAGCACAAAAGCCTATCAATGAAGAGGTAACAAAAGATGAGTTTTCTACTGCTAATCAAGTAATTGAATAAATTATCATTGATGTACCTACTAATACTCCTCAACAAGTTCCTATTATTGAAGTTGAAGAATGTGCACATAAGGATCAGACAACAGAGGTTGAGGTATTGGCTATAACTACTATAGTTGAATAGAAGAAAGATGAAGTTTCTATAGAGGTTACAACTGGTGAACATGTTAAGAAAGATAAGACTCATGTAGATGATGTTACAACACATTCAATAAAGAGGAAACTAGATTTAGGTGAAAGTTAAAGTTAGAAGAAAGAAAAAAGGTCAATATCTATTATTGAGGAAGAAATTGTAGAAGACCTTGGAGATGAGGATGTTGAGATCATTCAAGGACCTATTGATGTTTCCAAGATGAGTCCTAGTGAACGTATGAGATTGTTTGAAATACTTAAGATGAAATCTCAAAGGGATAAGCTTAGAGCTAAGAAGAAACAAGATCAAGTACTTCTGTCGGCTAGAGACATTCTTATATATCTTGTATCTAAAGCTGACTATGATCCTAATGCTACACCAATTGATCAATTAGATACTTTGATCAATGCTATCACTGAGGAAGTTACAAGTTTGGAGGAAGCTACTGAGTATAGAGAATAGATGAATTATGAAAAGAAGAGGATTTATTAATTAATGGAGCCCATTGCATCAGATAAAGGGATACTTTTAGTTCATGTGAATGAGATGAAGGAAACTATGAAGGAAGTTGGTAATTTATTGGCCAAATTTTCTAATTTTTCTTTGTTTACTAAATTTTTAGAGTAGAAAAGGAATGAAGATCAACTAGAGATTAAGTTATTGATTACTAGTTTTGATCCTATTACACAATCATCAACCACTTATGGATCTTAGGTGAAAATGATTAATCATAAGTTGAAGACTATTCAATCAGAACAAGACAAAAGGATAAATACATTATTGGATTTGAATTATTATTTGATACCTATAGTAGATGTTATGAAACAAAAGGTCAAATAATTTAAGGTAACTCTTGGGTTACTAGACATGAGTGTACTTGAATCTATGGAGGAGCTAGCCTCTATTCTACATGAATAGATTCATGCACTGGAGAATTTACAAAAGTCATGGGAGAATTCTTTGGAGTATACCAAAGTCAATTTCAAAGATATTTTTGAAAGACTATGATTGATAAGATAATTCCATTTTTGGCATTTTGTTATGTATCTTTTCCATTGTTGTCAAAGGAGGAGTGATACAGTGAAAAGAGAGTTTGATTATTTTCACTAAGTCTTTCCATCAATGCCAAAGGGGGAGAATGTTGGAATTTAGATGGAATTTTTTGGTTGAGATGACAGATTAATGATGTTTATGATTTTTTCATTGATGACAACTCTATCATTCTATCTGATTTGATGAATAGGTTGCAGATACTGATTAAATGGTTGGATAGGAAAAGGCATATTATGCAAGGTGTTTTGACAGGTGAACAGGAAAGAAGTAATAGATATTTTTTTGCATGGAAATCAAGATGGATGAAACTTTGTGAAATGTGATTGGTCCTGGTGGTTTACCAAGGTCAGATAACTGCAATTCTACAATCACAACCACTAACTCAATGATTTGGGCTGGTTAGTATTTTGGTGATGTAATAAGTGTGAATCGGTTATATTGTCGATTGGTTCTTGATGATTAGATGATCAAGGTGGTTTATTTTTGGGTTGACATGTCAATATGTTTTGATTAATATATGTTGGGCTGACATGTTAGGTATGTTTGGCACAATTTTCCCTAAGTTTGGTCAATTTGGTGGACTAACTTGTAAAACATTTTTAAGTCTTAGCCGACTTAAGAATATTAGTATAAAGGTGGACTAAATCACATGATTTAGGGTTATGATCGTAATTTTGGGTGTTGCAATCAGAGAAAAAGGCAATACAATGCACCAAAGATCAGAGATTACAATGGATTTGTCAAGCAAGAAATGCCATTTCTAGATCATCTATTTGAGTTTATTTCTCAAGGCTAACTCTAATAGGTTAGTAGGTTAAATCCCTTAACTAGGTAGAATTTAACAGGTCTTTTGTATTAATCCTTTAACAGGGTGACTTCTTAACTAGATTTTTTAAATCCTCTTGCAAGGTAGAGCCTAATAGATCTTTTGGTACTTCTAACAAGGTACTAGTCACTTCTAACCGGGTGAACCCTTGGCCAGATATTGTAAGCTCCTAACAGGAAAACTCTTTTATTTGTAATGAAGAGATTTGTGGGTGTCATCTCCACCATGGTTTTCACCCTCTTACAAGGGTTTCCATGATAAAAATTATGGTGTTATGTGTTGTGCTTTGTGGATGCTTAAACTATTTTACTTCTATTGTATTGTTATATTTGCATGTGTGATTGTATAGAAGTTGTTTAAAAGCATAATCATATTATTGGCTCATTTCTTGTTTACACTGATTCACCCCCCTCTTAGTGTCTTCTATATCTAATAGTATGTATATGCGAACTATTGTATGTGAATTATTAGTGAATTTTTGTATTGGCAAAAAGGAGAAGATTTGTATTACAATGAGAAATGTATTTAGTACATATGTAGATGTATGCCCACCAATTCAATTTTTTATATCTAGAAATATTTTCTATTTCTGTATCAGGGAAGTGAGCATAATCGTAGTGAACACATCGACAATGATCCATCCTATATATTATATAACTAGTTATATAATACTTGAGAGTATAACCCTCTCCATGGTTTTTCACATCTTGAGTTTTTACGAAAAAAATGTTGGTTTTATGTATTGCTCTATTTTATGCTTTCATTTTTTTAATTTCTAGCATATTTAAAATATTTTATGTGGAAAACTGGTTAAGTGTTTTAAATTATTCAAGGGTATACTAATTAACCCCCCCTCTTGGTATACTAGATCTTCAATAAAAAATGGGTCAATGAGTTTGACTCAACAACTACATTGTTGAATCCTGATAGCAATATCGCAAAATTGATCATATGAAATTTTAAGATCTTAGAGATGATCTCCTAGATGATGATGATAATTATAAAATAGAGTATGGAAATATCACATCCAAATATCTAGACATGTCACTTTACTTATTCTCTCCACCAACAATTGCCAATTTATATTTTCTTCTATGTTTCCTTTGTCCTACTTCTTCCCTTTTCCCTACAATGCTTGCATGAAGTGATATAATGATGATCTAGGGTCTCTTTTCCTTGCAAACTCGCCTTTGTTAGATCCATTTTTTCCTTATGAGAAACTTTTGATTTTAGTGTTGCAGGGTTTATTTCTTGATCGTTGATAGTTGTCATTTTTTCCAAAATTGCTCTTTCTGCCAATTCTACTTTGACCATACTTCCATGTAGGATCTTTTTTCCCATATAGTCCTTATGTGCGATGCCTTCTAGGAATGTCCCGTGGCATCTTGATTTTTGTCTTTCTTACTTTCCTCCTTGCACCATTTGAGTGGAATTTCATTTGTACTTGTTGCGCACGTAGTAATATGTAAAAAGGCATTACAATTAATTTTCAAAACTGCTTGCCTCTCACTTTTTTTCTCATCTTTTAAAAAAAATAACATTTTCTCAATCTTGATTTTTTATCACAATATTCAATATTCTTATTGTGATGTAAGTTCAAGATTGTAGACACATCTTCCTCTTGTGATTTGTCAATATTCTCAATATTTGGAGATTGTGACCACACAACCAAATTGGATGTGATACAAACATAATATATTCTTGCAAGAAAACAAAATCAAATCTTTCCCTTTTATAAAATAGGACCAAAGTTTTGCATACTATAGACCTCTAATTTACTGATATTAGTTATGTCTATCTTTCCAATATTAATTATGTTTATTAATTTCATATATTTAATTAACCTAAATTATTTATAGTTATAAATAACTATAATTCTTGTTGCATATTTAGTTTATACACTTAAATATTATATTGTTATCTATGACTATTATTTTTAGTATATATCTAAGGTAGGCAACTACCGCATTGCATTTCTTCAACAAATAGATTAAGGTGTGTACATATGAGCTAACTAAATGTCAAAAAGTTTCAACCCCAAACAAATAATTTATATTTACAGACATTAAAATATGAATTTATAAATTAAAAAATAAATAATTTGTAATATCACTAGTTGAAGAGTTTTGAATCATCTTTGAAACCTTTACATTGTTCAAAGTGTAAAGTACAATTCTAAATAAAAAAATAAATAAAAAATAAATGTATACAATGCATTAGAATTGCTTTGTCTATTGCATAAAAGTCAATTTACATTGTCCTACTTGTTTTCATTCATCTTGTAATTGGGTGATATAACAAAATAGATTTAAACCTAGAGAACATTATGTGTAATATAAATTAATTTAATTAATAAATTATATATCACCATTTTCCTTCTTTTGACTCAAATGATAAAAAATCAACAAGAATATGCTCATAATAAAATATATTATTATAATATTATATAATAATTTTATAATATATTAATAAATATTTTTTATATAAAGAGAGAGAACCACAAGAACACGGGAAATGACACCAGTGAACAAATTGTAGAACATAGCACAACAGAATCCAAAGGAGAATACAAAGAGAACATGGAAAAAAGAAATACTAATTGATCTATCAAGTGTTGTGGCCAGTGACTCAAAGGAGAGAGAATGGATAAATATGCATTGGAAGACCTATATTGTAACTAATTTCCTTCCAAAACCTTTATCTTTAACTTTTTTGTTGCAATATTTGAAATAGAGAAGGGCATAGATGAGATCTTGGATGCAAATTCTTAGGCTTTTGGAGACACGCTCCATTATATATTTAATTTCAGCCTGTTGGAAATCCCACAGATGACCCTGTTTGGGTTTGTTTTATAAATTACCTTTCAAATAATAGTCAAGACAATACACATCAGTTCTATGTCAAGGAATCAACTCAAAATTAGAATAAAACAAAAAATGAATAAAGTTTTCTTGCTTGTGATTATTTTTGAAAATCAAATTGACATTTTCTACATTAGTATATCCATGGACCTTACTCCCATCTATATACTTTATGTTATCCTCACCAATACTCCTTTCAAGCCTCAAGAAAGAGAGAAACTTGGAAAACCTTAGGGACCTTACTAAAACCTAGAGTTGTTCAAAAGATTTATGATAATTTGATAAGTTGCAAGAAAGATTGCATCAAGTGGAGAGGAAGTTAATTCTAGTTTCTGGTACAACATATTGTAGAATTGAAACTTTCCTACCACCATAATCTCTTCCTTCTAAGAGTTCAAGATTAACAGTGTTGTTGACATGAAAATTGAGAGAATTGCTAACTTGTGTTTAAACTGAATCAATAATAGAGGAGGCAATACAAAATGAGAAAACTTAAGGAATGGAGGGTTTGACTGTCATGCCCAAAATTGAAGGCAAAAACATACTATTTTTTTTTAAAACACATGAATAACCCTTTAGTTTCAACTAGGGTGACCAATCCTAGTTTGGTTTAATTAATTAAATCTAAAAAATTTAAACTTTAATAAATGGGATTTAATAAGGTTGTTTAAAGTTTAACCAATTAATTAATAGCCCTCAATTAAACACCCTCCACAATCTCACTTTTACTCTTAAGATTATACTAATAAATTTATTACTTAATTTTGAACCTTTCAATGTTACAAATTTCATTAATCAAGTTACCCAATTTTTTTTTATAATCACATTAATTAAAATACTAATAACAAATCTAACATTTGACTATCCCCCTTATAAATTAAAAGACTCGTTTATTTAACATTAAAAAAATATAATATTTTAATGTTCCATTTATAAAATTAATCGACACATTAAATATTAAATTAAAATCTTAATATAATCATATTATATTAAGTCATTTCCAATATATTGTTATAATCTTATAAAACATTTAAACACATGTTATTTAAAATAATAAACTTTAACCATCATTTAATCATATTCTTATCATGCCCCTTTAATAAATTAATATTAAAATCACGTCAATAAAACCAATTCCTTCATTAATAAATAAATTAAGTTTTATATTTAATCACTATAAAACCATTCATGCTATTTAAATACTTTAATTTTTAATCTCATTTTTAAATCCCAATTTGAAATCAAAACTCCCTTTTTTATAATATAACCTTTTTCAAATAATAATCTATTATTTACATTAAATTCCTCATCAATTTATTTCATTTGAATTCCTAAATTTGAAAAGTCACAACACAAAGCTAAAACACAAAATTAAATTTAAAGTTTATGACTAAAAGTAAAGGCACAAATTCAAAACTTATTATTTTGTTCTATTTTCTAATTCAACCCTAACTAGGGTTTCTAGAATTCCTCTTATGAGGATTTTGTCACATTTTGAACTTTTTATTTTTCCTTCTTCTCTCTCATTTTCCCTAACCCTAATTTTGGATTATGGTTTTTAGCTCAATTTTCTTCTCTTTCCATTTTCTTTCCCCTTATTCCTTCTTGTTATCCTTTGCATTATGCTTTGTATTTGTAGGTCAAATGAAGATTCTATGCTTGTGGATGGAGATGTAGGGTTACATTTTAATCTATGGGGTTTTTTATTTATTTTTAAAAGAAACCCATTTTGTTCAAGCAAGTTTTCATAATTATAATAATGGGGGTTTCATTTTTTTATAAATAAATAAATAAAACAAAATATCGGTTTTAAGTGGTTGTTGCCACACATAATGGCACTGCCACTGTGTATGGCGCACACCACACATAGTGGTGTCACCTACTCAGTGGTGACGACACATGGGGGGATGACCATGTTGAGTCCCTTCCACCCCCAACAATAAGAAATAATGGAGTGATCGCATGTTGTGAAGATTGCCACTAGAGTCACAGTCATGAAAATGACTAAGTCTAGAATCAGGATAACAGGGTATAGTGCCATAGTTTGGGTGAGCGATGAATATTTATGAGGTATTATGGCTTGTGAAGATAACTGAAGGTATTTTTGGATGTACACATGCTTTAGTCAAGATCGCATAAGTTTTGGTTATCAAATATGTGAGATATAGTGTTTGGAAGGTATGCGAAGTTGGTAGAACAGTGTAATAGGGTATATGAACAGTTGTGGAGATTAAGGAAGGTAAAGTGAATATGGAAATGTGCTAAGATAGGTGAAAAAAGTATATTGCCAACTCTTTGGTATAGTAAGAGCGCCGACTCCATAAATAACATTTACATGAGTTATTGTTATGTTTTGCATGATAATTATGAAGCTGGCTGGAAGGCCGATTTTGTATAAGTATGGAATGTTTTTGTAAAAGAGAAGTATGGTATGATTATGATGATGGAGTAAGCTTGCAAATATAAGAGTAGTGATCAGATGCAAGATTAGTAAGAGGCTGAGCTATAACTGGAACTATCTAAGAAAGATAAGTGCTTGTTTTGTTCCCTTTTTGAGAACTCTTTTGAGACAAATATTGATTGTAAAAGCAGTGAGCTCACCACCTTTAACCAGGTGTTTTGTATACCCCTAACATGGTTTTTTTATTCCTCTAACAAGGAAATGTACTATGTAATAATCATCTCCTAATAGGGCTAGATCTCCTAACAGAGACATTATACTTTAGTGCATATTTGTGGGTACCATCCCCACTGGGGTTTTCCCTTTGGCCAAGGTTTCCTCGAGAACAAATCATGGTGTAATGAGTAATGTGTTATGCTTATATGTTCTTTTTATTTCTATATTACTTTGGATTGTTTATAATTGTTTAAAGTTGAAAAGATCAAAGTTTTGTAATACTGATTCACCCCCCTCTCAGTATTACCTAATTCTAACAATTGGCATCAGAGCTATTGGCCTTTGGAAAGAAATCCTAACAGCTTAAGGGAGATCATGATGGATTCAAGAGATATGCAAGAGAAATTTGAGGCTGCATTTGAAGATCTAGATAAGATGAAAGCTGAGAATGGTGAACTAAAATTTAAATTAAGAAAAGCAAAAGGTTTCATGAGGAAACTAAAAGAACAGCTTGTGATTGCAAAAATTCAGAGGCAAGACCTTATGGAGAAGATCAAAGAAGATTCAGACAATGACACATCAGAAAAAATAAAGAAGATGGAGCAAGAGAAAAAAAAATCAATCTTCTGATGATTAAAGAAATTTAGCATGAAAAGAATGAAAGAAACAAAGTTGAAGAATCACTAAAAGAATCTAACAAGAAGATAAGTGAAATGAAGACTGAACTTGACCAATACAAAGATAAATATCAGGAACTAGAAAATATAATCAGATCATTAAAGGTGAACTCAATCAAGCCAAATTACACATTGAGAAGCTACACATGAGTAGTGAAAAGATTGATGTACAAAGAGAAAGAAAAAATCCTAAAGGAGATATGTCTGGAGTTGGATTCAATGAAGTAGAAAGTTCAAAACCTAGGAAGAATCAAATGAAGCCAAGAATGAGGAAAGACCTATTCCTGAAGAGAGACCTACAAATGAAGAATCTAGAGAATAGTTCAGACCCTTCAGAGGTAGATGTTTCAGATGCAACAAAGTTGGACAAATGAAAAGAGATTGCAGAAGAAAAGGTAACTCTAAGCCCTTTACTAGTTACTATTTTAATTGCTATGACTATGGACACAAAAAGGCAGATTGTAGAAAACTTGATCAATCTAGGTACAAGAAAGACTATATCAGAGAATAAATAGCATCTAATATCACATGTCAAAAATGTAATAACTTTGGGCATACAACTGTAATACCCCAAAAATGGGCTATAAGTTCATTAATCTCCTACATCAACAATTTGAACGAAATCGACATCAAAGTCCTAACCTAAGGCACATCTAACATCATCGAATCATAATTGATTATCTTAAATTCTGCATCGGGGAATATTCCTAGTAATATTCCTAATCATCTTAATTATCTTTAATTTAATGATTATTTGGCGATAAATCACATTTATCCTAAGTTTGGTTAATTGAATATTTTCATATTTAATTAATTAGATTTAATATTTGCCACTTAATTGTGTAATTAAATTTAATTCTATCTATTATTAATTGTATTATTTAATTTTGACAATAAATCAAAATTCCTATCTTTAATTGATTAAATTCTTATTTAATTAATTAAAGCATGTTGTCATTATTTAATAATATAATTTTTAATAAAAGTTTGGTAAAATAGTTAATTAACCCATAAATTAATTGTTTTATTTCAAAAATCAGTTGAGTTGAGGATAAATCACTTTATTTATTTATTTAATTCTTAATTATTATGCATATTCAAAAGAAACAGTTAAACTCCCAATCAGAAAATCAATGCAAGTTATTGACTTTTTGGAACTCAACATCCTTTTGGAGTTCAAAAAGCTGATCTAAACTCTAATTTGAGTTAAAAAGCTATTTTTGCATATTTTTGCATGATTTTGAGAATTAACTATCTTTCATGATCAGATAACTCAAAAATCAAGATGAGTTAATTTGAGTGATTTATGGCTTTTATTCATGCACCTCCAAAGCCCTGGATTTCTATAAATTAAAGGCTTCAGCTCTTCACAAACCATCTCATATTTTGCACAATCACGCTGGAGAATTGGAATTGAAGAATCAAAGCTCTTGCGAATCGACATCTTTGTGAGATCAATCTTATTTTTGCATTCATATTTCATATCATTCTTAGATAGTTTCATATCAAGTTTTTCATATAGATTAATTTCATATCAGTTTTCAATTCATTCTTATTGCATAGAAAAATCCAAAAAAATAGAATAATTGCATTCAATCTCATATCTAGATCAATTGTATTCAAATCCTTCATTTAGGTGTCGTCTAGGTCACTGATCTCCATTACAATCTGAGAACATTAATCTCGCACCTATTAGAAGGCAGTAAATCGCTTGGTTAGATAGCTTTCAATTTTGCACGATTTTGATTTTTGCTAACCTCTAATGTTTTACTGAGTGTTGTGTCTACAGATCAGGTACAATTTTTACACACACATTTCTGGCGCCCACCGTGGGGCCCTGAAATGGGTTTCCAATTCAATTCTTTCAATTTCTATCTTTTTATCCTCGGGATATGTGCAAAACTATGATTTTTAATTTTGTCCGTACATCTGTCGTATGAGTTTCTGACAAATGTTGTATGGGAGCATACCCACTGTCGTATGATACTCTACCCACTGTCGTACGATAGTCTATCAGATCGCGACTCATCTCATTTCATACCCACTGCCATTTGAGAGATAATCTATTGTATGGTAGCATACCCAGTATCGTACGAGTTTCTAGACTATCGTCTGAGAGAATACCCATTGTCGTACGAGTTTTCGTACCAATTTTTTATTGTCGTTTCATTTTTCAGACAGAGTATCAGATTTGATTTTTATATTTCGGCTAACTGCTAATTTTGACAATTGAAATTCTCTATTTTGATTGCTCTCTGCTGGTTTTGATTGGGAAAAGCGCAAGAATTGCTAAAAATCAGGTAAAATCTACTAAGCGCGTTGCGAGGATCACCAGGTATTCTCCTTCATCTAATAACATTTTGATTTGGACTTAAAATAAATCTCTTATGTGTCTAGCTTGTGTGCGTCTTCTCATGCTTTTATTCTACACACTTGCATAATTTGATACTAGGTTGTGATCCCTTAAGGATTCATTAAGTAGTCTTAAGATACTTGTGATTGATCTTGATTGCTATCTTGGGTTATTGGACTCGCTAATCCGCCGGCCCCTCATTTCTGCCCCGTGGTTGCAATCTCAGCGCCATAAAGGGGAGGGGTCAACAGGACAGAAGCGTTAAACGTTCCACTTGGCAACCCTTTTGTGCTTTTAGGAACTCACTTGTTTTCTAAGTTGGGGACTCATTTTTAGCTTGTGTGAGGTGTTAAGTGTTCCACCTTGTGGACTCATCTCATATTTGCTTTAAGCGTTAAGTGTTCCTCTTTCTACTTTTTGAATGCTTTTGGTAGATTTACTTTCGGAACATATATCTGTGCTCACATAGTAATTAGGCCCTATGAACACTATTTGTGATTCTTGAGAGATTGGATTCCTAGCGAAACCTTTCTTGACGACGGAATCCTTGTAGGTAGGGAGGATACTTGGTGCATTTCACATTCAACTTGGTTAGTGAGTCTTCTCTTATTGATCGACACATTCTCTCTCTGGAGAGGTTGATAGATCACGTGGGGTTGATATCACGAGCTTTGGTGAATCAAAATTGGTTAGTGCGTCTTCTCTTATTGATTGATACATTCTCTCTCCGGAGAGGTTGATAGATCACGTGGAGTTGATATCACAGACCTTGGTGGAACAAAACTTTGTCTTAGCGTGTCGGATTAATCTGCTTGCTTTGTTTGGGTTAAAAGTGAAGAGGTGTCAAAACCTTGAATCTGGAGCCAAGTCCCCTTGTGGTATACTATTGTGAGTCCCCTTGTGGTATACTATTGTGAGTCATCTTTAGAGAGGGTTAACCGTAGCGGACAATCCCTTCACAGGGAAAACTGCATTGATGGAACCTCAAGCGGTAATAGCCATTTTCGCCATGGTAGTGATAGCCGCTATATAAATGTCCTTGTGGAAGAAATCTCCACGGGTATGGTTCATTGTTGGGTTGTTAGATCTCCCTAGCAGCTCTTGAAGATTAAGTTCTCGGACTGTGTCAAAACCCTGGTGCGCCGGGATTGGAGTTCACCCCTTTGAATCATAAAAGCTACAGAGTCAAACCATTACTAAAAACCCTAGAGAGGCCAATTTTTCACTTTCAGGTATATGTGCGTTATTGCAAAACTTTTCAGAACATACACAATTAGTACTCTCAGGGATTAGCACAATTTGGTCACTTGATTGTTCATGCGCAAGGTTGCTTTTGCCCTTGTTCATTGTTTTCAGACGTGCTTGGAATCACTTGCTTGCTATTTTGCGTGCTTATTTATCTACTTGGCTATTAAAAATGATCAAATCTGGTATAACCTTCAAAATTTGGACAGTACAATTTGCAAACAATCCAAAACTGAAAACCTTAAATTTTGCAAAAATTGATGTAAAGTTCTTTCTGGAGTCAAAAGTCATTTCAAGAAGTCAAAAGTCGTATGACTTTTTGTCAAATGTCATTTCAGTAAAGCCCATATGTCGTATGATTAAGAAGCCAATGTCGTACGAGTTTTCAAACTAGCAAAATTCAAGAAGCCAAAAATTGTTAGCAACTATCGTACGAGTTTTGTCAACTGTCGTTTCATATCTACCCAACTGTTGTACGAGTTTCGCAAATGTCATTTCATTTATACCCAACTGTCGTACGAGTTTGCAGAGTGTCGTTTGGAAAAATTTGAGAAAGTTGTCAGAAATTGTCAAATTGCAAGATATCCAATGTTTTCAGCCTAGATCCAGAATCTGTCAAAAATATCATTGTGTCAGGAACAGAGCAGTAGCTATTGAGCATTCTACCATTTTCTGAGTTTGATCTTTTGAATCTGATCTAGTCTTCTGTTTGATCAATTTGGGTCCTTTTTATCTCATGTCAAAACCTTGTCATAACTATCAATCTTCAATCAATCTTCAAAAATAGACTAAGTGTTGAGAACTCGTGTCCGCTATCTTTTGGGCAATCTATCCCATACATCCAGGGCACAGTTTCCTTCACCCACATCTCATCAGATTTTCAAAATTATCATAATCTTGACAAGGTTGCGTCATCCGATTTTCTCGAATCAAATTGTTCTTCAGTTGTCTTCGTCCTTTTCTTCTGTTTCATTCAAAGTTAATGGTGGAGACCAGAGCTTCTTCACACAAGAAATCAGAAGAAACATCTCAGCACTTACTTTTGACCAATACCCCGGGTCCAACTCTTGAACAACTCATCAAGTCAGGTATCTACGAAGACGACGGTCTCGGTAACTTTTGATTAAAAACTGGTTACATACCTCCTCTATCAACTCACAGAGGTAATCAACAAACTCCTCCTCAATCTATTCCAGGGAGCCCAAAAAATCCTACCATGTCTCAAGCAGGGACAAACCATGGTTCTCTAGGAGGAGGATCACAGGGACACCCTTCTCAACATAATGCCGACCAAGACCCTACACCCTCTAAAATCCATCAGTGTCAGAATGACGATGAATTCAAAAGAATGATGAGGCATTTCTTGAAAATAGATAGAGAGGCATACTTTTTTCAATTAGCCCAAGAAGGAGCTAAACTTCCTCCTCACTTCAATGTCGAAGATATCATCACACATGAGGAAGAAACTCTGATGACGGCCATAATGAACCAGCTGCACACTATGCAGGTCAAAATGAATAAAATTGAGAAAGAGAAGGAACCCAAGGAATTCTCCATGGAGGCCCTTTGTCCTTTCCCTTTTGACAAAGACTTGTATATGCCTCCATTCCCAAAAAGAGTGGAGATACCAAAGTATGACAAATATGATGGACACTCTGATCCTCAAGATCATGTCAGAGAGTTCTGTACGCAATCCATGGAATTCATGCATGAACCGACTTATCTAATGCATCTTTTTCCTAGATCCTTGGGAGGAGCATCCATTCAGTGGTTTTCAAGATTACCTTCTACGATCAAAACTTTTGAGGAATTGATTAAATTGTTTTATCAACAATATTCCTACAATATTCAACATCCGATTACCATGATCGATATCTGTAACCTCAAGCAATATCCAGGGGAATCATTCCTAACTTTTCTCAAGAGGTGGCGAAAGAAGTTTTCTTTATATGCTAGACCAATTCCCGAAATGGAGAAACTTGAAATCTTTATCAATAACCTTGTTCCAGAGCTCAACTATCCATTACAAATGCAAGATCATGTATCTTTTGATAAAATGGTGGATAA
Organism: Chamaecyparis obtusa; assembly: GCA_027943335.1. Lineage (NCBI taxonomy): Eukaryota > Viridiplantae > Streptophyta > Pinopsida > Cupressales > Cupressaceae > Chamaecyparis > Chamaecyparis obtusa. The sequence continues at coordinate 1,038,746 of BSBK01005650.1, read as the reverse complement.
TGCAATCAAGATTGAGAAAGTACTTGTCAAGAAAGGAGAAATCACACTTCAAAAGGACAAGTCTGAAGTGGGATCTAGCTCAAAAGATAAAAACAAGAGCTGGAATAGAAACAAAGGTATCATCTCTGATGGTGTTGTTGACACTATCCACACCCCATCAATGGCACCGGCCTACAATCTCACCCTTGCCACCAAAGCCATTGAAGCTTCAGAGCAAAAATCTGCTGAACCATCTCCAAAGAAGCCATTCAAATGATGGGATAATAAATGAAAGTTTACTCCCCTGGGAGAATCTTTGGAATCTGCTCTGAGGACCCTGATAGCTGATAACATGATCTCTTTACCACCAATCCAAAAACCTGATCTGGATCCAAAACCATATTGGTGGAAAGATAATGAATTCTGTGCTTTCCATCAGACTAAAGGCCACAGAACTAATGGATGCTTCCATTTGAAGCATACCATTCAAGACTTGATAGATCAAGGGGACATCACAATCGATAATCCTACCAGCAATAATGATCACACAGCATTTACAGAACCTTTTCCACAACATGGCAAGGGAGTTTCCACTTCTCAGCCTAACATGGGGGCAAAAGTCAACTATGCCTACCCTGGAAACGATGCTGTCATCAATATAGTGGAACCATGCCTCTCTGAGAGCTGTAATGTCATCATGATTGTACGAAGAGATAGAAATCATTCCTCAGTTAATGTAGTTACCAGATCACAAGCTCAGACGCATCTGAAAGGACAAACACCAAATTCATCTGATGTCCCTAAGATACCTTTCAATCTCACATCTGCTTCTAAACAGAAGGTTGCCTCGAAATCTTCCAATCCAAAGGATACCAGACCTACATCTTACAGCATCGTACAACAACTCCAGCATACCAATGCCAAAATCTCTATGTTTGAGTTACTTCGAATATCTCCAGCTCACAGAGATATCCTAGACAAAGCTTTGCTCGGCTCTAATGTTCCTGATGATCTAGATCTAGACAGGTTCCAGACTATGGTTGGTCATCTAACATCTCCGCAATATATCTCCTTTTTAGAAGAGGATGACAACTCCCTAAGTCACCCACATAATCAGCCCTTGCACATAGAAGTCTTGATCCAGAACCGTCAAGTCAAACGTGTGTTGATAGATGGGGGCGCAGGCCTCAACATTTGTTCTTACAACTTAATCACACAGTTGGGATTCTCAGAGATGGCTATTGATCCTCGAAAGAAGATCACCATAAAAGCCTATGATGAACAAGAAAGAGCTTCTAAAGGCACCATTATCTTGCCCATCCGGGTGGGTCCAGTCATCAAAGATACCACATGTCAGGTGCTCGATCTACCATTAGCTTACAATATCCTTCTAGGGAGACCCTGGATACATGAAATGCAAGCTATTCCTTTGACATACCATCAATGCTTGAAATTTCCCTATGAAGGAGTGGAGGTTACTATCCTAGCTGATCTGAGTACAACTTGCAATACATTGAAGGAAAGTGTCGATAAACTTGTTCCCAATAACAGAGAATCTTCCATCAAGCAACAAAATGTGGCTTCCACATCTAAGATGGACGACATTGCTAAAGAGATCAATATCAAAGAAAATGGGATGGGAGAATACACTATAGAGCCAGTCTTGTCTCTGACATCTCTCCCAATCTCACCTAAGTCGTATGGCCAATCCTTGAAGCAGTCTAAATCAGAACCTAAGGAACCTATGGAAGCATACAACAGACATTTTGTGGTGGAGCAAGTATCTAAACAAGAATTTGAAGAGGATGAAGCTGTGCTGGCATGGCTATATAAAGAGGATTCTGAATCTAAAATTGTTCAACCTAGTGAATCTATAGCACCTACAGTCCCTTCTAATTCATATGGTCCAGGAAACAAATTGATAGCCAAGATGGGATATTCTAGTCAAGGACCTCTAGGAATTAGGGGAAAGGGTCTCGTGACCCCCATTTCACACATTGGTCGAGCCAAAAAAGATACTGGTGGCATAGGGTTTAAGAAGAAACCCTATCATCTCAAAGGTGGTTGTTCTCATGTCATAGAACAAATTGCACCAGGAGATCCCCTTCTTAAGAAAGAAGACACAGAACCCTCTGATGATGATTCAGATAGCTCTGAGCTTATCCCCTATGAAAAATTGCCTAAAGAGATCAAAGATCTTCTTGATGATACAGATGATCCTATCAGAAGAATTAATGTAGTAGAAACACAAGAACCTACTGTAGCGCAAGAGATGGTTGTACCACAAGAACCAGCCAATCTCGAAGGCAATCAAACTGATCAAGAAGCAGGGGGTAGTTATTCTGACACTGATTCCCATGAATATGAATTCAAGTCAGAGACTGAGGGTAATCCTTCTTGGGGTATTCATCCTGATTTCACGCATTTTCTAAGATTTCCTGGAGATTCTGAATCAGAAGATGAGTCAAATGATTATGAATGGGGTGCCATTCCAGAAGAAGATGAGCTTATAATAGAGAAATCTATTGATGTTATTCACCAATATGTCTCTCAACCCAACGTAAGTCTAGAGCAAAACAATGAACTTAACGTGTCTGATCCACCTATGGCTGAAGAGGACTCCCATGATGACATTGAGCCTATTCACGAATTGAACATTTTGAGCTGTAATATCACCTTTGAACTTGAGCGTCAGGTTAGGACCAATGATGACATATCCACATCCGTGAACACCATATCCCAAGCCTTTCCTGCTTTGACTATCCAACGCCATGATCTTATCGACCAAACTTCCACAAACCCAAACCATGGTATGTATACCTTCCCAAATGACTATGCCCTTTCCTGCTACCTCAATGCAGTTGAGCCTATGAGTACTTCCATCAGTGAACCGAGCGTCAGCATGACCGAGTCGGACATCAAATATCTTAGTCAGAAAAACAAGAGTAAAAAGGAAAAGAAAAAGAGTTCTGAGGGTGAAAACCACTTTGTGGCAGTCTCAGAACTGACAAAAGTAAAAAGAAAAGACGTATCTGAAGGTGAAAACCTCTCTGAGGCACCTAAGGATGAGATATTTGATGTCCTTCCGAGTCATTTATAGGATAGATCTCCAGTTCTGATTGAGCCAACTCAATCCATCAATTTGGGTACAACAGAGGAACCACAATTGGTACATGTAGCACAATCTCTATCAGACGAAGAGAAACAAAACTTCACTACCTTCTTATCAGAGAAAAAGATCAACTTTGCATGGAAATATTCAGATATGCCAGGATTGGATCCCAATCTCATTATGCACCATCTATCCATTGCTCCCGGAGTAAAACCAATCAAACAAAAATTGAGAAAGATGCATCCTCATGTTGCACTCTTAGTCAAAGCAGAACTAGAAAAACTCCTAAAAGCTGGATTCATCCATGTCATAGACTATGCTGAGTGGATTTCCAACATTGTACCTATTTCAAAACCAGATGGTTCAATTAGAGTGTGCACGGACTTTAGAGATGTGAACAGAGCATGCCCTAAGGATGATTTTCCACTGCCTAACATTGATATGATAGTGGACATGACTGCGGGCTATGAAATGTATTCCTTAATGGATGGCTTTTCTGGATACAACCAAATCAAAATTGCTCCAGAAGATCAAGAGAAAATAGCTTTCACATGTGTGTGGGGAACTTTCTGTTGGAATGTTATGCCATTCGGACTCAAAAATGCTGGAGCTACATATCAAAGAGCAATGACATCTATTTTTCATGATATGATGCATAGAACAATGGAGGATTACGTAGATGATACCTTGGCAAAATCCATGATTAGAACTGAACATCTAACAGACTTGAGCATGATCCTCGATAGAATGGAAAAATTTAGTCTTAGACTAAATCCTAAAAAGTGTGCTTTTGGCGTCACTTCTGGAAAGCTCCTAGGATACATCGTCTCCAAGAAAGGCATTGAAGTTGATCCAACTAAGGTCAAGGCTATAATAGAGATGCAACCTCCCACAAATATCAGTCAAATGAGGACGTTGCAAGGTAGAGTTCAATCTATCAGAAGATTCATATCACAGCTAGCGGACATCTCACAGCCTTTTACAAAAACATTGCATAAAGGTGTGACCTTTGCATGGAATGAAGAATGCGAGAACAACTTTAAACATATCAAGAAGTATCTATCAAATCTGCCTATATTGATGCCTCCTATTCATGGGAAGCCATTAATATCATATGTCTCCGCAACAGATACATCACTGGGGGCATTATTAGCACAGCATGATGAGAACAAGAAAGAAAGAGCCATCTACTATATCAGCCAAACTTTAGTGGCCTATGAGAAGAACTACTCAATGATCGAGAAGGCATGTCTAGCTGTGATCTTTGCATCATAGAAATTGAGACACTACATGTTAGCTCATACCACTCATTTGGTAGCTAAAATTGATCCACTGAAATATCTCCTAAGCAAAGCTGCCCTCACAGGTAGACTAGCTAAATGGGTCATGCTCTTGAGTGAATTTGACATTGAATATGTTGAAAGAAAAGATATCAAAGGACAGGTCATCACTGATCAATTAGCTGAAGCACCACTATTTGATGATACACCCATGCAAATGGAGTTTCCCGATTCCTCTATCATGCACTTCTCTTCTAGAGCATGGCAGTTATTCTTTGATGGCTCCTACACACAGAATGGATCCGAAGCAGGCATATTGTTCATTACTCCTCAAGGATACTCGATACCCAAAGCATTCAGATTAAAGTTTCCTTGCACAAACAATATTGCTGAATATGAGGCACTTCTCAATGGTATGAAAATGGCAATACAGTGGAGAGTTACAGAGATGCACATTCATGGAGACTCACAACTGGTCATCCACCAAGTCAATGATGTGTACCAAACCAAATATGAAAAGCTCATTCCTTACAAGAGAATGGTCGATGATTTAAAGAAATACTTCATCTATATCACATTTGAGAAAATACCCAGAACGGAGAATAAGGCTGCTGATGCAATGGCAACATTATCTACTCTTTTACAACAGCCTGAACATGAACTACACTACGAGTTCCTGGTGGAAGCCCTATCCTACCCTGCATATGACTCCCCTGAAACCTGCATGATCTGCACTGTTGTAGGTTATGACTCATCTCGCTACAAAAATTTGTTCTCCTATCTCCACGACCAAATCATCCCTGACTCCTTTAACCATTTTGAGAAATGAAACCTTATTCGATCCGCATCCTGATATGTCATCATTGGTAATGATCTGTACAAACGAGGTCTAGATGGTACACTACTTAGATGTTTAGAATGGGAAGAGTCTCAATGTGCATTAGAGGAAGTCCACGAGGGTATATGTGGGTCACACTCGAATGGGTTAACGTTAGCTCGAAAACTTATTAGGGCTGGGTATTATTGGCCTGAAATGGAAAAAGAAGCTATTAAATTTGCTAAAAACTGTCAACAATGTCAAGTACATGGCAACTTGATTCATGCTCTAGGGAGGGATCTGATTCCCTTTACTACACAATGGCCTTTTCAACAATGGGCATTTGATCTCATAGGTGCTATCCATCCACACTCTTCTAATGGACATACCCATATAATCACAGCTACAGATTATTTTACAAAATGGGTAGAAGCAGTTCCTCTAACACAAGCAACGGGGAAACAAATCTCTATGTTCATCCTGAACTACATCATTTGCAGATATGGGATCCCTCACTCTATAATCACAGATAACGGGGGACAATTCAAAAACAAGGACCTAGATGACTTATGTGCCAAGTTCAAAATTATTCAACATTGGTCATCTATCTACTATCCTCAAGGGAATGGACAAGCTGAGGCTTCAAACAAAAATCTCCTGAAGATCTTGCACAGAACAGTGAATAAAATAGGAAGAGACTGGCATCTGATGATCAATCCAGCTCTCTGGGCATACAGAACTAGTATCAGAATGCCTACAGGGGCTACACCTTTCACTTTAGTTTATGGGTCTGAAGCGGTACTGCCTATTGAGGTTGAAATCCCATCACTCAGAATCAAAATGCATGGACTTGTCACTGATGAAGACTACATAGTGTCTAGGTTACAAGAACTTGAACTACTAGATGAGCGCAGACAAGTAGCATATGATCATCTCAGAGTGTATCAGAAAAGAATGTCTAGAGGCTACAACAAGAAAGTCAGACATAGAGAATTTCAGGTTGGTGATCTAGTGTTGAGAGAAAATCCTAAAAATCAATCACATCGAGAACGCAAGGGGAAGTTCGAACCCAATTGGTTGGGTCCCTTTGTTATCACTGCTACTTTTGGCTCTGGTGCCTATCAACTCTCAACCACTGAAGGAGAACAGCTCTGAGAACCAATCAACATTCTCCATCTGAAGAAATTCTATGCCTAAGGTATTCAGTGCTTGGTAAATGTCCTGAAAAGAATCTTAAAAATCGGAAAAAGTCCTGAAAAAATGAACATCTTGGTGAAAACCTAGCAATAGGTGCCTTGATGATTCACAAAAAAATCAAAAAATATCAAAAATTCAAAAAAATTGAAAAAATGAAAAAATACAAAAAAAAAAAAATGAAAAAGAAGAAAAAGTGCCTTGGTGAAAACCTGGAAACAGGCGCCTTGGTAGCAAAAATAGAATCTCTACCAAGATGGTGAAAACCTGGCAAACAGGCACCACTTGTTCCAAAATACTCCATCTATCAGCACAATCTTGGTCTTTCCCAGCTTTCAGTCTTGCTTTAGTTTGTACATATCTCCCGGTTTGTTTCTGCATTTCCAGTTTTCAATAAGTCAGTCTGTACACCAATCAGCTCAAGCGTCTGTATCCTATCAATGTTCATATTTGGGGGCAATCCATGTCATATCCTATGGCCTCCAATGTATCTTAGACATTTCCTATCCAGTCAGAGTCCTTTGAAGCTTCCTGTTGAGTCAGTCAGTCAGTCTCATCTCCAGAAAGGATTTTGCATCTACAGCAATCAAACATCAAAACTCAACTGAAAACAATCTGTGCTTTTCATGCTTTTATCTCCTTGTATGCTTACTGATTCGCATTGAGATTTTTGCATATTGTGTCCCTTCGAGCTCTTCAATGATGTCCTTTATAGGATTTAGAAAGTGATGACTGGGGGCATAATCTTTTCTTTATCTTCTGCTTGTATGTGAAAATCTAACATCTTTGGAAATTCTGGATTGAAATGGTGTCCGACTGTAAGAGCCTCTATCTTGAATTGGATGGCCATGCGTACCTTGACCATTGATACCCAAAACATTCAAGGAAGTTTGATCTAACTATTATCTTTTTGAGTAAGTTCTTTCTCCTATTGTGGAACGCAATCTTGCCTAAGGATGTGAACGATAAAGGGTCACTACGGGTAATTCACACTGGATTTAGAATGATCTTTTGACTGTTTGATGTGTTTGTAACGCAAGGCATACTCAGGTCATCACAACGTTTATGTTTTGATGCTTGTACAAATTTCTATATCAAAATGGACATGATATTCATGTCATCCTGGCGCTTGTGCCTTGGTGCTTATATCTAATCTGACATTTCGAAAACAAAATCAATATTCATATGTCCATGGTTGTATAACCAGTGGGTGTTGTATTGATTCTTGCACATACAAATCGATATTCATATGTCTATGGTTTCACGGCTAGTGGGCATTGTATTGATTTATCCGGTTACCTAAAAGTTCAATGATGATAACAAATCGACATATGATCAGTGACTAGATCCTAGGTCTTAGGTTGCATTTCATTTTGCATGTCTCATTGCATTTTGCAAATTTGTATGATCTCACCATGACTAGATGAACTTCAAATCTTAAATGTTTCTTCAATCACATCTTCAAATCTAACAAGAGCTGAACCTAACTCGAAGGTCTCTTAACGGAATCGCAAGCAATAATCCTCCTGGGTCAACCATCTTTTTGACATAAGATTGAGTACTTGTCTTCATCAACCTGCAAAACATATCATGTGTATCATTGCATTTACATATCATATCATAAACATTTATTGCATTACATTTACATCCATTGCATAAACATACATATTTCCATAATCACTACATCTACATAACATTCATACATATGAAAGAAATTATCGAATTGCATTGATCCATACATACATTCTACACTACTCATAGCATTCACATCACATGATATCATCATACGTAACAAAAATGACAAGTACACATGATGTCACAACCAAAAATATCGATCTCATCTATATATCAAAAATTTCTAATAGTCAGGGGTGCACTACTGGCACAGGGTACAAATGAATAAGCTCCATAGAGCTATCAGACACAACGATGTATCAGTAAGAAAGTAACAAAAGATCAAGAGAAGTCAACTGTCAGCATGCTCCTCTGCATCTAGTGGAGGAGGAGGAGGTGCATCTGGTATCACCTCCGCCCTTGGTGCCCTAGCTCCCTCTGATGCTGCCATATACTGAGAATAGGTCGCACTCTCTGTGCAGCAGGGACTACTGCATAGTACGCAGATACATAATATGAGGCCCGCGCTGTCTGATGAATCACCTCTGCCTGTAATCTTTGTATCTCAGTGCACTGCTCTGTACGCTACCTATCTGCCTCTCGATGCCTCTCCTCTAATCTGGCCTGCTCTATATTCAGGTCCCGGACCTGAACTGTAAGCCGTCTGATAATCTCGGCCGAAGTAAGAGGAACCGCAGGCTCTGCATCAGCTGCTGGCATATCTGTGTCCTGTGCTGGCTGTGCTGGCTGATCTGCATGTGAAGGAATAATCATCCTGTGTGCCTTATGACATCTAACCTCAGCACCCAAATCAAATGTGTCATCCACACTGGTCCCACCTGGAAACTGCTCAGCTCCTAGAACATCATCTACAGATCCTACTCCACCCAGTGTGCCACTCTCACCTCGGCTTCGTCTCTGTGTGCCGGAAGATGTGCCCGCTATAGATGTAGGAGGACGTGGAGGCCTCGCATGTCCTGGTGCTCTCTGTAAAGGAGTCATAGCTCTTTGTCTTGGAGGAGTAGGCTGTACCACCTATGGTCTCGGTCCTGCTCTCATAGGAGCCCCTGTAACATCCATCGCCTCCTCCATGGAGGGTATCAGCTCTGTCGGATCAGAAAATCGGTGTACCTGGTGATCAGCAAGCCATGCCACATATGCATCTGTCACCCCGGCATCAACAACCTGTGGAAGGTAGTCCCAATCCCTACCAATAATCCAGCTATACTCCTCAGCACATACAGAATAACTCAGCCGTGGTGCCCATCCGAGCCCTATCTCACACACAATGCGGGCATAAGCAGTATAATCCTGCGGGACATCTTGAATGCGTCCATACTGACGCCAGACTCTGGTAATCAAAAATCTCTCCAAGACGGTGGAGGTCCATCCTATCAATATCCTGCTCTGAAAAATGAATGACAACTGCTCTCTCGCAGTAGGCCAGGCCTCTATCTGTACATATGGTCTCGAGATCACAAAGGTCATGTCATCCAAGCATTGGCGGAAATACTCGGTGTGACCCATGTGAACCTGAGTAACGTAGCCAGCATACGTATATATAATCAGCTCCTGTGGCTGTCGTTGACTCTGAAACACTGGTCTCAAAACTAGGATATGCTCCCAAGCCCATATCTGCAGTACCACCGCTCCTGAAGCAAATGTCTTGCAATCCTGATACATGACCTCGTGCATCTCGGAATACAAGTGTGCCAACAGACACTGACCCCAGGCAAGCTCAGTCGGTGTAGCCATCAAGAGTGCTACCATAGGTGCCCATCCCATCAAGAAGCCATTCTGCTGACGGCCAGGCATAATCAACTCTCCGATCATCCCCGCAATGATACACTCTAGATGATGTGTCTGACCATATCTCTGCACTAGTGTCTCCCAAGATATAGACCCAGTCAGCTTTGTCTCATCACCGAACAGTCGTCTGAACGCATGCAGTCCCCTCGATCCTCCACTAACATACTCGGGACGTCGCGGAGCATGGAACGGAATGCGAAGAATCCTATAAACATCCTCAGGGGTCACAGTGATCTCCCCAGTCGAAAGGTGGAAAGTCTGGGTCTCAGAGTGAAATCTCTCAATCAGGGTAATCAATAAACCATGATTTACCCTAATATCGGGTAAATGAATCAGGTACTCAAATCCACAGGCAGCGAGATGAACCCTCATCGGGTCTGGCAAGGCAACACATAATCTCTGGGTGGCCGGATATGAATGGCGAACATGTACGTCAGGATATGTAACCTAAATCATAATGCAACAGGGTGTTTTGTTAGAAATTCAGTTCGAAATAAGGCCAAAATATCAGAATGACACAGTTTTCAAAGTTTCAGAAGGTAGGGCAAAGTGTCCGCAATCAGGCAAAAAGATCAGAAAAGTTTCATTTTTGACCTAAAACTGAGTTTTTCACATGCTGTTTTTCAAACGACATTCCAGACTGGCATGAAATGTCGTACGACATTCCACAACATACCAAACGACATTTCATAGTTGTACGACATCGCACTTTGATTCATACGAGTTTCAAGGGACCCGACGAAATGTCGTACGACACAAGGGTCCCTATCATACGACACTTGGGCATGCACGAAACGACATTCTACATTCAAATGAAATGTCATACGAGTCTGGATTGGGACTCGTACGAGTTTCTACAGATGCAAAAATTAAAACTAAAAACGCGTATGAAAAAAAATTAAAAATGCTATAGAACATCAAAAACATGCATTTTCGGGGGGGAGCAGAGGTCCACCTACCGGATGTCCATACTGTCGAGGTCTGTCATGTCTCCGGCTGCGCTCAAAACGGTGCGAACTCACAGGTACCTTCAGTTCTCGCTGGTCTGTCATTTTCTCGCTCAGAGGGCTCCACAGAATCTCTAAAGTCAAAGGGTTGAAATGAATTGAAAATGACCTTTCCGGCCTTTATATAGCTTTTGACCTAATTTTTAAAAGTGCTCCGTTTTCCATGAAAATTGCACCCTTGGCTAATTTCGACGTTCTGAATTCATTTTCGGGATCAAAATTGAAATCTGAGATCGTTTATTATGTCAAAATTGCGATTTAAAATTTTTGGACCCAGGACAGTCTACTGCTTGCATCATAAACCTTCAATCATCACAAGGAATCTAGTATTCAACTTAACTGATTATCTTTCATCAAACTATCAAAATTTCAACTTGGTCAACCATGGTCAACTCATGGTCAAACCTAGTCAAACTTGGTCTTTTGGGACCTTCCAAATGATGCAGAATGCGTTCTCGAACGTATATAACCACTTCTCAAATCAATTAACATGCTTCTAAACTATCAACGCTGACTTTTCTTGTCAGATTTCAATTTTAATCCCGAAGGGGGCATGGTATTGCACATCATTCAAAGTCTGTAAATCAAATTCTATCGATCAAATCTATCAATATCTTTCATCAGTGATCAAGACAACAATCACGTCTAGTCACTGATTCATCAAAAGTCCTCATCGCTCGGGGCAAATCTATCATCACTTGGGGCATATCAGATTCATCGATCCATATCAATCTAGTATTCTCCTAATCTTGTAAATTGTATTAGTTTTTGCAACCATCAGATCATAGTGTTCTTTCCTTGGTTCTTCGGCAACTGAAGGATTCGGATGTGATACCTGCTAGTTCTGCTAAGACAATCGAGTCTAGAACGGGTCACTCACTTCTTATCAATCCTAAGGTTCAGAATCAGGTGTTTTGACACTTTTTCGCAATCAGGGGTTCATCGCTGCTACAGTGAACATTATCTTTGGTCATTCAAGACCTATTATCTCCATCTTAATTCAATATCAATCAACTCCTATCTCAATATCTTTCAATCGGTTTCTATCTTGAGATCGGTTTATCTTTTGAATCAGTTTCATATCTTTATCAAACACAGACTATCTTTGAACCACTGCGCTTCGCATAGTAATTCAAAGAGGGGCAAAATGTAATACCCCAAAAATAGGCTATAAGTTAATTAATCTCCTACATCGACAATTTGAACGAAATCGACATCAAAGTCCTAACCTAAGGCACATCTAACATCATCGAATCATAATTGATTATCTTAAATTCTGCATCGGGGAATATTCCTAGTAATATTCCTAATCATCTTAATTATCTTTAATTTAATGATTATTTGGCGATAAATCACATTTATCCTAAGTTTGGTTAATTGAATATTTTCATATTTAATTAATTAGATTTAATATTTGCCACTTAATTATGTAATTAAATTTAATTCTATCTATTATTAATTGTATTATTTAATTTTGACAATAAATCAAAATTCCTATCTTTAATTGATTAAATTCTTATTTAATTAATTAAAGCATGTTGTCATTATTTAATAATATAATTTTTAATAAAAGTTTGGTAAAATAGTTAATTAACTCATAAATTAATTGTTTTATTTCAAAAATCAGTTGAGTTGAGGATAAATCACTTTATTTATTTATTTAATTCTTAATTATTATGCATATTCAAAAGAAACAGTTAAACTCCCAATCAGAAAATCAATGCAAGTTATTGACTTTTTGGAACTCAACATCCTTTTGGAGTTCAAAAAGCTGATCTAAACTCTAATTTGAGTTAAAAAGCTATTTTTGCATGTTTTTGCATGATTTTGAGAATTAACTATCTTTCATGATCAGATAACTCAAAAATCAAGATGAGTTAATTTGAGTGATTTATGGCTTTTATTCATGCACCTCCAAAGCCCTGGATTTCTATAAATTAAAGGCTTCAGCTCTTCACAAACCATCTCATATTTTGCACAATCACGCTGGAGAATTGGAATTGAAGAATCAAAGCTCTTGTGAATCGACATCTTTGTGATATCAATCTTATTTTTGCATTCATATTTCATATCATTCTTAGATAGTTTCATATCAAGTTTTTCATATAGATTAATTTCATATCAGTTTTCAATTCATTCTTATTGCATAGAAAAATCCAAAAAAATAGAATAATTGCATTCAATCTCATATCTAGATCAATTGTATTCAAATCCTTCATTTAGGTGTCGTCTAGGTCACTGATCTCCATTACAATCTGAGAACATTAATCTCGCACCTATTAGAAGGCAGTAAATCGCTTGGTTAGATAGCTTTCAATTTTGCACGATTTTGATTTTTGCCAACCTCTAATGTTTTACTGAGTGTTGTGTCTACAGATCAGGTACAATTTTTACACACACAACAACAAGGTATTGTAAATTGAAGACTAATCAAGATAGAAGGAGACCACCTACTTGTTACAAATGTAACAATCTAGGTCACATTGTGAAGTTTTGCAGATATAATGGAGAAGACAATAGAAGAGGACCAAGAAGACCCAGTGAACCAAGAGGACCACCTCCTATGGTTATAAGGAAAAATGTTGGTGATAGTGGTAAGAGTTTTGATGAGTACATAGAAGATTTTGGGAGTCATTTCAAGAAATCAGAGAGCAAGGAGGATGACCAGATATGGAAGGTGAAAGTTTTAAACAAAGAAGTGGTTCAGGAAGAGATAGTAGATGATACTGTGTCTTCGCATGATGAGTTTTTTTAGGCATTGACCTAAATGGCTGCATGGCCTTATGGGGAGCATTGGATGCAGTAATCAAAAAATATCCAACCCCTGTATATGTGGAGTAAGCTCATGTGAGCTTAGGCATGAGGTATACAAACATTGTGGAGTCTGTGGATAAGAGCACAACACTTGAAGGTTCATTTTATGTGTTTGTGAGTTTTGTATCAACTGAATGGCATGGGAAGTTGAGCTACCTATGTTTAATGCACACACCCAACTTGCAATAGATAAAAGACTTGAAAAACTTCATTTCTTCACTTATTGATCAATGACTAAGGAAAGCAGAAGTGTGAAAGCTGAGCAGTGATCTAGTAGAGAGATTTCATGTTCATGTGAAGTAAAGCATCAGATTCAAGCGCATTTAAGGTATTTAGACCTAATCACTTTGAGAAATCATGGATGCACCAATAATATATGATGTTGTAGACAGACCTAGGTATAATTTCAAGCGACATCTATACAAATCTTATGAGGATGATCCAGAGGGAGCATTTTCTCAAACCCCCATAGGCGTGTTACATGTAGAAGACATTAGGACATACATTCACTATAAATATGAAATCATTGGTGAGGCTAATATCTATAGTGAATTAGATGGTATGGTTGAATTAAATGGAACCATGGTAGAAGAGTTCAAACACCTGCAAGATAAATCAATTCTGAAGCTAACCTTACTCATAGAGTTCACATAAATTGAATGGTTTAAGATCATTCTTAGAAGAGTTCATGACCAATTCTTGTGGATTGGTGATCAACCCATAAAAATATGTGCACAACTGATACATGAGATCACAAGCCCAGATAATGAAGGATCCCTACCTGTACAAGAGAAGAACCTAAGAAATATTGTTGAAACCCTAACACATTCAAAATGGGATAAGAGGTAAATGATAGTAAATGATATTTATTTACAAGATGTTAGGTTGGTAGCTATGCTACTAGGTTACAGACTATTTTACAGTAGCAGATCCAATTCTGTATCTGCTAGAGTCATCATGATGGCATACAGATTGGTAAAAGAGAACAAGAAGTATAATCTCTGCAAAATTCTAGCACAATAGTTCATTGATAATGTGAAGGCTATAAAGAAGGATAAATCTAAGGCATTTAGGTTTGGTTCATTAATGATTCACATGTACATTCATATCATCCACAAGTTTCCTGGCATGCATCCCAAAGCATGGAAGGTTAACGAAACCACTGGACTTCAGATCTCAGAATATTATAGAAGATAGAAAAAGGACTGGGTAGATGGAGAGTTATTTGGCATGATAAAGATACTGCAAAGACATATGAAAGAAAGGTACATAATCCTTGAGAATTTAGTAGAAAAGTATGAGGACACTGTCTTTTTCATGGTTGAAACTAATTGTGTCTGCTTTGAGGAAGTTGAGCCTAGAACTAAGTGGTGCTATCCTATGGGATATGAGGTAAGTGCTGAATTGATAACTATGCAAGTGGAGCATGTATTAGCAGCATAAAAGGATCTTACCCAAGAAAGATAGGGTACATACAAGGACAAATATGAGAAAGTAAGAGAAGAACAAGAAAATGTAACAAGGAAAAGAAAGGTCGCCAAAATTATTGAAGAAATTACTGCGAAGATAGGAATTACAAAGAAATAGTTTTTGGACTTGAAAAACAAGATGGAGGCATCTTCTGACATGATCACTGATGCACCCATTCCATTGGAGACATAAAAGGCAATTTCTACTGATGATATTTTGGATTTATCATCCTCTCAAGAGGAAGAAACACAAGAAGTTGTGGCTACAGTTGCTCCTAGAAGATCAACAAGGAAAATTAAGCAAGATAGTCCTAAAGAAAAAGAGATAGAGGTAAAGAGGAAGAAGAAGGAAGAAAATGGAGCTGAGATATAGGAAGAGAAAACAGTCCAAAATAATCCACAAACCTTGTGGAAACTAGATCTTAAATCACTACAGAAAAGAGTTATCAAATATGGAAATCTGATATTAGTAAACAACTACTATGAAAGATCTGACCTTGAGGACCAAGCAGTCATTGAGGACACTATCATTGAGCATCTACTAGTTTTTAAGAAGAATTTGTTGGAGGTTGAAGAAAACATTCCAAAAGACCTGTATAGCAAACTAGAAATTAGGAAACAATTAGCACACTCAGAGGATGAGAACATAAGAAATAAAAAAATTAATGATATGTTTCTAGTTGTGTCAATTTAGGAAAGAGAAAGAATCATAAATGCACTAAAACCCCTAATGTGGACAAAGGCGAGATTAGGCAAGGTTATGGCTAGAAAGTATGATGAGGTGATTGAGGACACCCAAAAGGCATTAGACCAAGTTCTAATGAATGACATGCCTAAGAAGGTTTCACCTCCCAAAGCTTCTAAACCTATATTTTTGGGTTTAGGAGAGAGTTCCAAGATAGTAAATGAAAGTGCTCAAGTTAGCATGCAACCAAATTTCTTTGCCACTAGTGTGCTTGTTAGCCTTGACACTTCACAGGATGTAAATGATCCATTTTTGGACAATGTGGATAGTGTGATGGAGGTTGAAGATTAGGATCAGACAGAACAAGGGAAATCAAAAGAGAAACAAGAAGAAAAAGAACAGGGGAAGGAAATAAAGTAGGAGGAAAAGGAAGAAGATCAGTTAACATCAGAAAAAGTTCTTGAAGTCAGTATGGACACATCTTTATTGTTGGAAAGTATGGCCAAGCTAGTCAGCTCTGATATGGACAACATGGATGAAGATGAGCTAATGAGACTATCATTTTTGGCCTTCACCAAAGCTAAGGAGAGATTAGTTCATAAAGGAGACAAAAGAGAAAAGGTAATGGTTAGGGCTATAGAAACAGTGAACAAGCAACTCCCCTCACCGATTATCTTCAAAGACAAGGATGAAGCTAAGAATCTTGGTATGGTATTAGACAACTTGGATAGTCATTTGGACTCATTGCTAAAAATAGAAGAAGAAAAGGGTGAAAAGAACTTCTTGGAAAAGAAGCTAAGTGAAGTTTGTAAGTCCATCTCATGGGACTTAAACATTCTTAAGGATACCACTGTTAAGGCCAAGAGTTGTGTAGCACAAGGCAAGAAAATTTATAGCTATTGCATAAAACCCTATAGACATTTAAGAAACATTGAGGAGATCTTAGCCAAAGAAAGGGCTAACCTTGACAGTCTAATGGACAGCTATGAATCATCTTCACAAGTTGTGGGAGAAATAGATAAGGAATCATCCAAACTATTGGACAAGAAAGGATTACTGGAAATGGAGAAAGGGAGAGTTACATATAGATTTGGCTTATTGAGAAGCCTATTGACTCCGAACCTCACAATGTTGGAGACTCATCTCTCAGAGATGATAAAATTTGAAGGCTCAATGTCTATACCTACTCTTACTAAGCTTAAATAAATGGAGACAACTTCATATGCACTGAATGGATTAATCTATGTCAGTGAACTATTGATAAGTTCATGGATTGAAGAAGTTAAGACCTTGGAAAACTCTTTCCAAGATGTCTTAAATCTGGTGAGTAAGCACTGAATCATTTGTGCTTAAGTTTTAGAATTTTGTATATACCTTTTCCATTGATGTCAAAGGGGGAGGAAGAAAAAGGAAAATAAGGAAGAGAAAGAAAAAGATGTAGAAAAGAAATAAAAAATATATATAGAAAATAGAAAAAGAAAAAGAAAGTTGTATTGTGACACTTAGTATTTTTCTAAGTGTTTCCATCAATGCCAAAGGGAGAGATTGTTGGGATGTGATCTTTTGGTGCTCTAGGAACCACTTAAGGGTTGTCATTTATGGAAACACTCATGATGGAGTGATCACATGTTGTGAAGATTTCCACTGGAGTCACAGTCATGAAAATGACTAAGTCCAGAATCAGGATAACAGGGTACAATGCCACAGTTTGGGTCAGTGATGAAGATTTATGAGGTATTATGGCTTGTGAAGATAATTGAAGGTATTTTGGGATGTACACATGCTTCATTCAAGATCACATAAGTTTTGGTTATCAGATATGTGAGATATAGTGTTCGGAAGGTATGTGAAGTTAGTAGAACAGTGTAACAGGGTATATGAACAGTTGTGGAGATTAAGGAAGGTAAAGTGAATATGGAAATGTGCTAAGACATGTGAACAAATTATATTTCTGAATCTTTGGTATAGTAAGAGTGTTGACTCCATAAATAACATTTGCATGAGTTATTGTTATGTTTTGCATAATAATTGTGAAGCCGACTGGAAGGTTGATTTTGAATAAGTATGGATTGTGTTTGTAAAAGAGAAGTATGGTATGATTATGATGATGGAGTAAGCTTGTGAATATAAGATTAGTGATCAAATTCAAGATTAGTAAGAGGCTGAGCTATAACTGGAACTATCTAAGCAAGATAAGTGCTTGTATTGTTCCCTTTTTTAGAACTCTTTTGATACAAATATTGATTGTAAGAACAGTGAGCTCACCACCTTTAACTAGGTATTTTGTATACCCCTAATAGGGTTTTTGTATTCCTATAACAAGGAAATGTACTACGTAACAATCAGCTCCTAATGGGGCTAGATCTCCTAACAGAGATATTATACTTTAGTGCAAATTTGTGGGTACCATCCCCACCAGGGTTTTCCCTTTGGCCAAGGTTTCCTCGAGAACAAATCATGGTGTAATGAGTAATGTATTATGCTTATATGTTCTTTTTATTTCTGCATTACTTTGGATTGTTTATAATTGTTTAAAGTTGAGAATATCAAAGTTTTGTAATACTAATTTTCCCCCCCTCTCAGTATCACCTAATCCTAATAGCATGTCTATAACATTCACAAAAAAATTCTAAAATTAACTGCATGTAAACATATAAAAATAAGAATGATTTCAAGTTTATCTTAATATGTAGATTTCTAGTTCTTTTCTCCTTAACTAGCATACTAACAATAATTAATATACACATATTCAATCTTGCACAAACAATTATTGTATTTAAAAAATAATAATTTCTTCCAAGTTCCTTCTTCCAGCATAGGTTTCCATAGTAACATCAAAGGTTACAAATATTAAAATTTCTTTCTTTCTCAATCTAGTATTAAATGCAAAAAAGAAATCTTTCATAGGGTAGCAAGGAACTCCCCAAATTTTACATTCCTCTCTACTCTATCTTCACAAAGTTTTTTTAAAAATGATTTCCTTTACAAAGGCATTTGAATCATTTACAAGTTTACAATTAACTCCAAATACAAGTAAACTAAAAATTTCAACATTAATGGAAAGCATTACATTTCTTCTTTTTAAACAACATCTTTTCCCATCCTTATGTAAAAGTGTATACCTTCAATAAAAATAAGGTGATGACCATGGAGGCTCACCTCCCAACATAGGCCTTTACAAGGCCACCCCCGAGCTAGGAAAACTAGGCACCAAATGGGTTATACACAAGCTATAAACATATGCAAAAACCAGATTTAACAAACAATACAAACACTAAGAACTCCCAACCCAAGGCTTATACAAACAAGGCCACTAAATGACCCAAATAATGGGGTGAAGGTGTACCAACTACTTAGGAGGAGAATTTCATAAACAAAATTTTTCAAATGCCTTCATAAGGCTTACACAACCACTCCATTTCTCTACATGGAGATCAAAAACATACATACCACAATTTCTTCCAACTTCAAATTTACATTCTCATAAAGAATAAGCATAGAACAAGAGATGTTTTCAACCAACCTTAAATCCAAGCTATGGCAATGGAAAGTTGATGAAGAACTTCGCTTAAGTACTTAGTCCTTCACCCTAATTTTTCCTCAACTTAGGCTTCAAACTTCTAAGTGTCTCCAAAACTGGAGAGTGGGTGAACAACCTCTAAGTTTTGGCGATCCCTCCAAAAAGACTCTTCTCACATTTCCCAAATCCCTTGGGAAAGGTGTGAGTTCCCATTGATTGCCCTTCCCCTTTCCTTACATTTTTTTCTCCCAAAAATGGTACCCAAAGAGGTGACTAGGGAATGGGGAGAAGGGTTCTTTCCAATCAAAGGAAGTTTTTCATCCCAAGGAAAATCTTGCAAAAGTTGATTTTCGTCCATCTTGAGAGGAAAACTTTTGAAAAGGACCCTAAAGTCATAAATAGGTGTTCCCATGGCTTAAAATGTCCCTTACCCATAGGTACATCAAGTGGGCTTACTAAAAGGACCCTAATTCCACCATAGGAGTTAGTTTAACCCTCAAAAATCCCCTAAAGTTTACCTAGGGGTCAATCTTGATTTGACCAAACTCTAGGCTCTATAACAAAGTGATTCTCATGGGGATCCTACATGGTACCCTCCTAGGTTTATGTTGTAATACAATCATCCTTAAATGGACATTGTCATTGTCACATATACACATTACAAGTGCCAAATGACACCATAAAATACACTTCACAACATATACTTGGCATGTCCATTTTGGAGATAGCAATTAACAAAAATTCATTTTGAAAAAACATGAAAGCATTCACTTTTACGAATAAAAACTCATAACATATGAGGTTTTTTCTTTCCATATAGACAACCCTTGGCTTCACTTTTGCACATAAGTTTGGCTCTAGTTCTTTGAAAAATTCCATGGTCATTTTCTTACACATCTTAATTCAAGTATCAATAGTCCAAGGAATCATATGCATATAAGATACATGAAAATAAATATCATATATGCATATGGAATTTAATTAACATCTCTACATAATCAATTCATAACTCAACTCAATGGAACAATCCACACCTTTCCAATGCATTTCCACATGAAACTACATGCATACATACATAACATTTAAGGACCTAACATTCAATTACAATATGATCACATCTCATCATAATATGAATTCCATTTCCATTTTTCCAAACAATTCACATGAAGACAAATACTCAATTGCATTATCATTGTAATCATCAAATTCAACTATCCATAATGCAAGCATACAAGTATCATCATAATAGTATCCACATAAGTACTGAAACCAACATAAAATAGAATGCATCATATCCAATGCTATCAAATCTCTATCAAATAAAGTCTAAATACACAATGCATCAAAATAGTGTATCAAATAGTAAATCTATCATGAAAGTAAATGCAATGCTATGATGAGCTCGGAGTAGGGCCTCACACCCTCCTCCTCTAGGCATAAAATTACTCCTGGATTTGATAAAAAAATATGGGGATGCTAAGATATCATCTTTGTTGCATTATCCCATGATGTTGTAACATCATCATAACAATCCCACTGGACCCTAACCTGGTCCAATTCTTAGCCTTGAAGAGACATTATTTGATATTCCAAAATATGAATGGTTTCTAAAGCCAGTTCCCCATCTGTCTCCACCTACAAGGCATCCCTATCTATGATATGAGACTCATTGTAAATATATTTCCTTAGTATAGAAACATGAAACAAATTGTAGATGCATGACATACTAGGTGGAAAAGCTAGATAATAAGAAATTGGTCCTATCCTCTTAAGGATCTCAAAGGGTCTAGCAAAGTGGGGTGCAAGTTAGAGCCCTTTCCACAATAGAGTGGACTCTTATTTGTCCAAAATCTCAAAAAGAATCTATCACCAACTATATAACTATGATATATCATCTTTGCATCCACATACTTTTTATGTTTTTCCTAAGCCTCTCTAAGGCATTGTCTAATTAAATCCATCTACTAATCCATATCCCAAAATAGCTCTGGACCAAAAGCTTCTCTATCCTCAACACAATCCCAACTCAATGGTGTCCTGCACAACCTACCATACAAGGCTTGAAAGGGTGACGTACCCAATAATGTATGATGTCTATTTTTATAGGAAAACTCTACCAAATGTAGGTATTCCTCCCATCTCATCTGATGGTCCATAACATACACGTGGTGTTAAGAAGTAGAGTCCAAACACAACTGAGAGGGGGGTGAATCAGTTGTGACAAAATCAAATTAAATCCAAAACTTATAATGCAAATTATTAACAATAGTAATAAGAATAAACCCAACAAGTAATCATACAACATAACAAAAAAAATTTCTCAAAGAAACCCTTGATCAGAGGGAAAACCCCAATGGGGATGGAACCCACAAGATAGTGTACTAATATATAAATTCCTTGTGAAAGGATGTGACCTTGTTAGGAGTCAAATGAAGTTCATTTAGTACAAAAGTCCTGGTTAAAGGACAAATCTATTGAGTGCCATTTTTACACGAGACAAGGGCTAGGAATCTGTAGTGCAAATTCCCCTCTTGAAAGAATGATGAAAATCACTCCCAAGGTTCCTTTAGGTTGGATCTCAATTGTATGGATAGATCAATCAAAGATAAATTTGAAATTGTTCACGATGAGGCCTTTTCTAGTTCAGTTCTTGGAGAGGCTGGAAAACAAAACTTAACAAAACAACTTTTTGTATTTTCTGGGTTAAGATGAACGTATAATATCTATTATGCAATTTAAAACATAAATTTATGGTTAACTAGATTTCTAAATTAAAAAAAAAACATGTTGAAAGTAACGAGAGATTGGAATCAAATAACTTTATAAGAAAATTCCTAAAGGACATAAACCACTGATATATAAAACTTGTGAATTAAACCACTGGTGAATTTCAAAGGAAACCCACATAATATGAATAAGAATTTCTTAAAAATCATAAGATGCTGATGCGATCGTCAATGCAATGTAGATAATAGAAATAATATTTCTCAAAATTTACCAAATCGTGAAGCCGCCATGAATGCATGCACACACAAGAAAAATTTATCTTTAAGCACAAAAGAAACAACTCCCCAATAATTCATCACAACAAGATGGTGCAACAATGATAAACACCATAATTAAGTAATCACGAATGTAATTCATAACACAATCAATTCACTCTTTGAAATAAATGAATGAAAAATCATACATTCAAGAAGTTCGCAAAGATAGTAGAAATTTTCACACCATGATTGAAGCACCAATTGTAGATAGTTGTATTGAAAAAAATAGACCCTTATTACATTATTTGGATGCCTTTAATAACACTTCACTTTTTAAAAATAAAAATTTGTAGCTAGGGTTTCAGCTACGGACTAAACTAGAAATAACTTAAAATCTAAAGCTAACTGAAAGAAAACTACTCCTAGGAAAGTTCTAAACAACCCTTCATGGATTCAATCCACATGCATTACATTTACAAGAAGAAAATCAAGAAAAGTCCATCAGGTAAACTAGAGATTAGACTTGGAGTTCCACCGTTCTTGAACTAGAGTGTTTTCTTGAAATTGGAGTTCTTCATTGGAATCTTCATTTTTTATCCTCTTCATGAATGCAACTGATTGATATCCTCTAGTCAAGAAAAAATGACCTCAAACATGCGTACAATCTGATCTAGAATAAACCCTTTATGCAAAATATCTTTATGTCAAAATGACCCAGGAGTTTTGGACCCTGACCCCAACTATGAAAAAGATAGCTTGAAAAAATGACTAAATACAAAACCTTACAACTCTCGAATTTCTGAACTTTCAGAGTCCAAAAGGCCAAAAATATGAACTGAAAAAATGGTTGAGTGTCAAAATTTCCCTCATTGCAAAAATTTAACTAAGTCCCAAAACTAAACACTTAATCGCTTGGAAGAATTTTTGGATGAGCTCTATGCAGTCTTTCCACTATCTCTTGGACTTCTTCAAAGTCCTATATTTTAATGTTATTAAGGCATTGTTGTTGCTTCTCCCTAAAGGTGACCAAGTCTGTAGCGAAAGATTTAACCTCCTCCTCATGACCCAACATTCTCTGTATATCCTCCTTTTGGTAAAAGAGCTATTGGAGGTCTTCTTTTGTTTTTACACCAGCCAAAATTCCCATGAGCTATTGTACTATGCTCTTTATTGGATAAATCATGTGGTTATCTCCATCATCATAAAGATCAAGGTCAATCCCCTCAAATAATTTTTGTATTTCCTTGACCCAAGCCATTAATTCTTCATGCTTACTGCTTATTTTATTTAAACACTTTTGATAAACTTTTAGGGCTTGAGCTCTATCCTTAATCCATGTTTCAAAATTATCTAGCTTTGGTCCCTCATAAATATTCACCAAAACTTGGAAGCATTGCTTCATTATTATTTTAAGGTCTCTAATAATATTTTTCCATTTCTCAATCTGCATATCTAATCGATCATCACTTACTATGTACTAGAGATTGTACCTTCATAGAATTAGTATTGAATAATAAATCAAATAGAAACTAAATAACCACAATTAGCAAATCTATTTAGCAAATAAAGAACAATTAAGCATTCTATGGCTTTCTAACTAAGAGTATTAATGGTGAAGCTCTCAGAAAGCCTCCATTAATGATAGTCCTAGAATGAGAAATGAGTGATAAGCTAAGCTAATTAATTCAATTCCAAATAGAAATGCTCAATTAACTTCTAAATTACCTTTCTAGCTATAATTCTCAAGAGGCTAGATGCAATTCTCAGATTTGTGGATTGTTTTATGAGTGATTTAGCCTTGCTTATATAGGATTTGGCAAGGTTAGGGGCCGTGGTAGAGTTGATCATGATTAGGCTTGAGTTGAGTCTTTGGTTGCACCCTTTGAAGACAATTTAAATATTGTGTCCTCAAAGCTTGGGACAAGAAGATAGGATGAGTGGACAAGATGTTTCAATTTGAGTGATTGAGATTGAATTTGGCTTGATCCATGTGAGCTCCTCTCCTTAAATCCTATTGGTTGAGGCTTTTTCCTCCCATGTGGTGTTGAGAGAAATTAGGATTTAATCAATTAATTTTAATTCATTTATTTAGCCAAGTGTACCCCTTGAATGGGTTGATTTGATTTAATTTTGAACTATGCCATTAATTGAATTAATTGCACATTGATTTAATTTCACTTGATTTAAATGCTCTTAATTGATCTTTTGGCTTTAGATTTTGAATTATATTGAATTAAGACTTGATTTTAATTTTGATTGGCTAAATACTTGTTTGGATTCAATTGCCTTGATTTTGCCTTGATTTTCCTTGATTTGTCACTTGAATGATCCTATCCACTTTTAGGTGATTACAAATACCCCTCTTTGAGTTGACATGCGAAGCGTGTCAATTCAAAGAATGTTCTGATCTAACTTGATAAAAGGTCATGATTTTGTCAATGGTTGATCTTGATATTCGATATGAAATGCTGATTTTGATGATAGGATTGATGTAGTTTTGATTTGATTTGATAGTCCTTGATGGTCGATTTGATGTTAAATTGTTGATGTGATACCTGATTTGATGTGGTTCGATGTTTGATGCCCCTCTTGATTGATTAGTGAAAAATTTCTTGATAAAAGATTATGCTTTGATTTGATGGTTATGCCCCTGATTCGATGATGTAACTACTGCTAATGATTATTTGATGGTATGCCCCCTCAGAAATGAAATGAAATTTGATAAATGGTTGAAACATTTTGATGATTTTGTTAATTTGCATTGATTGGGTCAATTTATAATGAATTTTGATTTCATTTCCGATAATGTTTTCATGTCTGTTTGATGATAAATGCCTTTGATTTGGCAGATTTGGTGAAAAATTTAGGTTCCCAGGCCTTCTCTGATCAAAGATTCCCTTTTTAGGTAAAATATACCCTTTTTAGGTCAAAAGGTTTATATGAAGGGATAAAAAGTCTTTTTTACTATTCATTTTCACTTTTACTCTTGACTTTTGAGCTCTGACTTCCTTTGACTCTTTGATGATGTCGGTTCTAATATGTGAGCACAAATTCGAGCGTGGGTGATGGTACCAACGGCCACTCACCTACGGACCTCCGATGAGTGCCTGAACCTCTTTATTTTATCGATTTATGCTTGTAAATTCAAAAAAATTGAATTTTTCATGGTAGAACTCCCTTTTTTCCTTTTTACTTTCCAAATAGTGCTTTTACATATTTAAATGACACTTTTACCCTTCAAGTAGCGCTTCTGCATTTTTAACCAGCACCTCTACGTTTTGAAATAGTGTGTTTACATGCTTGTTCTTGGTCCTTGTCAAACAATGTGTTTGCATTTGATTTCACTTTTGCATTTTAGATTAGTGCTTATGACTTTTAAAATTGTGCTTCCAAATAGTTTTAGTGCTTTTACCTGAAGTGGTGCTTTTGAGCTGTTAAGTAGTGCATTTACACTTTTAAATAGCGTGTTCACATTTTAGCACTTTTAAAGCCTGAAATAACACTTTCATTCTTTTAGGAAAAATTTTAAATTGACTTAGCAGCTTTCAACTTGTTCAACGTCGTCGATCAGATGATTGGTTAAGGTAACTGATTTGATGTTATAGCAAGTCGTATGATGTCAGTATGAGTCAATCATAGTTTGAATGTTAGATTGTCAATCTACATTTAGATGATGGGTGATGATGAATTTTTCGTCCTCTCTAAATAGACTCAGGAAAATTGATTGTGTTTTGATATTTGTAAATTTTTTATTGACTTAGGATAATCCAAATGATAATTAATTTTAAAACTGATGTGATTGAACTTGCTTTGTGTAGGCTGTGCTCAAGTCATTAGGTGTTTGTGGTTTGTATCCCTTACCCATGAGTATGATCCAGGATCTAAGTGTGGCTGATCGTAGAAATATCAGTCTGTGTGGTTTATCTTTCCTTCTAGCTCTACCTCAATTCTGAGTGAATCGAGGTTTGATCACTGCTATGGTTGAGTGATGGCACTCAAACAATAACACCTTCCATTTACCTATGGATGAGGTGACTATCACCCCGAAGGATGTATATCATATCCTTCACTTTCTGACTAGAGGAGAGTTGTTTTATTATGATTCTGTATATGATGGGTTGACATGTCAGTGGGTCTTTCTGGATTCGACCATTGGAGATGATCATATCCAATGGGCCTAGTTTCTTTGTTTTCCTATGTTACCAGCAGTCTTAGGTACTCTAATTAGTGGATTCCTACTTCCAGACAGACGTGGTCATGGGTTTACAGTTGGATGGGGTCCTATCCTTGAGGAATTGATGGCATATCCTCGGTGATTTGATTAGGGATCTTGTGTATTAGCTTAGTTGTATCATGAGCTACATACAGTGGTTTACAAACAATCCTCTACACTCACTACAGGAGTGATCTTGTTATAGCTTTGGACATGGGAGAATATCCCTGTGACACATCCTATCATAGCATGATAACGAGATCTAGGTTGGCCATTTTCCTAGATGTACGAGGGCATGGTGATTCAGACCCATATGGGTAAGCTAGATTATTGGCATTGTGTTATCGACAATATGGATGTTGTAGTTTGGAGGCCCTATGTGGGATGTGAGGCTTGGCCCAAGGATGAATTTGAGTTACCTTATATGTTTTTCCCTCGATGGATGATTGGTCATTCCACTTATATCATTGAGAGATTATACTTTAGGAGAGTATTGTTTTAGTATGGGCACATACAGGGTATGCCGCGGGGAGTAGCGATGTATGCTCGAGTGCAGGTAGAGAGATCATTGTGGGGTCCTTGTGTAGATTATGGCACAACTGTCAGAGAGATTTGAGACCTTGGGTATCTACCTTGGTTGATGTGAGAGCATGTGATGGATGCTAGGATCATACAGGATTATGCTAAGTGGTTGCATCAGTACCCATTTCTAAGATTTATTGATCCTGCTAAGAGAGTTCCAGGTATTGATGAGCTATCAAATGGAGATAATGGTGTTGTGGGGGATGTGGGAGATGGTGGGAGAGGGGGGGGTAGGATTAGAGCACGATGTGGATGATGAGGTCATTAGGCAGTTAGAGCAGGCAAAGTTCTTATTCTAGTTATTATTGTTGCTCCTATCCCTCCTAGGGTTGATCAGGTTAGAGGTGGTACAGATAAAGCACTTCATCAGGCTATTGTAGATCTAGATGTGAGATAGATTTGACATAGGACTAGATGACAAAGAGAGGTTGATGCAAAGGTTGCATGGGTTTTGCTTGATCAGGCACAGGGTCCTCCTGCTCAGTAGGTTATACCACCAGCTGTTCCATAGTCTTCCTCCTCTCAAGCACCTACTTCTAATTCAATGCCCTCATCTTCTTCATGTCAATCTTCTTCCTAATTTGTTCCATCCTTATCAGATCCATCTTCTTCCATGCCTTCTTCTTTGGTACCTCCACCACAGTCTTCTGCAGCACAGGCTCCTACTCCATCTTTAGCATCAGATGTTATATCTCTTCTCTCAAATGTCAGTGATGCAATAGTAGGTTACTCATCTTAGTTTGATGATGTAGAGCTTTTTGGAAGCTATGAGTCAGCAAGGATTACAGGCAAGATTGAGTCATCCTCTAGATAGTGCTCCTGGTCCTGATGGTGGAGATGGTGTTGGTGGTTCAGCCGGTTGAGACATATGATATGAGATACTTCTGATTATTTGATGATATACATGATCTCATTTCTTTGTTGATATGGAGACATTGGACTCTATTGTACCATTTTTTATTTGTTGAGGTTGTTCATGTTGATACTTTGATACTTTGATTTACTTTGATGGACTTTGATTATTTGGATATTGCATTTATGACCTTTTGAAGGATTTTGATATCCTATTGATTTTATGATGATGTTATAGACTTTGATACTCAGTTTGATAGTTTTCACTATATATGATGTCATGATGTATTGGATCTCCTTTTCAAGTGTTTTAGCATGATATGCAGATCTATATGATTCTATCTCCTATATGCTTTGTTTCATGCTTTTCATATGTGATTTTTGATATGTATGCACATGTTCTAATGATGCTTAAATGGTTGTCTTATGTATGACATAAAATAGATGGCTGAATGCGATGATGTGGATTCTAATGATTAATGCTTTGCTTTTATGGATGCAATGATGTATAGATGGATTAGGTGGTTGTAATGGATAATTAATGATTAATGATTATGATCATAATGAATGCAATGGTAAATGTACTTAATGGATGTGAAATGAATGATTTCCTTTGCAATGAATGATGCATACTAAATGAAATGAATCTTGAATGATACAATCTAATGAAATTAATGAATTTAAGGTGATGTATGCAACTAATGTAATTGATTTAATGATCCTAAATATAAAGATTAATGCAACTTAATGGAATGAACCTAATGCGAATGATGGTACATGACTTATGCAATTTAATGCAATGATTTTAAAATGATGAAATGCAATGAACTTAATGGTTTAAATGATGAAAATGCTTAAGTGAATGTAGTGAAGATGATTTCAATGATTTGATGCAATGGTGATAAATGAACCTAAAAAATGCAAGTGAACTAATGAAATGAACTTTTCTTTTTGATTTTTGATTTCCAACATGCTTGATCACATATAGTTTTTTATGATCCTTTGATTTTTTATTTGACCACACCCCCTTTTGATTTGTCAATTTTCCCTATTGTAATCATAAACTAAGAAAGGCAAAATACATTAAATGCATTTAATCTAAGATGTATGCAACTAACTATCATTATTCAAAAATTTGGAGCTTATAATCATCATTGAGCAATTTTTGGAATCCAAATTTTTTAGTACAACCATCACTAGTTCAACCATGATGATATGAATACTTTTTGCACCTCTTGTGTTTTTCTTTCCCATCTCTTTTTTGGTATGACTATCACTGATTGAAACCAATCACAAGAGTGTGAATACCAATTTTTTTGGATTCTATGTTGCAAGTGGATTTTGGTATTATGATATTGCAGATGAAAATTTCCAAGGTATCCTTTTGCGTAAACAAACAGAGATCTCAGTTTTATCCTTTGTACAAGTCTTCGATGATTCTTTGATGATCACGTCCTTAGACAAATAATACATGATTTAGAACTTTGATCTTAAGACAGTCATTCAGTAATCAACTAAAATATCACGCTTTCATCATAACTTGTATAGTTAAAAACTTTCATCAATTTGCTAGAAAGACATGATTTCATCAATCAAGTCAACACTTAGAAAAAATTTTGTAATGTTTTTCAAATCCATATTTCAAGTGTAGTTCCATCCATTTCATACTTTTAATCTTGATAAAGATAAGGTCATGTAAGATCTTGGATTAAATTTTGCATTTGGTTCAAATTGGATTAGGATTGAAGATTTGATTAAGTGTTTTACTTGTGTTTTTGATGAATTGATTCAATGATTGATTGAAGTTTTCTTTTGACGAATACTTCCTCCTTTCAAGTAGATTTCCCCTAGTTTGATATGATTTCAAAGTTGGACTTAGGAAAATTTGCAGATTAGGTGACCAAAATCTTGAGGTACTTGCAAATGCAACTATGGGGTTTTATTATGCAATACATACAAATGCTGGTGAATGTAATATTTACAAGGTGACCTTCTAGGTATGTGACTGACTTGGATTTTCAATGGTGCCTATTTACCAAGTTTTCATCGATGAATGGATCTTGCTTCTTTTTTCTTTTTTTTCCATTTTTAAAGATTTTTTCTTTTTTTGCTACCAAGGTGCCTATTTGCTAAGTTTTCACCAAGGTACTTTTTCTCCTTATTCTCTTTTTTTTTAATTTTAATTTTTTCATATCATCAAGGCACCTATTTGCTAGGTTTTCACCAAGACAACATCTTTTTGCAGATCATATATGAATGTTTTTGGCTTTCTTCATGCTCAATTTTCTCAATTTTCCACTATTTTTTATCTTTTCTATTTTTCCAATTTTTTTGCTCTTTTCTATTTTTTCAATGTTTTTGGTATTTTCAAGATCTCTTTTGACTATATAAAATAAATAGGATGTTTTCCATCTGATTTTATGGTACTCTTTATACCCTTTCATCTGTCTCATGTATAGAACCTCTTTAGATGAATATTATTGATAGGTTCTTGCAACTCTTCTCCATCACAATCCGCTAACTTGTAAGTGTTGGTGCCAAAAGATGAAGTGATAAAAAAAGGTCCTAACCAGTTTGCTTCCCATTGTCCTTTCTTTTCCCTTTCCTCTTGGTTCTTTGGATTTTCTCGCAAAACTAGGTCACCTGTTTGAAATGTTCTTGACTTGATGTGCTTATTATAAGTCCTTGACATTCTATTTTGATATACCTTTAAGTGATCAAATGCTTGTTGTTGTTTCTCATCTAGCAGTTCTAGTTCATGTAATCTAGCAACTCTATAATCCTCTTCACTTATTAAACCATGTAAAGATACCCTTAATGATGGAAGTTCTACCTCCAAAGGTAAAACTGCTTCTATTCCAAAGACTAAGTAAAAGGGTGTAGCTCCTGTTGGTGTTCTAATGCTTGTTCTATAAGCCCATAAGGTCAGGTTTATTTTTATGTGCCAATCTCTACCTGAATTGTCCATAGTTCTCTTCAATATCTTCAAGATGTTTTTATTCATTGCTTCGGCTTGTCCATTACCTTGGGGGTAATAAATTCAAGATGAGTGATGAATCATGTGAAACTTTTTGCATAATTCCTTTAGGTCTTTGTTTTTGAAGTGCTTGGCATTATCCATTATGATGGCATGAGGTACACCATATCTACATATTATGTGGTTTAAGATAAACAAGGATATCTACTTGCCTATTGCAGTTGATAAGGGTACAGCTTCCACCCATTTGGTAAAGTACTCTGTTGTCGTGATAATGAATTTATGACCATTTGAGGATGGTGGATAAATCATTCCTATTAAATCTAGACCCCATTGATAAAATGACCAAGGTGTTGTCATCGAATGAAGCTCTTGTGTGGGCACATGTATCAAGTTTCCATGGAATTGACACTTTTTACAAGTTTTGGCAAAGTGACAAGCATCTTTCTCCATTGTAGGCCAAAAATATCCTATCCTAAGAAGTTTCTTAACTAGGGTTAAACCATTTGAATGTGACCCAAAAATTCCCTTGTGTAGTTTTTGGGAAGCAAAAACCATAGCCAAACATGCCCTTTAGATGAAAGTATAGTTCAACTCATATTTGACCAAAGTTCTACTTATGCAATATATAGCTTTTTCTTTCCCTGATTCATCTTCTTGTGCCAAAAGCGCCCCCAATGAATGCTCTGTTGCTGAAATATATAGGATCAAGGGTTTTCCTCTAATAGGTGGCATCAAATTTGGAGGGTTAATTAGGTATTTCTTTAACATGCTGAAAGCTTCTTCACACTTTTCATCCCATTTGAAAACTATATCTTTATGTAGAAGTTGGGTGAAGTTATGACATTTTTCTGCCAATTGGGATATAAATCTCCTGATGGATTGAATTCTTTTTTGTAGTGATCTCATTTGGCTTATGTTTCTAAGTGCTTTCATCTCCATGATGGCTTTGACTTTAGCGGGATCCACCTCTATTCCTTTCGCTGATACAATGTAGGCTAGCAGTTTTCCTAATTGGACCCCAAATGCACACTTTTTTGGATTGAGCCTTACTTTGAATTGCTCTAATTTGAAAAAAAAATTCTCCAAAATTGGTAGATGCTCCTCTCTTTAATGAGATTTTTCTAATATGCCATCTACATAATCTTCCATGAACTTATGCATTATATCATGGAATATTGTTGTCATGGCCCTTTGATATGATGCCCTAACATTCTTTAGACCAAAGGGCATAACATTCCAGTAGAATGTTCCCCATGCACATGTAAATGTTGTTTTATCTTGGTCCTCAGGTGATATCTTGATTTGGTTATAGCCACTAAATCCATCCATAAGTGAAAACATGGAATGTCCCACTGTTAAATCTACAATGGCATCTATGCTTGGAAGAGGAAAATCATCTTTAGGACACTTCAAATTCAAGTCACTAAAATCCATGTAGATCCTGATGGACTTATCTTCTTTTGACACTGGCACTATATTTGAAATCCATTGGGCATAATCAATGGCCCTGATAAATCCCACTTTTAGCAATTTTTCCAACTCTACTTTTACTAGCAAGGCTATATGTGGATGCATCTTTCTTAACTTATGTTTGACTAGTTTGGCTCCTTCCTTTATGTTCAAATGATGAATAATTAGATTTGGGTCCAATCCTGGCATATCATCATATGACCTTACAAATTTGACGTGTTTTTCCTTGAAAAAATTTATGAATTCCTTTCTCTCTTCACTAGATAAGGATGGCACTAGGTGTATGATCTTTGGCTCAGTTTCTGACCCAATGTTTATCTTTGTATAGGCTCGATCAAAATTGGAGATCGCTCTTCATAATGTTCAAGTAAAGCATCCAAACTTCCTTCCTTAGGTGCCTCAATTGGGTTTTTACCTTTGGAAACATCCTTTATTTCTTTCTCTTTTCGATCTAATGCTACCACAACGTGGTTTTCAACACTAGATTCTTTTCCTTTTTTAATTTTTTCATTTTTTTTCATTTTTAGGTGGATTGAAAGTTTGGATACTACCCTTTATCATTTCCTCCTAATATTCCATAGTAGAAGAAGGTTCAACTGCATGGAGATATTGGAACACCACATTGTCATTCAAAAAGGTTGGGAGGATGATTGGTTCAATGGAATCCCATTCAATCAATTTTGGATATATGAGAGTTAAAGGATCAACGCTTTGGCTTGGTTCAATGGGATTTAGAGATAAGACCTCATTTGATGATTCATACATTGTATCATTCAAGTCTACGACATGTGCCTCTTCTAAGTGTTCCAAAGAAGTAGGATCAAAGTCTTCCTCACTAGACTCCTCTAAGGTTTCTGTTGGATAAAAGTCTCGTGGATTAAACCTAATGCTTGATTCCTCCATAGCGGGTCTCCATGAAGGTATGTAGGGTTCACCTACCCATTGATTTATTTCAATTTATTGAATTTGAATATTTTCTAAGACCACTTGATTTGAACTAGAGGCTTGATTCCGATTTGGTTATGCTATTTGATCCCTTTCTTTGCTAGAAGTATAGGTATGAATGACATCTATCTCCTTATCATGGCATGACTCACTTGACAATGAGTCTGATTCCCATTGATTATAATATTCATCACTATGAGATTCTAATTGCAATATTTGATCATAGACTTTAGGATAGTTCTTTTGTGTGTACCCTTGTTCTAAGTACCCTAATCCTATCTTTTCCTTGCTATCTCGCCATGTCATTTCAATTGGTTCTATAAGTCCTTCATTCCTTGTTCCCAAAGGTCCTTGGCATTTATATCCCATCTTTTGCATTATTTGGAATCCTTTCCCATATTGATGTGTGGGAATGCTGATATTTTGGATACATTTTTCTTGGGCACTTGACTCCTCATCTTTATAAAGCCAATTAAGAATTTTGTTATCATCTTCATCCATGGATGATGAAGTATTTTCTCTCACAAAATTCTCATTATATCTATGGGTTAGATTGGATGGTTTTCCATATGACTTGGGGGATGATGGCAAATCCATCATGGATAAAGAATATTCCCCTACTCCTTTTTGCTTGATTTTACATTTTTTATAAAAATTCCTCATCATTTGGTCCATCTTTTGGTAATGCTCATCTTTGGTGTATATTTGGATGGCCTTACCTTTGTCTTCTCTCTGCTTTTCATGTGTATTCTCCTCACTAACCTTTTCCTTTCCCTTTGTCGATGTAGCTAGGTTAGTGGGCCTTTGGATGTTTTCAACAATAATTTCTCATTCCACCTTTCCCTTTCCTTTTAATTAATGGAACGTCCTTGGAAATTTTCCCTTTCTCTATTTTTTTTAGGTATAGACCCTTCTGTATTATGCGGGACTAAAGAGTCATTGATGGGCTTCATGTTGTTACAATATTGGAATGGGTTTGAGTCCCCACTTACCATAATCTCTTGACCTAGATAAGGAAATTTTAAACATTGGTGGTAAGTAGAAGGCACGGCCTGCATTTCATGAATCCACGACCTCCCTAATAAGATATTATAGGTCAAATTTAGGTCTAAAACTTGGCATATGGTCTCTTTTTGCATGGGACCAACTCTGATGGGAAGTATTATGACTCCTTTAAATGCGCTTTCTTTGTCATCATAGGATTTGATGGTTATTTTCTTCTTAGGATCAATAGCCTCCTCAGAAAATCCTAGGGATTTTACCAAGTTTAGGGTACAAATATTTAGGCCATCTCCTCCATCGATAATAACTCTTTTCACTCTATGCTTGTGAATAAGGACTTCTATATGCAAAGGTAAAATCTGCAAGTGGTTTAGCAACATGTCATCTTGTTTGTAAAATGATAAGAAATGAGGAGCAATGAGATGTCCCACCATATTTTGAAATTTTTCCGCGTCTAGGTTTAGAGGCACATTGGTTTCTACTAAAGCTTTCTCTAGAATCTCCTTGTGAGTAGGTGATAATTTGAGCAATTCTAAGATTGAAATTTGAGCAGGAGTTCTTTGTAATTGATCAACCAAGTTGTATTGCTTTGAAGATGATGATGTGCTTTGGTTAGGTAAAACAATTCTTGGATCAATTAAAGGTAAAGTGATTTTAGAGGCTTGCCCCCTAGTGACAATGTTAGATGATGCTTCCCTTGGTTTCTCCTTTACCATGATAACATTTATGGTATTGTTCTCTTCACTTAGAGTATTGATTATGTTATCATACATATGAGCAAAGTTCACTTTTTCATTACCTCTTTTCTGATTTTGGTTGGCATTATATGACTCACCCTTTTCATGGTTTAGAAAGGGGTTCTTGAAGGCCTTATGATCCTTATTGTTTTGAGGCCCTTCAATTTTCTTCTTAGGATACTCACAATGGTGAGAATCATTCCACCAATTAGGTTTAATTTGAGGTTCATAAGGTCTCAATTTAGGTAATGTGATAATCTTATTAGCAACCAAGGTTCTTAATGCGTTCTCCAAGGGTTCACCTAAAAAGGTGAATTTTCTCTTTTGATATGTGGAGGAAAAGGGTTTGGGCTTATTCCCATTAGCATTATTAAAAGGATTATTGTTGGCATTGTTGTTGGGATTGTTGGAATTGTTGTTGGAATTGTTGGAATTAAAGGGAGATTTATTCATTTGATTTACATTGTATGAAGAATTAGCTCCACTTGATAAATTAAAAGGGGTTGCCTTCAAGTTGTGGACCTCCACAACTCCATCATCCACAAGATTTTTGTTATTATTCTTTAACCATAACTTAGGTTTATCATTTTGATTGTTGGCCCCTCTATTATTATCATAATTAGATACATAATGGTTATTTTTGTTGTTGGTATTGGATCTATTATCTTTAAACAATTTTATCTCTCCTCTCTTTACCAATACATCTTCAATCTTGATCCCATTTTCGATAAGTTTTTCAAATGTTGGGGGACATTGAAGTTGTAATCAATAATTCATCTCCATGGTCAAATTGTTTGTAAAGATTTCCATCTTCTCCTTCTCGTGGATACTTCGTGGATACCTTGCAAAAATGGTCCTCCACCTTTGTAGGAATCCTAAGAAGGATTCACCATCTTTCTGTTTGGTATCACACAATTTGAGCATTGTGATTTCATGCTTGATATTATAGGAGTAATGGGTCACAAAATTAGAGGCTAATTCCTCAAAAGTCTTTATTCCTTTTGGGAGCTTAGAGAACCATTCCATGGTGGGAACTCCCAAGCTCCTAGGAAAAAGTCTCATTAGGTACATAGTGCTGTGCATGAAATCAATGCTTAAGGCACAAAACTCCCTTAGATGATCTTGTGGGTCTATTTTACCCATATACTTATCATATTTAGGAAAACTAGTATTAAAGGGAAAAGGTGTCATGACCAAGCTTTTTTCAAATGGGAAAGGACACAAAGCTTCAATAGAAAAGGGCTTAGGTTCATAGGCCTTTTTCATTAAATCTATTTGTTCTTGAAATGTTTGTAATTGTTTGGTTATAGCATTCATGGGGTTATTTGCTTCTTGATTCTTCTTAAGTTTCTCTATATCATAGTCATATAGGAGCTTTACCCTGCTAGGTTTAGGAAAAATTTCTCCCTATCCCTATCTATCAATTTCTCCATGACTTCAAGAAAATCATTATCTTGGGCTGCTCTATTAGCCCTTTCTTGAAGTGTTTCCTTAGGACCTTGATTAGCATTATTGGTGTTATTGTTGTTTCCTCCATGGTGGTAGTCATGAAACATGAAGTTTCTATCCATTTCTTCAAGTCTTTCTTCAAATAAATTTGGAAGAATATCCCCTTGATCATGACCTTTGAAAAGACTTTGGTATTCAAAATCATGGACCTTGTTAGCAATTCAAGTGCTATCTCCTTGTAAAGATAGCCTAAGTTTTTGGGACCGTGTGGAAACCAACATCCAATAAGGTTTGATTAAAATTGGTCCTTTGATTTGGTAATTGTTGATTTATAATTGAAGAGATTGAAAATGTAAGATGAGGTTTCAATGGATATCTCTTTCACTTGTTCTATATATTTCCAACCACAACAATCATGCATACACTTGTTTCCTTTTACCCACTACACAATGAGTGTTTGATTTTGAAAGTACGTTATCACGGGTTTTGCACAAAAAGACACTTAAAGAAATCTACCTAGCTGAAGATTGGTTCGTAAACATGGCTCTATATGGTAGTCTTTTCTAAGATAACAATGTTTTAATCAATATTCCATTTAAAATGGATATTAAACTTTCATCCTCCAAGTATATTAAGAGGCTTCCCACCACCGGTATATCAGAGTTTTGCACAATTCGTGAGGACTACTCGAAGAAGTTTGAAAATTTAACACCCTTTTGTCACACACCCCATTAAGGATGTATGTATTTATTTTTATAGTGGGTTGGATGATCATGGAAAAGGTGAGTGTATCCCACTTTGGGCTTTCCCTCTCACCGGCCCTTTTAAGGCAAATCTCGGGAGGTGAGCCCAACTAAT
This sequence comes from Chamaecyparis obtusa, assembly GCA_027943335.1. Classification (NCBI taxonomy): domain Eukaryota; kingdom Viridiplantae; phylum Streptophyta; class Pinopsida; order Cupressales; family Cupressaceae; genus Chamaecyparis; species Chamaecyparis obtusa. The sequence goes on along the minus strand of BSBK01005650.1, from coordinate 1,001,374 downwards.
GATCTAGCATGTTCATGTAAAAGCAAGAAAATGGAAAGAAGAAATAGGTTGTGGGAGTTTGATTCACCAAAAAGGTGAAGAGCATATCCCTATCCACTTCTTAATCCCCAAACATAATTAACAAGGTTCAATTTCCAACCCACTAACTATAGGGATTCGAGTATTGCTACTCTATTCCACAAACAAGGGGTTTATTTGATTATGTGCTTGATTTCCTTAACCTTTCTTATTAATCAAAGAGTTCAACACTTTTGGCATTTTGATTCACTAATAAAAGTGAAGAGCATAGGCATAATGTTAAACTTCCTCAAACAAAGATAGGTTGTTCTTAATTACTAGATTTTGAAAGCACCAAAGCCACAATTTAAGTACAAAAATGACAAAGTTCTAAGGCTTACCTTTTCCTTGTAGCTAGCAAAGGCTAGGGGAATTTTGAGTGATTTTCATTTTTAATGCTTACCTTGGTGATTGTTCCTTTCCAATGTGCTTCTCCTCCAACAATTTAGTCAACAAAGCCAGCAAAAGTGAAGGAAACAAAGATAAAATTGAAGAAAGCAAGCTAAAATTGAACTTTAAGCCTTAATTTCCAACTTGAGAAAAACTTGATTTAAGGTGAAAATATCCAATTTAATGAAACAAATTTTGCCTTATATTGTTCTACAACTTTGAGATAATGTTCATGTACCTTTCCTTTTTGTTGATAATCCTCAAGAACAAGCTTAATGTGAGCAATGTTCTCCTTTTTAATCTTCCTTGTCAAAGCTTTGCCTTCTTGATTAAATCTGTTCTCTGGCTTTTTTACTTTTTTGTGATCAGACATCCTGCAGAGACATAAAAATCATTTTTTGACAGTCAGATTATGAAAATTTGTAGTTTATTCAAAAGCATTGTAGAAATTATTAAAAGCGTTGTCAATCGAATTAAAAGTGCTATTTAAAATTTTAAAAGTGCAGAAATAGAGAGTAAAAGTGCTAAACAATTAAGCAAAGGCATTCAAAAGTAATTAAAAGCACTGGAGAAAAATGCAAATGCACTCGATACTCAGGGAATAAGTGTTGATATAATTTAAGATAGAAGTCAGAAGGATTTAAAAGCGTTGTTTCTCTATGCAAAGGCACACAAATTTGTCATGTAAGCGCTGAAACAATGCTCAAAAGCATTGTTTAACTACTCAAAAGTGTCGTTTGAAGTCTCAGAAGCGCTGTTTCACTGCAAAACTAAGAGTTAAACATACAAAAATTTGAACAAATATGAAGATTATGAGATTTTTGGAAAGTGAAGCCTACTGCCCCACGGTGGGCACCATTTTGTGTACTAGAAATTGTACCTTCATAGAATTAGTATTGAATAATAAATCAAATAGAAACTAAATAACCACAGTTAGCAACTCTATTTAGCAAATAAATAACAATTAAGCATTCTATGGCTCTCTAACTAAGAGTGTTAATGGTGAAGCTCTCAGGAAGCCTCCATTAATGACAATCCTAGAATGAGAAATGAGTGATAAGCTAAGCTAATTAATTCAATTCCAAATAGAAATGCTCAATTAACTTCTAAATTGCCTTTCTAGCTATAATTCTCAAGAGGTTAGATGTAATTCTTAAATTTGTGGATTATTTTATGAGTGATTTAGCCTTTCTTATATATGATTTGGCAAGGGTAGGGGGTGTGGTAGAGTTGATCATGATTAGGCTTGAGTTGAGTCTTTGGTTCCACCCTTTGAAGACAATTTAAATATTGTGTCCTCAAAGCTTGGGACAAGAAGACAAGATGTTCTTTTAATTTGAGTGATTGAGATTGAATTTGTCTTTATCCATGTGAGCTCCTTTCCTTAAATCCTATTGGTTGAGGCTTTTTCCTCCCATGTGGTGTTGAGAGAAATTAGGATTTAATCAATTGATTTTAATTCATTTATTTAGCCAAGTGTACCCCTTGAATGGGTTGATTTGATTTAATTTTGAACTATGCCATTAATTGAATTAATTGCACATTGATTTAATTTCACTTGATTTAAATGCTCGTAATTGATATTTTGGCTTTAGATTTTGAATTATATTGAATTAAGACTTGATTTTAATTTTGATTGGCTAAATACTTGTTTGGATTCAATTGCCTTGATTTTTCCTTGATTTGCCTTGATTTGTCACTTGAATGATCCTGTCCACTTTTAGGTGATTACACTTACCATATCTACCAATTTGTTGGGCTCCCAAATAATACCTCTGAATGGTCTCAAAATGGCTTAGATAATGAACTTCTTGACCTCTTAAAAATCTACCTTCCAGTCTAAGTAGGCCTTAATGAAAGAATATGGAACATCTTTCAAAAATTCAAGGGTGGTTCTCTTATCTAGGACAACCTATAAGTAGGCTTCTAGATTATTTAGGTAAATGGGACCCATTATTTTAAGAATGAACCTCTTAATGGCTCCATTTTTTTCTATTAGTACCTTGATTTTCTCATCATCCTTTTCCATAAATCCTAAGGTGTGTTTAAAATCAAGTGTATCCAATGTCTTACTTCCTTTCCTTGTATGTTCACCTAAATCAACCTCATCAAAAGTGTAGTCCTCAGGAGTTATTTATGCCATGATAACACTAATCATTGGTACTACTACCTATGCCTTTTATCAACCCCTATGATCCTGAGTGACATATGAAAATTCTCTTATTGGGGTGTTTTATTCTCTTGGATGGAAGGTTTGACCTAAAATAGCCATGTTAGTGTCCTCTTCCTCATTGTATACCCTTTTCCTTGGTTGTATCTCTTTTTTGAACCAAGTGGGCTTGGAAAATTTAGTGATTGTCTTATATGGAGTAGTCAAAATAGAGGTCTCCTTTTGCACTTGGGCTTCTACCTCTCCAAAATCCTCTTCCACCTCCAAGCTTCTCTCTCTTTTGAATTATCTTTGTGTTCTACCTTTGGAATGTCCTCATGAGGAAGAGTTCCCTCTTCCCTTTCTAATTTTTCTATAATTTTTTGTTCCTCTACATATTTGAAGGTCAGCTCAGAAGAGAATACAAGATTAAAAGATGGAGGAGTTAGAGAAGAAGGTGGAATAGGAGGTGGAGGAGTAGGGAAAGTTGGTGGAGGAGTAGGAACGAGAGAGGGTATAGAAAGTGGATCAACTTCTCACTCCTTTTCTAGTGGGACTTCATGTGCAGGTTCCATTTGGTATGGCTCATCTATTTGTGGTTTTCAAAATTCCTATGCAGGATCTTCTTCAAACTCCATTGGCTCTAGCTCCTTCCCACTAGCCGGATCTTCCACTGTTTGTTCAAAAGGAGTTGTAAACTAGGATGGAGGATGATCAAAAGAGAATGGAAACTTCTCCTCAAAATTTGTCTTTGTGGTTGATACAAGTTTCTCTAGAACTTGATCCTTAAAATCAAGGAGGTCCTCAAAATAAAAAACATAGAATTCATCTGGGCCAAGGGAGTCTCAGGGATCCATTTCGTTGTCCTGTACTCCTGTGGAAACATCAATTGAAATGTTCTCTTCTTAAACTCTCCTCATCTTAAAGGTTGTGCTTGACCTTGTTATCCAAGCCAAGGATACCTCTTCTTCTTATTCTTCTTACTCCTCTTCCTCGTATACAGTTACTAATTGAGGGGATGTGGATGACCTCTTTCTCTTGTATAACTTTCCCTTCTCCACCTCGACGACCTTGGGTCCTATGACATTTATTGTTTCATACCTTCTGAAGGAAGATTTTAATCCCTAGAAATCAAAGGACTGAGCAGTAGGTGCTGGAATACTCCCTTTCATTCTCATTCTCATTAGATTTTCCTTTGGGTTCAAACCATAAAAGCTTGTTTGATCATGCCTATAAACATTTTCTATATTTTGAAGAGCCTCCCCTTTAAACCTAGGAATCAATACTTTATGTCCTTTCCTTTTACCCCCCTTAGAAGGTGGGCCATGTTGCAACTTCATTGGTACAAGATCCAAATGGAATGGTCATTTAATCCACTCTTTGGTATTTTTTATCATGTGTTTGGCCTTGAATTCTATGTCATCGTTTTCTTCTTTGTCTATTTCATCATTTAATATGGCTCTTGTATATATCTTATCATCATTATATAGAGGGTCCAAAACATATTCAGTATCTTCCTCCCATACTTTTGGTGGGATGTGGAGGAGTAGGGCATCTTGGGAAAGTTTGAGAGACATCCGAAAATAGTCTCAAATTCTAACCTCATAATCATCTATGCAGCTCATCCAATGATTTTCAAAATGCATTTCATGAACATAGTGCCTTCCCATGATGTGGTTGTAGGTGCCGATGGGGTCAAACCTGGTTTTGATTAAATTGAAATTTTGTAAGGGGAACTCATCCCATTCAAAAGCTGGATATTTTCACACCTTCATGTCTTGAAGTGAGTGTGGACCAATGGAAATGGGAAAGTCCCAACAATATTTCTTCTTGTGCTTGATGTGCTCATAAGCATCAGAGAGTTGCCTCACCATCTCCAAAAGTATTATCCAATTAAATGGATATCTTGGAATCTTTTTTGGGGTTAGGGTGCTTCATGCCACTCTAATGTAGTTAAAGGTATTGAATTGGACATAGAAGGATCCTAAGGCCTTTACTTTAGCAGCATCTTCTTCTGAAAGTCTTTCCATGTAATCTCCCTCAATTTATCGAATGATTGCAAAGACAAAATCATCATTGACTATCCCATATTTTGTGCTATCTTCACTTAGTTTCTCTTTTCTCATGAGTTGCAGGTATACAATGAATGGCCATGCATTAGGTTGTCCTATAGCTCCTCTTTTAATCAAACCTTGGTACTCTGATCTTGGGAAAATAATATAGATAATGTATGAAGTCATGTAGAAATAGGGATAATTCTTAACTATGATCAACTGCTTATCTAGCTTATCACTTAGGATAGTGGCCCAGTCAAATCTAGCCCTTCTTCTCTTAATCCTTTCAATCAACAAGATCATCCAAGGCTAAAGTTGGACATATTGGGAGAGACCATATAATCTTCTTATCAAGGTTATTGCAACCTGAATGTCATATTTCAAATATCTCCTCCTCATGTCTATTCTTTCCATCTTTTTTTTTGGTAGGGGGTGCACCAAGTACTCCTTGTTGACAATTTCATAAGCCATCTAATTATTATTGTTGAACCATTGTCACCCCTTATCAATTCAGAAAGCATATAAATTATCAATCCCTTTTGGTAAGTGTAAGATATCTTCAATGTTGTCTGGCCTGAGGTCAAGAACTATGTCTCCTATTTTGTTCTTCACCACCCTCTCATCATGAACATAGTGTTGCATGAGGGTTATGATAAAATATGAAGACAATATTGACACTAGATGTGCCACAACATTGATAAAGCTTGAAAATGCTAAAGAAATGTAATCATCTGACCTTCCCTCTGGGTTGGCACACCTCTTGAGGATGTCATTCCAATCCATGTTCCCTATATCAGTATCTATGATCTCACTATGTAGATTTATGACCTTTGAAGAAGCATGGTATCCTTTGGATAAGAAATTCATGGCTAGTGAGGCCATCTTTTCTAGCATTCTACAAGAAAACATCCAATTAGTCAGTAAAACCTTACTGAAAACCAATAAGAATGAAGCAAGAATGTGTTAGAGATCCCAAAGAAATAAACCTAGAAACTAGAAACCACAAAAGGAAGACTTAAACTCCATTTTCGGTGTTTTAGAGATGTAGAGACTGAAGAAATCACCAACCTCCAAAAAGATGAAAGGTTGAAAAGGTCCAAGTAGCGGCATTAAAGAACTTTTAGTGTTGCAGAGTTCATATATTGTCTTAGTTTATTGGAGGCCAAAAAACTGAGAAGGCAAAAAGATAGTTTGCCTTTCTTTCTTTGGTATTATGGATAATTGGACTTCCAAGGTTTCTTTAAGTAAGCGGAGGCTGAAAGGCCAAATTTTGAAAGAGTGACTTGGATTTGGGACCTTATGGACACTACGGAACATCAAACATGACTCTTACTTTTAGAGGCTGAAAGGCCAAAACTTTGGAGACTTCAACTTGGAGGTTTGCAGAGCACCAGGGATGCCATAACCTTTTAGTGGCTGAAAGGCCAAAATAATGAAAGGTTGACACATTGGACTCATAGGATTTGTGGAGCAATGGGGATTGAGATGATGATAGGGAAAAAATGCTTGAATAAGAGAAAACCCTTAAAAAATAAGAAAACCCTAACCTAAGACAAACATGAACTAAAACAAACAAAGACCCTAAACTAAGAATGAAGGAAACAAAACAACAAACCCAAAACCCTAACTAAAAAACAAAACAAAGAACCGATAACAAAGAACCTAACCTCATAAGAAGATAAAGATGAGAAAATAGGACAATAATCAAGTGTGGTGCAGAAAAGCATGGAATGTCAGTCAACATAGAGGTGAAGGAAAGAAAACGTTCACAAAAGCCTTGGAAAAAAAATCACTTTGTGAAAACACTTAATCGAACACTTGAGAATAAAAAGTCACATAATGAATAAAATGAACACTTTGATCACCTTTATAACCCTTTGACTCAAGTGACGTCTATTGGAAATTTAGCAAAGTAGGATATCATGATGTTGTCATTATGGAAACATATATTCAGCATTAAGACAACATGATTCAAGGATAAATTTTTGGATGAGAACTTCAGAAAATTGTCTAAGTATAACAGTATTTATTTGTCAGCACTAAGGCTATTTTGATCAGCGAAGTTCACAGAAGTATTTCTAGCACAAGAAAACTTGAGCATATATTATATGAAGTATTTTTAAGCTACAACTAAGAGCACAAGACTATACAACATGATAGATAGAGTTATTAATATTTTATAGAAACAATGTTGAGCTGAGAGAATAGAGAAATGACTAGTAAATGAATATTTTGGGTTAAGGGAGTATTTTGTTTATGAAAATAATGACTTAACTAACTAGGGATGACATCCTAGATGTTAACCCCAAGTCAGCAAGAAGTAATGTTATGTTTTGGAATTATGTAAACTAACTGGAAAGCTATGTTTGTGATAGCTTGTATAAAGGAAATTAATTTGTAATGCGAAGTTAAAAAGACTTATGTAATGTTACGATATTGATGTATAATGTTGTATTATGAAAAATTTGATGTATGATCATAGAAATGTGATTTGATAACAATTTTTATGAAGAGCTTAAAAGCTAGATCAGAATATTGAAGATATTCAACAGCAGTAAAAGGTTTTTGTATTCTATCTTTTGTATTGAAGATTATAATTGTACATTGCATGTTTGGATAGTGGGCTCATCTTGTATACATTCATATTCTTTAATACCAACTCCTAACAGGGTTAAGGCTTCTAACAAGGCCTAAGTCCTCTAACAAGGACTGTGACACTATACAAATGTAATAGACTCCTAACAGTGTCAATATCTTTCACGAGATACTTTTGGTTAGTGGATCATTTGTGCACACCATCCCCACTGGGGTTTTCCCTTGGCTAGGGTTTCCCTGATAATAAACATGGTGTTATGAGTTCTATTGTTTTGTGGTTGCATTTTCTATTCAATTTATTCAGTTTAATTTCTTATAAAAGTTACAAGTTAATTAAATATATCCATACTTGGGAAAAAGAAAAAGTTTGTGAAATACTAATTCAGCCCCCCCCCCCCCCCCCCCCCTCCACTCAGTATTTACTATTTCTAACAATTGGTATCAGAGAATAGTTACTCAAAGAAGGCCTAACATCTTGAGTAAGATCTTAATGGATATGGATCAGTTGCAGAAAAACCTAGAAGAAGCTCTTGAGAAGATTGATATTCTTAATGAAGAAAGTGATACTATGAAGAATAAATATGAAAGTGCAAAAGACTACATTGAGAAATTAAAAGACAAGATAGAAGATCTTAAGTCAAAGAAAGAGCATGTAAATCAGATCAAGGATAGTGATGAAGTTTTAAAACTAAAAAAGGAGAATGAGATCCTAAAGCATGAACGAAAGATTGTAGATCTAACGTTAAGCTTGAAAGATGATAACATTAAAATTGAATCAAATCTAAAATCTGAAAATGAAAATCTAAGGTCTAATCTTACCAAAGTAACATCCGAACTTGAGAATAAAAAGTTGCAATATGCTGAACTTGAGAAGTATAATTCTATTGTGAAAGGAGAGCTAAATAACTATAAGAAACATCTTGAGAAACTATATTCTAGCAGTGAAATGATTGATGAACATATTTCCTACCAGAGACCTATTTATGATAAAACTGGTCTTGGATATCTTGAAGAAAAATTCTCAAAGAAGACTGAAGATTGTAAAGAACCAAATCTCACAATTCAACAACCTGAGAACAAAGAAGAAGAAAAACAAAACAAAGTTGAGTCTAACCAATCTGAAGATGTACCTAAGAAACATAAGCAAGTTGAATCGCCTAAAGAAGTGTGAAATGAATTCAAAGGTAGATGTTATGCATGCAATGCATTTGGACACATGGAAAGGGATTGTACAAGGAAGCAATTCAAACCTATCTTTGGTTATTGTTATAATTATCATGGTTTTGGTCATAGACCTATTGATTGTAAAAAATATAGATCTATTAATAAAGATAATAGTAGAATGTTTAGAGGTGATAACCCTGTAGATAAAAGACCTACTGGAGCAACAAAAAATATAAGAAATGGAGTTATGTGTTATACATGCAACAATTTTGGACATATTTCTAGAAATTGTAGATCATAGATCAGTCAGTCAGGACTAAGATATGGAAACAATGTCATAGTTTGCTAGATTTGTAACAACATGGGACACACAACAATATGTTGCAAAATAAACAATATGAGGAATCCTAATCCTAGAAGAAATATGAACTACACCAGAAGAAATATGGATAATAACAACAGTAAAAAAGGAAATACCAGTAACATGGAAGATGTTATATTTGTCAAAGCTACAGATCAAGCAAGTGCATCCATAATATCAGGAAATTAGTTAGGTGAAGCATTTGAAAGTAAGTTAGAATCAATTTTGAACCCCATATCAAACTGATTAAGCCTCAAATTTCAACAATTAAATGTTAGAATAAGCATCAGAACAACATAGGATTTAGAAAAATTTAATCAAGCCTTGTGAAGTTAATATATGATATTAAATAATGTAAGGAAGTTATGGTCAAGAGTGCATAAGATTCTGAGCATGTATGAAATCACATGAAGTGAAAGAAGTTCACTAACAGACTGAGACATCTTTTTGGCATGAACACACTTATGCAATTAATACGATGACAATGTTTTGAAGGATTTAATGAGTAAAATAAGATTAATGGACAACATTCAATCTCATGAGATTACAAGAGTTTTAGAGAGTGAGCCAGAGGATATTGAAAGAAATTTGAAGGATTTGGAGATAGATTTTCATCAGATCGATGCAAGAAGCCCTAAATCACAACATTAAGGTATTTCACTAAGATCTTACTATTGAAGCTACTATTTTCATTATAATCATGGATGAAACCCTAGTTCACAACATTAAGAATACCTCTAGACCTAAGGTAAGAAGGGATACAGTTGAACCTACAGAGGATGACCCTAGTTTGTCTTTGTCATCTACACCAAACAAAGTTTTACATTTGGAAGATGTAAAAGGTTATTTAAAATGCAAGTTTGAGACTATGGGAGATAATAGTATGACTGAGGAGTATGATAAAATTTACAATTAAGACATGACTTACAAAGAAGGGTATAGTCATTTAGTTCAATTAGATATTTTGAAGTACATGTTTTATTATGAGTTTCAGAATGATGAATGGAACAAGATCATACTGAGCAGAATTCATGATGAGAAATTTTGGTTAGATGATAGAGTGATAGGAATCACAATAGATCTAATTCATGAAGTAACAAGTCTTTCCAACCAAGGTGTAATCCCACTAAATGAGAAAAATGTGAAGAAAATAGTCATAGAAAACACTAAGTCTACATATAATGAAAGAGGAATTGTGATAAGAAAAATTGAACAAAATGATGTAAGATATGTTTGTAAGATAATGGCTACTAAGCTATGTGCTAGTTCTAGAGAAGATGACATAGCAGCATGAATAGTACAAGAAGCCTACTTAATGTGCGTTGAGAAAGTTGAAGTTGATATGAGTGAAATTTTTAGAATTCAACGTATTAAAAACATTGAGAAGATCAAGAAGATAAGAAACTCTCAATTCAAATTTTCATATTTGATTACTTATATGTTTTTCCATCTTTTGAGAATATTTCCTTACACTATAGGAGAAAATTGGAATGATGGGAGATGTACTATGGAAAGAATCAATAAAGTATATCTAATACATCATATTGATAAAGTCAATGAGAGTGCAACATCGGTTATCAAGAAATTCTAGAATGAAATGAGAAAAAGATCAAGAATTCCACCCTCTATGGTTGAGAAGTACAAGAATGATTTATGCTTTCTAGTTGACACATATTTTACCTATATAGAAGCAGTGGAACCTAGAGTTGAATTCATGGACCCATTAGATTATGAAGTGTCAGAAGAAGCTATTGAAGGATATGCAAGAAGAATCCTTAAATCCAAATTAAATTCCAAGAGTCCTAGATTTGGAACATCTAAGGAAATATCAAGCACAACATATCAGCCCCAATTACAAAAGTTAGCAAAGAAAAGAGTGAACACAATAATAAATAAAATATTAAAAGAAACATGAATGACATAAGATGAATTCAATATTGCCAAAAAAACAACATAAAAAATGAGAGATATTGGTCAAAAGGAAGTATTGACAGTACCACCATTGGTAGCCAAAGCAACCTCTGCACCAGATATTCAATATATTGATGAGGATATTAAAGAAGCAAGTGAAATGAGCATATCATGTGCTAAACCACCAGCAGTAGACACAAGAAAGTTCATAAGATCTACTTCCACCACTACACCTACTAAGAGAGTCAAAGAAATGGCTAGTGGACTAGGAAAAAGATAGAAAACCATTTTCACTCATGTGGAAAGGAAAAGAGTACAAGACAAGGAATCCACACCTATTAAGACAAAGCAAGGTCAAGTGAAAAGTCAGACACAATAGAAAGAAGAGGCATGCACGAGGAAGAAGAAGCAATGGAAGCCTAAGATAGAAAAATTTAACCCCTTAATCATCAATAATAGAGATTTCACTAGTTTGAACAAGTATTATTAGATGTATAACAACTTTGAAAAGATAAATCTCAAGAATTTAGTTGTCAGGCATATGATCCTTGTAGACAAGAAATGTGAAAACATAAAAGATAAAATTACAAATGAACTATATGATAGACTAATAAACAAAAACAAGAGAGCAATTGAAGAAGATAAAATTATTAGAGAAAGATTTGTGAGAAAGCTTTTTGAAGTTAAGGATGAAGAGAATTTTGAGGAAATAATGAAGAGTCTTGGTACACATCTAAGAAGGAAAAAAAGAACTATTATGATTAAGGGAGTAAACTATGAGGAAATAAATAAGGAAACATAGGAAGCAGTTGTAAGAGTAATGACATTTGTACCAACAGAGACATTAAGAGAGTCAGAACAAGACACCCTAGTCTCAGTAATAGCTACGTAGACAAAGGAGACATCACCTATGGAAGAGTCATTACAGACTACAATTACTCCACCAGAAATACTGATTAATGATGAAACTATGGAAGTAGAAGGCACAAGCATCACCATTGACAAAGAATAAGATCCTTTCAATGACCAAGGAGAGGATGTTGGAAATTTGGAAGACATGGTGAATGAGGAAGAAGAAAAGGAAGAAGAATCAGAGGAATTAGAGAAGACACAAATGGATATTGATGTTGAGTTACAAAAAAAATGGAAGATAGTTGAACAAGAAGTCACTTTAACCTTACCTAGGTTGAAGCATGTTGTAACTGAACAAGAAGCACCAAATGATGAAGGAGAAAAAGAGGAACAGAGAAAAGAAAAAGAAGTGAAGCAGGTACATAGAAAATACCACAACACATATAGTTGGACACACCATAGAAGGACACATCAACAAGCACATCAAAATCACCTATTGAATCAGTTTTAGAAAATGTGGGAATAGAAGTTGATGATGATGATTAGATAGAATTGATCTCGTCTTTGAACAAAATCATTGGGAAGAACAAGAAGGTAAAAGGTTTAGAGGGATCACTACTTGAGGTAACTAATAAGCTACAAAATGTTATATCTATGCAAATTAGTGGAGTTGATCCAGAAGCTAAGGCTAAGGAAGTGATTAAAGCTTTTGAAAATGAGTTTACTACACTGTCAGATATTACAATAGTTTAGACACAAACACTTCATGATGCACAGTTATTTCAAACACCTTGTAAGAATATTAAGAATGATTTGGATAACATTGATATTTGTATTAAGGAGTTGAGGAAATAACTAAAAAGAGGAAAAATGTTATATGGTCAGTGTGCCCTTTCACACAATCACATCTCAGACATCACAGAGAAGTTGAAGAACAAAGAGGTATAATTACAAGTCGTGGTGAATGAATTACAAAATCCAAACATGAAGATCATTGACATTGAGAAAAGAATAAGCAAGATACATGATGAGATAAATCTATTGGAGAATGAAAAAGAAAGTAAGTTGAAGAGATTTTCACTACTTAGAGAACATTTGACATTGAAAATTAGAAATGTGCAAAATCAACTAGAAGAATGTCTTTCCTCAAAGACATCGTATGGAAAATTTGTTTATCCTAACCTAAGAGTAGTTGAGATAACATCTTATGGGCTATGTGCACTATGTGTGTGAATTTTGTACCTAGCTATAGACACAATACTTCAGTAAAACATTAGAGGTTAGCAAAAATCAAAATCGTGCAATGAAATGGAAACTAAACTAACCAGGTGATTTACTGCCTTCTAGTAGATGCGAGTATGTATTCTCAGATTGGACTGAGATCAATGACGTTGACAACACCTAAATGAAGGATTTGAATGCAAAATCTAGATATGAAATGTATGCAAATTAATCTATATTTTTGGTTTTTCTGTACAATTTATGATGATAGAAGAAAATTGATTATGAATCTAATTTATATGAAAAACTGATATGCAAATTAAACTAACAATGATATGAAATATGAAACTAAGATTAATTGAAAACAAGATTGATCTCACAAAAGTTATTGATTCGCAAGAAGCTTCAATTCTTCAGATGTCAATTCGCTAGCGTGATTGTGCAATTCGAGATTGATTTTGGTAGAATAAGTATGCAAATTTGTGAGATGAATTGTGAAGAGCTGAGCCTTGATTTTATAGAAATCTAGGGTTTTGGAAGTGCATGGGAAAAGCCATAAATCACTCTTGATAAACTCAGGTTGATTTTTGAGTTAACAAGAAATTAAGAATATTTAATTCATAAAATCATGCAAAAGTAGTTTTTATCTCAAAATAGAGTTTAGATCAAATTTCAACTCCTCGTCGGATGTTGAGTTTCAATGTTAAAATTGATTGTTAATTTCTAGTTGCCTGCTTTTCTGATTGTGCATGATTTAATATGAATTAATTTAATAAATAAAGTGACTTATTCTCAACTTAATTGATTTAAAAATAAAACAATTGATTTATGGGTCAATCAATTATTAAATCAAACTTTTATTCAAAAACCATATTATTAAAATTTGGCAATTGACTTTAATTAATTGAATAAGAATTTAATCAATTAGTCATAGGATGAATGATTTATTGTCAGAATTAAATAATACAATTTAGGAATAAATATAATTAAATCTAATTAAATAATTAAGTGGCAGTATTAAATCTAATTAATTAAATATTTAGAATATTCAATTAATCAAACTTTAGGATAAATAAGATGTATCACCAAATAATCACTAAATTAAAGATAATTAGGATAAATAGGAATAAGGAATATTCCTCGATGCAGAATTTAGGATAATCAATTAAGATTCGATAATGTGCCGATGTGCCTTAGGTTAGGACTTTGATGTCGATTTCGTTCAAATTGAAGATGTAGGAGGTTAATGAACCTATAGCCCATTTTTGGGGTATTACATTTTGCTTCTCTTTGAATTACTGTGGGAAGCACCGTGGTTCAAAGACAATCTGTGTTTGATGTTGAAACTGATGTTTAAAATTGATATGAAACATAAATTGTGATATGAGACAGAAACTGATTGAAAGATTTAAAGATGTTAGGTCCTGAATGGCCAAAGATAATGTTAGCTATAACAACAATGAACTGATGATTGCGAAGACGTGTCAAAATGCCTGATTCTGAACCTTATGATTGTGAAGAAGTGAGTGATCGATTCCAGACCTGATTGTTGATAAGAATCACATTGGTATCACATCTAAACCCTTCAGTTACGAAGAACCAAGGAAATAACACTAATGAACTGATGGTTGTAAAAACTATACAGTTTACAAGGTTAAGAGAATACCAGATTGATATGGATCTCGATGAATTTGATATGCCCCAAGCGATGATTGATTTTCCCCAAGCGATGAGGTCTTTTGATGAATCAGCAACTAGACATGGTTGCTTCTTTTGTTGACTGAGGAAAGATATGATTTCAACTTTAGATTACAGACTTGTATGATGTGCAATACCATGCCCCCTTTGGGATTAAAATTGAAATATGATAAGAAAAGTCAGCTTTGAATGGTTTAGAAGCATGTTAATTAATTTGAGAATTGGTTATACACGTCTGGGAACGTGTTCTGCATTGTTTAGAGGTCCTGAAGACCAAGTTTGACTAGTTTTGACCATGAGTTGACCATGGTTGACCAAGTTGAAATTTTGATAGTTTGATTTAAGATAATCAGTTAAGTTGAATACTGGATTTCTACAAAGATTCAAGGTCGATAATGCAAGCAGTAGACCGTCTTGGGTCCAAAAATTTTAAATCATGATTTTGACATAGTAAATGATCTTAGATTTTGATTTTGATCCCGAAAATGGGTTCAGAACGTCGAAATTAGCCAGGGGTGCAATTTTCATGAAAAATGGAGCACTTTTGAAAATTAGGTCAAAAGCTATATAAAGGCCTTAAGGGTCATTTTCAATTCATTTCAACCTTTTGACTTTAGAAACCTTGTGGAGCCCTCTGAGCAAGAAAATGGTGGAGATGAAGGTACCTATCAATTCACATTGATTTGAGCACAGCTGGAGACACCAGAGACCCCGTCAGTATGGACATCTGGTAGGTGAACCTCTGTACCTCTCTGAAATGTCAATTTTTCCATGTTTTATAGCATTTTTAGAATTTTTTTGTACATTTTTCAATTTTGAATTTTTGATGCATGGAATCTCATACGACTCTCCAGTGAGACTTGTACGACTTTTAAAGTCTAGGTAGATTGTCATTTCAATACCCCCAAAGACTCATATCAGAGGGACCCAAGAGTCATACGACATTTCATGGGGTCCCTCATAACTCGTACGATGAGGGTTCCAATGTCGTGCCACTATGCTTTGTCATATTTTATGTTCTAGAAACTCGTACGACTTTCCCTGCCAGTCTAAAGTGTTGTATGGAAAATAGCAAGCCTAAAACTCATTGTTTGGTCAAAATTTTAAATTTTCTAATTTTGTAGCCTGATTCTTGACCTTTTAACCTACCTTTTGAAATAGTGAACTGCTCAATTCATACACTTGTAACCTATCCTATAACTGAATTACTGATAGGATTCCCTATTTATGTGTTGTGCAGGTCATATATCCAGATGTTCATGTACACATTTCACACCTAGCCACTCAGAGACTATGTGTCACTACTTGACCCGATGAGGGTACACCTTAAGTCCTATGGCTTTGAGTATCTCATACATTTACCTGAGATTAGGGTAAATCATAGACTTTTGACTACTTTGATAGAGCATTTTCATTCAGAGACACAGACCTTCCATTTATCGACGGGGGAGATTACTGTGACCCCAGAGGATGTGTATCGGATACTGCACATTCCATTCCATGTAGGCCAACATCCAGAGTATGTGACTTCGGGGAACTTAGGTCTTTTAGCTTTCTGATGTCTCTTTGGAGATGATACCCAGATGACTACCTCTATTTCCTGGGAGACCTTAGTACAATGTTATGGATAGACTCACCGGCTAGAGTGCATTATTGCCAAGATGATAGGAGGGATTATCATGTCTGACCATCAATAGAACAGTCTTTTGATGGGTTGGGCCCTGATGGTAGCACGTCTGATGGCGACTCCCTCTGAGTTGGCTTGGGGTCAGTGTCTTTTGGTCCACATGTTTTTTGAGATGCACAAGGTTGTGTATCATGATAGAAGGTCTTTTGCAGCTGGAGCCTTAGTTTTACAAATCTGGGCGTGGGAGCATATCCCCATTTTGAGACCAGTGTGTACCTCATAGAGGCAGCCACAGGAGCCTATGATATATATATGTTGGATATTTCATACACGGGTGGATGGGCCATATTGAGTACTGGAGGTGATGCCTCGATGATATGACTTTTGTTTGATGGAGACCATATGTGGGTGTTGAGCCTTGGCCTACTACACGAGAGTAGTTTAGTTTCTTCTTTCAGAGTTGTGTGCTGATCGGGAGGTCACCCTCCACTTTAGAGAGATTCATTATCACCAGGGTGTGGCGACAGCATGGACGAGTGCAAGATGCACCTGAGGATTATGCCACCTATGCTTGGATAGCTCATGAGCTTGGACTTGGATGGACCCAGAGGCTTTCTTACACTTTATGTTCATAGGAGTTTAGTGGCATCATTGGTAGAGATTGGGAGCACAGACCAGAGGTACTTGATGCTGGAGTTATAGATGGATTCATTGTCTGGCTTGCAGACCATCCTACCCATAGGTTTTTAGATCCTATAGATTTGATACCTTCCATCGAGGAGGCTATGGATGTTACTGGAGCACTGATGAGATAGGGTCCCAGACCCACACAGGTACCTATTGTGCATCCCACACCTCCGAGACCTAGAGTGATGGCTCCGCCACAGAGACCATCAGGACAGATGAGGACCCCTCATCCCACTAGTTCTATGGTAGGTAGAGCCATAGGTGCACAAAGATGAACTAGGGGATAGGGTGGTACATTAGGTGGTGTTGGTATAGCTGATGAGGTACTGGCAGCTAAGCAGGTTGTAGGTGGTGATGGCCTCGATCCATCATAGGATGATACATGTTTTGATTTGGGTGCTGAGGTCAAATGTTGTAAGGCGCAAAGAGTAGAGGCTATAGAGCAGGTTGCCCCAGATACTGATATGCCAATAGCCGATGTTGAGCCTAGTGTTCCTCTTACTCCATAGGAGACTATTAGATAGCTCAGATTATAGGTCAGGGACCTGAAGGTTCATAGTGCTCGGTGGGAGGAGTGATACTTAGAGGCAGATAGGAAGCGTACTGAGCTTTGTGCTAAGGTGCAGAGATTACAAGTAGAGGTGATACATCGACTTCATGGGTGGCCTATTATGTGTCCACATATTATACTGTTGTTCCTGTTGCATAGAGAGTCCCTATGTACTCTCAGTATATGATGGCATTAGAGGGAGCCAGAGCACCCAGAGCAAAGGCAGTACCACAAGCACCACCACCTCCTCCACCAGATGCAAAGGATCATGCTGACAACTGATCTGTTTTGATATGTTCTAATATACTTTTCTCTTTTTGATCATTGATATACTGTTCTGACCTTGATAGCTCACATGAGTGCATTCTTTTGTATATTGTGCCAGTAGTGCACCCCTGACTAGTTTGAGATTTTTGATATATATATGAGATCGATATTTTGGTTATGACATCATTTGTACTTGTCATGTTTTTTATTTATGATGATATCATGTGATGTTTATGCTATGAGTAGTGTAGAATGTATGTATGGATCAATGCAATGCAATGATTTCTTTCATATGTATGGATGTTATGCAAATGTATTTGATTATGGAAAGATGTATGTACGATTGATGTTTATGCACATGGATGAATTGTAATGCAACAGATGATTATGATATGTAAATGCAACAATACACATGATATGTTTTGCAGGTATTGATGAAGACAAGTACTCGGTCTTATGTCAAAAAAGATATTTAACCCAAAAGGGTAACTGCTTGTGATTCTATGAAGAGACCTTCGAGTTAGGTTTTAGCTCTTGTTAGATTTGAAGAGACAATTGAATAGTTGTTTAAGCATTGAAGTTCGTTTAGCCATTGTGAGATCATGCAAACATGCAAAATGCAAAGAAACATGCAAAATGAAATGCAACCTAAGACCTAGGACCTAATCACTGATCATGTGTCAGTCATCCTCATCATTGAATTTTTAGGTAACTGGATAAATCAATACAATGCCCACTAGTTATGAAACCATAGACATATGAATATCGATTTGTATGCTCAAGAATCAATATAACACCCACTGGTTAGACAACCATGGACATATGAATATTGATTTTATTTTCAGAATGTCAGATTAGATATAAGCACCAAGGCACAAAAGCCAGGATGTCCTGAATATCATGTCCATTTTGATATAGCAACTTGTGTAAGCATCAAAACATAAACGTCAGGATGACCTGAATACACCTTGCATTGCAAACACATCAAGCATTTTAGAGATCATTCCAAATCCAATGTGAATTACCCATAGTGACCCTTTATCATTCACATCCTTAGGTAAGATCGCATTTCACAATAGGAGAAAGAGCTCACTCAGAAAGACAATAGTTAGATCAAACTTCCTTGAATTTTTTGGGTATCAATGGTCGAGGTACGCATGGCCATCCAATTTGAGATAGAGGCTCTTATAGTCGGACACCATTTCAATCCAAAATTTCCAAAGTTGTTAGATTTCACATACAAGCAGAAGACAAAGAAAAGATTATGCCCCCAGTCATCATTCTCTAAATCTTGTAAAGGACATCATCGAAGAGCTCATGGGAACAAAATATGTAGAAATCTCAATGTGAATCAGTAAGCTTACAAGGAGATAAAAGCATGTAAAAAGCATAGATTGTTTTCATTTTGTGTTTTGATGTTTGATTATAGATGCAAAATCCTTTCTGGAGACGAGACTGACTAACTGATGCAGATTAAGCTTCAAAGAACTCTGACTGGATATGACGCATCTGAGGTATACTAGAGACTATAGGATATGACATTGATTGCCCCCAAGTGTTAGGCACTAATAGGATATAGACACTTTGTAGATTGGTGTACAGACTGACTTATTGAAAATAGGAAAGCAGGAACAAATCGGGAGATATGTACAAACTAAAGCAAGACTGAAAACTGGGAAAGACCAAGATTGCGCTAATAGATGGAGCGTTTTGAAACAAGTGGCGCCCATTTGCTAGGTTTTCACCATCTTGGAAAAGATTCTATTTTTGCTACCAAGGCACATGTTTCTAGGTTTTCACCAAGGCACTTTTTCTTTTTCTCATTTTTTTGTATTTTTCATTTTTTCAATTTTTTTGTACTTTTGATATTTTTTACTTTTTTTTGTGAATCATCAAGGTGCCCATTGCTAGGTTTTCACCAAGATGTTCATTTTTTTAGGACTTTTTCCAATTTTTAAGATTTTTTCAGGACATTTTACCATAGACTGAATGCCTTAGGGGTAGAATTTCTTCAGATGGAGAACGTTGATTAGTTCTCGAAGCTATTCTCCTCCAGTCATTGAGATTTGATAGGCACTAGAGCCAAAAGTAGAAGTGATAACAAAGGGACCCAGCCAGTTGGGTTCAAACTTCCCCTTGCGCTCTCTATGTGATTGATTTTTAAGATTCTCTCTCAAGACTAGATCGCCAACCTGAAATTCTGTGTGTCTAACTTTCTTGTTGTAACCTCTAGACATTATTTTTTGATACACTCTGAGATGATCATACGTTGCTTGTTTGAGCTCATCTAGTAGTTCAAGTTCTTGCAACCTAGACACTCTATAGTCATCATCAGTTACTAGACCATGAATTCTAATTCTTAGTGATGGGATTTCAACCTCAATAGGCAGTACTGCTTTAGACCCATAAACTAAAGTGAAAGGTGTAGCCCCAGTAGGTGTTTTGGTACTTGTTCTATGGGCCCAGAGAGTTGGATTGATCATGAGATGCTAGTCTCTTCCTGTCTTATTAACTATACAGTGCAAGATTTTCAATAGATTCTTATTAGAAGCTTCTACTTGTCCATTCCCTTGAGGATAGTAGATAGATGACCAATGTTGTGTAATCTTGAATTTGGCACATAGATCATCTAAGTCTTTGTTTTTGAATTGTCCACCATTATCTATGATTATAGAATGTTGGATCCCATATATGCATATGATATAGTTCAAGATGAACATAGATATTTGTTTTCCAGTTGCCTGAGTCAAAGGGACTGCTTCTACCCATTTTGTAAAATAATATATAGATGTGATTATATGGGTAAGTCCATTAGAAGAATGAGGATGTATAGCTCATATAAGATCAAAGGCCCATTGATGAAAAGGCCGTTGTGTAGTGAATGGAATTAGATCTCTCCTTGGAGCGTGAATTAGGTTTCCATGTACTTGACACTTTTGACAATTCTTAACAAATTTGATAGCCTCTTTCTCCATTTCAGGCCAATAATACCCAGCCCTAATAATTTTTTGAACTAGTGTTAAACCATTCGAGTGTGACCCACAAATACCATCATGGACTTCCTCTAACACATGTTGAGACTCTTCCTATTCTAAACATCTAAGTAGTGTATCATCTAGAACTTGTTTGTATAGATCATTACCAATGATGACATATCGGGAGGCATTTCGAATAAGGTATCATTTCTCATGTCGATTGAAGGTTTTTGGAATGATTTAGTCTTTGAGATAGGAGAATAGGTTTTTATATCTAGATGAATCATGACCTAAAATAGTGCAAATCATTTAGGTTTTAGGGGAATCATATGCAGGATAAGATAGTGCTTCCACCAGGAACTCATAGCGTAGCTCATGTTCAGGCTGCTATAATAGAGTAGATAGCATTGCCATTGCATCAGCAACCTTGGTCTCTATTCTAGGAATTTTCTCAAATGTGATAGATATGAAATAATTCTCTTGTAAGGAATGAGCTTTTCATCTTTAGTTTGGTACACATCATTGACTTGATGGATAACAAGTTGTGAGTCTCCATGAATGTGTAATTATGTCACTCTCCACTCAATTGCTATTTTCATACCATTCAAAAGGGCTTCATATTCAGCAATATTGTTTGTGCAAGGAAACTTGATGCGAAATGCTTTGGGGATTGAGTGTCCTTGACGAGTTATGAACAATATGCCTACTCCAGATCCATTCTATGTATGGGAGCTATCAAAGAATAACTAACATTCTCTAGAAGAAAGATTCATGATAGAGGAATCTGGAAATTCCATTTGCATAGGAGTATCATCAAACAAAGGTGTGTCTGCTAATTGATTGGCAATTACCTATCTTTTGATAGCTTTTCTTTCAACATATTCAATGTCAAATTCACTTAAGAGCATGACCCATTTGGCTAATCTACCCATGAGGGCAGCCTTTCTTAGTAGGTACTTTAGTGGATCAATCTTAGCTACCAATTGAGTGGTATGAGCTAACATGTAGTGTCTTAGTTTCTGTGATGTAAAGATCACAGCTAGACAATCCTTTTCAATCATAGAATAGTTCTTTTCATATGCCACCAATTTTCTACTGATATAGTATATAGCTCTTTCCTTTTTATTCTCATCATATTGTGCAAGCAATGCCCCCAATGATGTATCTGTTGCAGAGACATATAAGATCAATGGCTTCCCTTGAATAGGAGGCATCAAGATAGGAGGATTTGATAGATATTGTTTGATATGGTCAAAGTTATTCTCACATTCTTCATTCCATGCAAAGGTTACACCTTTATGTAATGTTTTTGTAAAAGGTTGTGATATATCCGCAAGTTGTGATATGAATCTTCTGATAGATTGAACTCTACCTTGCAATGTCCTCATTTGACTGATGTTCTTGGGAGGTTGCATCTCCATTATAGCCTTTACTTTAGCTAGATCAACTTCAATGCCCTTCATTGAAACTATGTATCCTAAGAGCTTTCCAGAAGTGACACCAAAATCACACTTCTTAGGATTTAGTCTGAGACTAAATTTTTCCATTATGTCTAGTATCTTGCTCAAGTCATTTAGATGTTTAGCTCTAATCATAGATTTTTCTAAAGTATCATCAACATAATCCTCCATAGTCATATGCATCATGTCATGAAAAATAGATGTCATGGCTCTCTGATATGTAGCACCAGCATTCTTAAGCCCAAATGGTGTGACATTCCAATCGAAGGTACCCCATGCACATGTGAAAGCAGTTTTCTCTTGATCTTCTAGAGCAATTTTTATTTGATTATATCCATAAAAACCATCCATTAAGGAATACATCTTAACCCGCAGTCATGTCCACTATCATATCAATGTTAGGCAGTGGAAAATCATCCTTAGGGCATGCTTTGTTCACATCTCTAAAGTATGTGCACACTCTAATTGATTTATCTGGTTTTGAAATAGGTACAATATTACAAATCCATTTTGCATAATCAATAACTCGGATGAATCCAGCTTTTAGTAGTTTCTCTAATTCAACTTTGACCAAGAGTGCAACATGAGGATGCATCTTTCTCAACTTTTTCTTAATAGGTTTGACATTTGTAGCTATAGATAAATGGTGCATTATTAGATTAGGATCCAACCCTAGCATATCTGAATATTTCCATGCAAATTTGATCTTCTTTTCTATTAGGAATGTTGTAAATTTTTGCTTCTCTTCTTCTGATAAAGATTGTGCTACATGAATCAACTGTGGTTCTTCTATTGTTCCCAAGGTGATGGATTGAGTGGGCTCAATTAGAACTGGATATCTATCCTATAAATGACTTGAAAGGACATCAAATATCTCATCCTTAGGTGCCTCAGAGAGGTTTTCACCTTTGGATATGTCTTTTATTTTTACTTTTGCAGGTTCTGAGACTGCCACAAAGTGGTTTTCACCCTCAGAACTCCTTTTCTTTTTATTCTTATTCTTATTTTTTTGACTAAGATACTTGATGTCTAACTTCATCATGCTAATGCTTGGTTCACTGATGGAAGTCCTCATAGGTTCAACTGCATTGAGGTAGCAAGCAAGGGCATAGTCATTGGGAAAGGTATAAATACCATGGCTTGGATTTGTAGAGGTTTGATCTAGAAGATCAGGATGTTGGATAGTCAAAATGGGGAAAGATTGGGAGATAGTGTTTATAGATATGGATATGTCATCATCGGTCCTAACCCGATGCTTGAGTTCAAAGGTGATATTACAACTTAATACATTCAATTTGTGAATAGGCTCAATGTCATTCTGATAGTCCACTTCAGCCATCAGTGGATCAGACTCGATAAGTTCATAATTTCACTCTAGACTTACGTTGGGTTTAGGTGCATATTGGTGAATAACATCAACATGTTTCTCTGTAATAAGATCATCTTCTTCTGGAATGGCTCCCCATTCATAGTCATTATATTCTTCATCTATGCCTCTAGGAAATATAAGAACATGAGTAAAGTCGGGATGAATACCCCAAGAAGGGTTACCCTCATATTCTGATTTGAATTCATACTCATGAGAATCTATCTCAGAATAACTACCACCTTCCTCTTTGTCTATTTGATTTTGTTTGAGATTAGTTGGTTCTTATGTTGTAACTATCTCTTGCTCTATAGTAGGTTCTTGTGTTTCTACTACATTAATTCTTTTTATTGGATCATCTTCAACTTCGAGGAGGCCCTTGATTTTTTTAGGAAAATGCTCATAAGGAATAAGTTCTGAGCTATCTGAATCACTATCTAATGGTTTAGTTTCTTCCTTCTTAAGAAGGGTTTCTCCTGGTGCGATTTTCTCTATGACATGAGAACAATTACCTTTGAGGTGGAAGGGTTTCTTTTTAAAGCCTAAGCCAACAGTATCTTTGTTTTCCCTACTAGTATGTGAAATAGGTTTCATAAGACCTTTTCCTCTGATTCCTAGAGGTCCTTTATCTGGATATCCCATCTGAGCTATTAATTTATCTCCTGGACATCACTAGTTTGAACAACTTGAGATTCAGGTTCATCCTTGTATAGCCATGCAAGCAAAGCTTCATCTTCTTCAAATTCTTGCTTGGAGACTTGCTCTGCCACAAAATTTCTTTTATATGCCTCAAGAGGTTCTTTAGAGTCTGGTTTAGATTGTTTTAAAGACTGTCCATAAGACTTATGTGAGATAGGGAGAGATGTCAAAGATAAGACTGGCACTATAGTATATTCTCCCATACCATTTTCTTTGATATTGACCTCTTTTGCAATGTCTTCCATTTTAGACATGGATGCTTCTTTTGTTGACTGAATGGAAGATTCTTTGTTATTAGGCACAAGTTCATCTACACTTTCCTTCAATGTATTGCAAGTGGTGGATATGTTCATTGGAATAGTGACCTCTACTCCTTCATAAGGAAATTTCAAACATTGGTGTAATGTAGAAGGAATAGCTTTCATTTCATGTATCCATGGTCTCCCTAGAAGAATGTTGTAAGCCAAAGGTAGATCAAGAACTTGACATATACTATCCTTGATAATCGAACCTACTTTGATAGGTAAGACAATGGTGCCTTTAGAAGATCTTTCTTGTTCATCATAGGCTTTTATAGTTATTTTCTTTCTAGGATCAATAGCCAATTCTGAAAATCCCAATTGTGTGATCAAGCTGTAAGAACAAATGTTTAGGCCATCACCTCCATCTATCAACATGCATTTGACTCTACGGTTCTGGATCAAGACTTCTATATGCAAGGGCTAGTTATGCGGGTGACTCAAGGAGTTTTCATCTTCCTTTGAAAAGGAGATATATTGCGGAGATGTAAGATGTCCAACCATAGTTTGGAACTTGTCTAAATCAAGGTCGTCATGAACATTGGATCCAAGCAAAGCTTTGTCTAGAATAGCTCCATGAGCTAGAGATATTCGAAGCAACTCAAACATGGAGATTTTGGCATTAGTGTGTTGGAGTTGTTGAACAATGCTATAAGATGTTGGCCTCATATCTTTAGGATTGGAAGATTTAGAAGCAACCTTTTGTTTGGAAGCGGAAGAAAGATTGAAGGACATCTTAAGGACATTTGATGAATCCAGGATTTGTCCTTTCAGATGTGCCTGAGCTTGTGATCAAGTAACTGTGTTAGCTGAAGGATGATCTCTATCTCTTTGCACAATTGTGATGAAATTGCAATGCTCAGACAAACAGGGTTCGACCATATTGATAACAACATTATTTCTAGGGTAAGCATAATTGACCTTTGCCCCCTGTATACACCTAAAAATGGCTTCATTAATTAATTAAATATTTATTATTTAATTATTATTTGTTTCCTCTATTTATTAAGTAAATTATTCAATTTATTTAATAAATTCACTATAGTCTAATTCTATATCCTAAGTCTTCTAAAAAGTCTATTAAAGTGATTTAATTAAATACACAATCATCTAAATATGGCTAAATCCCCTAGTCCACTTCATCCACCTAGTCACCTGACACATCACCTTGGCTAAGATAAATAATTATTATTAATTATTTATTCATATTTATCCTCACCCACACATGTCCTATTCTTAAGGGCTATGTGGCCTCATAGGACTTGGTCTCATGACCACTTGTCCTCTCAACAACCAAGTCAAGAGACATTCCCTATTCCTAAGGGGCTTCTCAAGCCACCTCTAAGAGTCAAGGGTGACTCATAGGACACTTGTGCAAAGAGTCCTCATGAGGAAAAGCTCTCTCCCTCTTTCTCTCTTCGGTCTTTGTGAGACACTTGACATGTGTCTTTCCCTTCCACCTTCTTCTCCTCCATGTCAATGTGAGAGGAACATCATCCCTATTCTTTCTCTCACATTCCAACTACATCCCCCTTTCTCTCAACTTCTTCAACCAAGTCAATTCTAGCCCTAGGATCTTCCACCATTCATTCTCAACCGTAGGATTCTACCACCTAGGCCTAGATCCTCCAAAAATCTATAAAAGGAGCCTCATTTTCCATTTGAAAGCTAATAGATATTTTTGAGAACAAGCATTCAAGCATCCAAGAAATCAAGCAACCAAGCATCCATATTATCATCCCATCATTTGCATTTCATCCACCATATTTGCATAATCAAGTTTCAATTGTGCACTCATTTCATTCAATCTCCACACTTTGGGATCATCTTGGGAAAGAGCTTCATTTGGAAATCTGAGAGCTCAACATCTTCAAGAAATCAAAGCTAGGAGGACAATGGAGACAAGCTGCATTTCTAGGTGAAGGTAAATTGTTAATTTGGTTTCATTTGTTATTGCATTCTTCATTTTAGTTTGCTTATTAGATAGATTTATTAATCTTTTATTAGTTAATTTATCATTTAGAATAGTATCCAACTAATTTGCATACATTTTTGGTGCTAGAAGGAGGGCCCAACTAAGCTTTTCACTTTTAGTTTTTAGTTTTCCGTGTGCAGGTTTTTCTACAGGTTCTTTCTGTGCATTCATCCACGATTCCTACGCATATGTTCATTTTAGGTGCGCATCCATTCTCTGGCATAAAATTTTCATTTGTTTTCCTCTCTGTTATAATTGTTGTGCATTTGTCCACTGTTCCTGTGCATTTATTCATTTTCACTGCGCATCCATAGTAACTGCGCATACATTCCACCAGGTTGCACATTCATTAAACTGTTTGTGCATAAACAATTACTGCGCATTCATCCATACTTCCTACGCATATATCACACTGTTCTGCACATTTATCAGTTTCTATAGAAAAATTCAATTTTCTGTTAGATTTGTTTTTTTAACTAACATTTTGACAAGTGTCTGTTCGTTTTGGTAGTATTTTTTCTAGGCTCTTCTGCAAGACGTAAATCTTTTGAAGACCCCATTGCTAAAAACATTTTTCTAACAATTTTATTTGCAGATTGCCAAGGGGTTTGCAAAATAAACTAAAATCTCGTTTGGGCTTAAAATAAGACATGTTTTTGTTTTGTGTGTTTTCCTTAGCATAGATTCACGTGTCTGTTGTGTTTTGCTTAATAGCATAATTGTAATCCCAAAATTATAACAACGTATCCTCTCCCCTTGCCATTCATGGACCTTGGGTGTAAGAGAAATTGTTATAATTTTTAGAGGGTGGTCTTTGGTGGGAAAAGAGGTACTCACCCCAAGGAATGACCCAATCGGTAACAGGCTAAAGCCAAGCCCTTCCAAATTGGTATATAAAAAATGCTAGTGTGATTAGTCTCACATTAGACAGGTGTGAATTCATTGTGGCAACCAAAATCTCCTCCAGTACCCCAGTGGTGCGTTAAAGTCCTACTTAGTAGAGGTGAAAGCCTTGCTTTGAAAGGATTGGGAGAGCCCCCTTAATTGTGAAAATGACTTGATCACAACCACCTCAACGGATGTCCTTATTAACAACTTTTGTTTAGTGGCCAAAAACCTTCTATCTGCTAGCTCAAGGAGTCACCCAAGCTCGTGAAGACACCCCACATTACTCACGGTTCATAGTAGAGATAGCAGTTCTTTGGGAAGTAATGACCCATTGAATTTGGAACTTGGTGTGCCTGAGAAGTGAGTGCACTGTAAGGAGGAGCCCGTGCCTCCAAGTTCCTAGGCTGTGCACTGTGGATTTGTGTGGCT
This sequence comes from Chamaecyparis obtusa, assembly GCA_027943335.1. Lineage (NCBI taxonomy): Eukaryota > Viridiplantae > Streptophyta > Pinopsida > Cupressales > Cupressaceae > Chamaecyparis > Chamaecyparis obtusa. The sequence continues at coordinate 973,700 of BSBK01005650.1, read as the reverse complement.
GGATTTTATTATCCTAGTGGGGATTCAACAGATATCATCCTTGCCAACCTTAGGATTGTAAGCATGTTTGTGCATTCATACTAGATTAAATTAGATTAAAATCATCTTTGTCTTGCGTGTGTGTGTTTATGCATTTTTACTTTGCCAAAAACTAGAAAACATCAGAAAAACAAAAACAAAAAAAATTCCCTATCATCAAAAATAGCAAAATCATAAAAAATTTGACAACCTGTGCATACATTCAAAAGTTATGTGCATACGATTAAAGTTACTACGCATTTGCATTTATCAGTGTGCATCTGTCAAAATTTGTTGTGCATTTGTTTCATTTTACTGTGCATATATATTACACTGTCCTGTGCATTTGTTGATGCGCATTTACAACAGAGAGCATTCTCACAGGCTTTTGGATTTTCAAAATCACTTTTTCAAATACCCATTTTCATCTTCAGTAAGATTCTGAAAAAATAGTTACGTTACATAGACCTCTGATTTCTAATTTGACCACTTTCATCACTTTTCATCATCATTCCTTCCTCAAGAGTCAACAAATCACTTTCTTCCAATCTTAAGATTTTCAGTGTGGTGTTGAAGATTTACCTTATCTATCATACTTTGATCTTGGTGAGCTTATCATATCAGGATATATCATCCTTAACCATCAAGCTTACTTAGATTATTGTTTCTTGACCCCAATTTTCAATACTTATCATATCTTTTCTACCAATCATTCTCCATATCTTTTTATCAAGAATCTTTCTTTTCCGCAATTAATTTCATCTGTTTTATGGTTCAAACTTGATCTCAGAAACTCAAACAAACTATTAATCCAAAATCCCTAGACAAAATGGAAGGCAATAACATCAATGATGAGAATCCTTGGCCCAAACAGCCTCCTAAGAAGACTAATCCTCTCACATTTGATGACGAACCTACTAATGAGGAACTTAGGGATGCTGCACAAGATCCTAAATTTTTACAAGTCATGGAATGACTTATAGGCTTGGATAAAGAGATGTATTTCCTCATGCTTGCTCAACAAGGAGCTAAGTTACCAAGTGATTTTGATGTTACCAATCTTAGAGAACCAACTCCTACACAAAATCAAGATATCCTTAAAGGTTCTCAAGATCCTCATGGAGCAAAGGAAATCAATCAACAATCCAATGCTTCTCAAATCAATCAACAATCCAATGCATCCCATAGTGATCAACAACACAATTTTTTCAAAATAATCAGCAATCCAATGATCCTCAACATACTCAACAATGTAATGTTTCCCAAAACTCGCAAGGAAACACATTATCTTTGGATCCCGTCCTACAACAAATCCAAATGCTTCAACAACAAATTCGTGATATTCAAACTGGATCATCAACTAAGAAGTATTCTTTGGATGATATATGTCCTTATCCTTTTGATAAGAATTTAGCAATGATTCCATTCCCTCCTCATTTTGAGGTACCAAAATTTGACAAATACAAAGGGAATTCGGATCCACAAGACCATATTTGTGAGTTTTGTGCTGCTTGTATTGAAGTCGCTCACAATGACACTTATCTTATGTGACTATTTCCATGAATTTTAGGAGGACAAGCCATGGAATGGTTCTCCAAACTTCCCCCCAAAATCAAATCTTTCAATGAGCTTCTTGACAAATTTGTAACTCATTATTCATATAACATCAAACATGAGGTCACTATGCTTGATCTTTTCAATGCACATCAAAATAATGGAGAACCTTTCCTTACTTTTTTGCAAAGATGGCGTCAATTGTTTTCTAAATATCCATGAATTATTCCTGAACAAGAAAAGATGGATATTTTTGTGCATAACCTTACACCAAAAATGAGTTATAGGTTACAATTGCAATGTCCACCAAATTTCAATAAGCTCATAGAAAATGGTATCAAGATTGAGGAATCCATGGTCTGAAAAGGTGAGATAAAACTTTATTCCAAAGACAATGCTGGATCCTCAAATTCCAATTCCAACACTTATAACTCCAATTCCAACAATGACAAATTGAAATATTGGAATAAAAACAAAAACATTGTCAATGACAGAATTGTTGATAATCGTAATGTCCAACCAACAAAACCTCTTCTAAATCTCACAAGTATGACCAATGCTACTCAAGCTACATACAACAATCAGTCGGCAAGTCAAAATACCACAAAGGATTCACCTAAACCAAGATTTCCTTTTATCTCACCTCGAAGAAACTTTACTCCTTTAGGGGAATCTCTCAAATCAGCATTACGGAAGTTAATCACCAAGAAACTCATCACGCTTCCTGAACCGAAAGATTATGAACCTAGAGTGAAGCCTTCTTGGTGTAATGGAAATGATTATTGTGAATTCCACAGAGGAAAAGGACATATAACTAATGAATGTCAAAGACTTAAAAATGTGATCCAAGACTTAATCGAAAGCGGTGAAATTAGTGTTGATGGACATGTCTCGAATGAATTGCATACGGCCTTCAAAGATCCACTTCCTGAGCATGAAAAGGGAGGTTCTTCCAAAAATAAGGGTGACAACCAAGCCAATTATAATAACACACCCTATAGATATGTTGGTAACATTTCTGACCATCATCCTTCTGCATATTATGCCAATGTTATTACCATAAAGGGAAAATCAGAGAGTCAACCAATCCATGCTACTACTCGTGCTCAAGCCAAGGTTACTCTCCAAGGAGTCCAGTCTAAACCAAGCACTACTCACAACAAGTCTGTTTATGTTCCAAAGTCCATACCCAATACTTCCAACTAGTACAATCTTTTGGAACAGCTTAAAAAGACACCAGCCCAGATATCCATCTTAGAGCTTTTGCGTCTTTCTCCATCTCACAAAGATATCTTTGAAAAAGCTCTCTTAGAGACCCAGGTTCCAACAACTTTAGATCCTGATCAATTTCAAGCTATGGTAGGCCATTTAACGACCCCACACTATTTGTCCTTTACTGAAAATGATGATTTAACCATTACCCAACCTCATAATGCTCCTTTACATATCGAAGTCCTTGTCCAGAATCACAAGATTAAAAGAGTATTAATAGATGGGGGAGCTGGCTTGAATATTTGCACGTTAAAGTTGGTCCTTGCATTGGGATTTTTTGAAAATGCCATTGATCCAAAAAAGAAAATCACAATAAAAGCCTATGATGAGGAAGAGCGATCATCCAAGGGGTCCATTGTTCTTCCAATTAGAATCGGTCCTATTGTCAAAGATGTATCTTGTCAAGTCCTGGACATGGATCTTGCTTATAATATTCTTTTGGGAAGACCATGGATTCATTCCATGCAAGCTGTGCCATCAACTTATCATCAATGTATAAAATTTCCTCACAATGGTCAGGAGATCACTGTCAAAGGAGATTCCAATCCTTTTCAATATTGTAGCAATGTGTAGATTTCTGATTCTTTGGTTCCCAATAATCGTACTGGATCTTCTACAACTACACTTGGTGACCCTAGTAATATAGCATCAACTTCTAAATCAGATGGGATCAAGATAGATATCAAAGAAAGAAGTATGGGAGAATATACTTTAGGTCAAGCTCTTTGCATCACTGAGTTACCTTTATCTCCTAAATCATATGGTAGGTCTTTGATCACTAAACAACAATTAGAACCCCCTTCCACACTTGTTTATAACACATTTATAAGTGGGGGCACAATATCCAAAGAGGCAGCTGAGCGTAATGAAAATTATTGGCTTAAGACACATAAGATTGAAGATGATATTAAACATGATTATATATCACCTGATGTCTATGGAAAAGGGTATACTTTGCTACAAAAGATGGGATATCAAGGTGCTGGACCTTTAGGGTTACAAAGAGAAGGTGTTATAAAACCAATTTTGCAAAATCCTAATTATCAACGAGACACTACAGGATTAGGATATAAGGGAGAAGGATCACAAGAAACCAAAGGAAAAGAAAAAATGCCACCTTTTCATGAGACATCTAAAGCTCCTGCCTTACAATTCAAAAAGCATGGCATGTATGTAGATCCAGAAAAACAAAGGATACCTCAAAGAATCATTGATAAACTTGAGGATAATGATGATTCTGATTCTAATGATTATGAATGGGATTCCTTATCTGATGGTACTGAAGAAATAGGAGTCGATGTTGTCCATCAATATAGTAACAATTATCATGAGGGTGAGAGTTCAATGAGTGACTTACTAGGATTGGTCCCACGTAATACTACTCATGTTGATCATGAGTGAAGTGAGCGTTATCTTGTGACAGATAATTTAGATGAGAGTATGGAAATAAACCTCGCTAATACTATCATAAACCTTCACAACTTTTCCATCAATACCATCTCTGCTTTTGAAACCAACCCAAATGATCCAATGCCCCTTGTCCGTCCTGACCTTATTGATTGGGATTCTCCCAATCACCTAGAACTTGATGTCTTCCATAATGATGATGTGATCATTGACTATCTTGGTATCAGGGATCATTTACCACCAGGGGATCACAAGTCAGGATTTTTGATAGAACTCAATGACATGGCCTATTTTGGAGAGAGTGCCAATCCTTTCAGTCATAAAAATATAAAAATAATCAGCAGATCTAATGGTGAAAACCACTCAGTGGCAGTATTAGATCCAAAAATAGTAAAAAGAAAAGATGCATCTGATGGTGAAAACCTCTCTGAGGTTCCTGACGATGGAAGGATTGACAATCTTCCAAACTATCTAGATCGAGAGCAATCTGCCATTCTTATAGAATCGACAGTACCACTTAACATTGGAAGAGAGGAGTCTCCATGCATCCTCAAGGTAGCAACCTCCTTGATAGAATCAGAGAAAGAAGCTTTTGCAAAATTCTTCAGCGAATGACAAATCAACTTTGCTTGGTCCTACGCTAATATGCCTAGTTTGGACCCCAATCTCATTATGCATCATTTATCTATCAAACTAGGTGTAAAACCAGTTAAGCAGAAGCTCCGCAAAATGCATCCTCACATTGCTCTAATGGTGAAAGAAGAATTGAAAAATCTCCTAGATGTTGGATTCATTTAGGCTATTGATTATGCTGAGTGGATTTCAAAGATTGTCCCAGTTTCAAAACCAGACAAGTCTATCAGGATTTGTATTGATTTTCGAGATCTAAATAAAGCTTATCCTAAAGATGACTTCCCTTTGCCAAATATTGATATGATTGTTGACCTAACAGCTGGGCATGAGATGTTATCATTAATGGATGGATTTTCTGGCTATAATCAAATCAAGATTGTGCTGGAAGATCAGGAAAAAATTGCTTTTACTTGTCTGTGGGGTACATACTGCTGGAATGTAATGCCTTTTGGCCTCAAAAATGCTGGAGCAACTTACCAAAGATCCATGACCACGATCTTCCATGACATGATGCATACCATCATGGAAGATTATGTTGATGACATTTTAGCAAAATCCAAAGACAGAGTTGGTCATTTGAGAGTGTTAGATAAAATATTCACCCAGATGGAAAAATATCAGATTCGACTCAATCCAAAGAAATGTGCATTCAGGGTCACATCTGGCAAATTGTTAGGATACATTGTCTTAGCTAAAGGAATCGAAGTAGATCCAAAAAAGGTTAAAGCAATATTGGAGATGGCTTCCCCCACTAACATCAGTCAGCTAAGATCTTTACAGGGGCATCTTCAATCAATCCGAAGATTTGTTTCTCAATTAGCAGATCACAGTCATCCTTTTCAACATTTGTTGGATAAAAATATCTTATTCCAATGGGATGATAAGTGTGAGGAAGCTTTCAATAAAATCAAGCAGTATCTAGCAAATCCTCCAACTTTGATGTCACCAATTCCAGGCAAGCCACTCTTGCTCTACATTTCAGCCACGACAGCCTCACTAGGTGCTCTTCTCGCTCAGCAAGATCATGAAGGAAAAGAAAAAGCCATTTACTACATCAGTCGCACTCTAGTGGGATATGAGTTAAACTATTCCCCTATTGAAAGAGCATGTCTAGCTATTGTCTTTGCTTCACAAAAGTGGCGACATTACATGTTGTCACATTCTACTCAACTTATTGCAAAGATTGATCCTTTAAAGTATTTGTTAAGCAAGACTACATTGACAGGCAGGTTGGCTAAGTGGGTCATGCTACTTAGTGAGTTTGATATTGAATATGTAGATAGGAAGGCTATCAAAGGTCAAGTGATCGTAGATCAACTAGCTGATGCTCCATTAATAGATGACCAACCTATACACATAGAGTTTCCTGATGCTCATATCTTAGCTTTGTCCACGCAAACATGGAAATTATACTTTGATGGCTCATACACTCAACAGGGTTCAGGAGCTGGTATACTTTTTATCACGCCACAAGGATACACTATTCTGAAATCTTTCAAGTTGTTATTTCCTTGCACTAATAATGTGGTAGAATATGAGGCTTTGTTGATTGGGTTAAAAATGGCTTTACAATGGAATGTATCTGAAATAAATGTCTATGGAGATTCTCAGTTGATTGTTAACCAGGTTAATGATGATTACCAGACCAAAGATGATAAGTTTTTGCCATATAAACATATGGTTGATGACTTTAAAAAGTATTTCTCTGTCATCACTTTTGAGCAAATTCCTCAGCATGAAAACAAGGCTGCTGATGTCATGGCAATGATTGCTTCTTTATTTAATATAGAAGATACCAAGGCCTATTTTGAGTTCTTGGTGGAATCCCTGACTTGTCCTTCATATGATGACCCTGATATGAGTATTATATGTCATCTGATTGGACATGACTCCCCAACCTATGGAAAGATCTATTCTTACCTCAAAGATAACACTTTACCTCTCGACCTATCCCACAATCAAAAATGAACTTTTCTCCGCCAAACCTCCCACTATATTTTAATATCTGACACCCTTTATCGGTGAGGTTTTGACGGTACTCTCCTGCGATGTCTCGAACATGATGAAGCTCAACTTTCCTTACGGGATGTACATGAAGGTATTTGTGGGACACATTCGAGTGGTCCCTCTTTGGCTAAGAAACTCATGCGTATGGATTATTATTGGCCTACCATGGAAGCAGATTCCTTTCATTTTGCTAGGGCATGCAAGAAATGTCAGATACATGGAAACCTTATCCATGCTCCAGCACAAGAGTTACATCCTTTTACAACTACTTTGCCATTCATTCGGTGGGGACTCAACCTCGTGGGTGCTATCAATCCTCCATCTTCCAATGGTCACAAATGGATCCTCACTACCATAGAATACTTCACTAAATGGATTGAGGCCATTCCATTGATTACCGCCACAGGGAAACAAATATCCATGTTTATCTTAAACTATATCATCTATAGCTATGGTATACCTATGTATCTCATTACTGATCATGGGAAACAGTTCCAAAATTAGGACATGGATGAACTGTGTGCCAAATTCCACATTACCCACAACTATTCCACCATCTACTATCCTCAAGGAAATGGCCAAGCTGAGGCGTCAAACAAAACAATTGTTAAAATCCTAAAAAAGACTGTCAATGACACTGGCTGTGATTGGCATCTTCAACTTAATCCTACCTTATGGGCTTACCACACCTCCATCCGTACTCCTACTGGAGCCACTCCATACTCCCTTGTTTATGGATCTGAAGCAGTCTTGCCCCTCGAGGTTGAGTTGCCTTCACTTCGTGTTACTCTTAAAGATTTAATTCCTGATGAAGAGTATAGAGTTGCACACATGACTGAATTGGAACTCCTAGATGAATGTCATCAGCGCGCCTATGATCATTTGAAAGTTTATCAGCAGTGTCTGTCCCGTCAGTATAACAGCAAGGTAAATATCAGAGACTTTCAGTTGGGTGACTTAGTCCTTCGAGAAAATCCAAAGAATCAACAACACTATGAAAAGAAGGGTAAGTTCGAACCTAATTGGTTAGGACCTTTTTTTATCACAACAGTTTATGGTTCTAGAGCTTATCAGTTATCTACATCTGAAGGGGATCCCTTGGATGAGCCTCTTAACAGTATCCATCTCAAGAAGTCTTATCCTTGAAATCCCAATGCAAGGGGCATGTATATAGGCTGTATATATATTTTGTAAATAAAAAAATAAAAAATACAAAAAAAATCACAAAATCAAAAGAAAAACTGCAATAAAAGCATATGGTGAAAACCTGGAAACAGGCGCTATATGTGACAAGTTGGCTCCTTTATCTATTAGGCTTCTTTTTAGTGTGTCTGTTCATTGTATATATCCACAATAAAATGGTTCGTCAGTCCTCATCCCCACCATGTATATATCATAATAAAATGGCCAGTTCATGCACCATTCCTTGTATTTATCCATACTAAAATCCAACCATAGCTTGATCTTTTGTCATGGTCTTCATCTTCATCTTGTTGTGTCTTTCTTCATCCATAATAAGTCAGTCCATCACCTAGCTGGGGGCATGTCCTTGACTTAGTTTGGGAAGTGGATCTATGATAGTCATGACTCTTAGAGGACATAATGGAGTTATTTTCACCAGACAAGCAAACACAATCAAATGTCCTTTTACAATGATATCTTCATGCTGAATCCAAATCTATGATCTATTCTTCGACACATGACCACTTAACTATATATCCTGACTCTACATCATCACTTGAATTGATCAACTTGTCCTATATCAATCTTTTTGGCAAAAGAAATGTATATTCATGACAGGCATGTTAGAATGGTTTGTTGTAGATTATGCATTCATATCTGGATTTCATTGTTATCATGTTTCCTATGCTATTCCGGGATATCTTTTGACATAAGTTTGAAACTCCCATATGTCATTGATTAGAATAGCCGGGATGGAGCATGGTATTTTCTTTGATTGCTATTTGTGGGGTATTTTCTAATGAAATCAAAGGATCCAATAATTTGGGGTGTCTGTGTATAAGTGCCTTCATCCATTTCATAGTATGAACAACATAAACATCATGTTGCTCTGCAAATACTATTTATGATGATACGCCATTGCATACCTCGAGTCCAAATATTTGTTCCTTGATTGAGGAGGAAATATTCCTTGTCTGTTACGCAAACAAAACTCAGGTCATCTCGGTTCAATTATACCTAGATGCTTGTCAAGTTTGCAATATTAAACTCCATGCAAAAAGTGCTCAGGTCATCCTGGTTTAATTATACCATGATGCTTGCATTTTCTTGCAACATAACGAGCTCAATGATGAAAATCAAATTCTAGTTATTATGAAGTTCTAAGATGTTACATGAAGTTGTGGAGATCCTCATTTCATATTTTATTTTGCATTGCATTATACCATTTCCTAGATTTGCATATCAGTGCTCCTTTTATAGGGATTTATAGGTTACCTTTCTTATTAGGTTATCTATTTTCTTAGTCTATTCTTCTTGTGTCAGATACATTGTTATTTAAGTTGAGGACATTTGGACAACCACACATATTATGACTTTTTGCATTTAACACTTAAATCATTTAGAGACATAATTTATCTTCATTAGGAGTGTTCATTTATATATAATTTGGTCATTTATTATAGTTATCATTTCATCTCATTTTCTTTTATCATGTTATCCGTTATTACATTTAAATCATCATCATTTATTACATTAGATATCATTTACATTATATCATTTATTATTCATTATCCACATTGTTCATCACAAATATTGCATTGATAGTCACATAGCATTAATAAATTCATTTAAGACGTGCATTTATGTCACCATCATATGATTATTAACCATTCAGCATCAACAAAATCAAAACATGCATATAATTTATTTTTCATTCTAAGACATACATTTTATGCATCTAAAAGTACATCATCACATCCTGCATATGTCAGTACGCACATGTATATAAATCATCAACGTAAATCATGATAGAACTGCATCACATACAATTCATAAAACAACAAAAATATATGAATGTCCAATGATATAAATCAATAAAAATGTGTCTATAGTCAGTGTTTGTCAAGTCAAAATGTACTAATACAATGAATCATAATGATACAAAAGTGTATACAATGATCTCTCACAAATCTATGAACCACTGCCTCCAGACTCTGTATGTCGCTATCTACGGGAGGCAATGTGGCCCTGTGCTACTGCACTCCCTGATGCTGAGGATCCACCCTGACCTCTTGAACCTGTCGGTGCTCTAGGAGGACGTGATGATACCCCTCCACTACCAGTTGGTTCCTGTCACTCATATGCTGCTGCTCTGATGCCAACTGAGCTCTCTTTATAGCTCCCGATCCACTGATCTCTCAGGACTGCCTATTTGTATGCCTCTCACCAGTAGGATATCTCCTTCCCAACATGTATCATGGCTCTCATGGTATCCCCATGGGGACCTAGGTCCTATGTCCTTTGTAACTCATCTAGCAGCATCTCTGCCTCCCTGAGTCTCTCCACAGCTGAATCTCTCTCAGTTCACAGCACATCCATCTGTCTACCCATCCTCTCAATCTATCTCTCTAGACCTAGAACCCGATCTGCCTCTACCTGGATAACCGCTAGTCAGACTAGCAGTGCGTCAATATCAGGATCCTCCTCCGCAGCATCTTTGTGTAAATAGGGATCCTGTCCCCCGATGTCCATCTCTGCCTGCTCATCCTGTGCCTATATATCTGGCATCTCCACATCTGGCTCATCCTGTCTGCCACCCTGAGCCACATCAACCTGGGCCAATAGAATGTCTGCCTCATCATGTGCCTGCCCCTGTGCCTGTGCCTGTACTGCAGCAACTAGTATCTGTACTGCAGCCACTGGTCTCTGTACCTACGTGACTAGTACCTATAATAGCACTCCTACAGCTGGCTGTGCTGGTGGCTATCTTTGTCCCTGTCCCCTCTGCCTCACTCCACCTCCTCTCATCTGTGGGCCAACTCTCCCTCCATCTCCACCACCCTCTCCACCACCTCCATCTCCACCTCCATCTCCTCCTCCATCTCCTCCTCTCCCTCGTCCCCTCCTATCTTGACCTCACTACCTCCCCTGACAGCTATCTGCTGGATCTCTCTTTGGAGGTCTCGCTGCTAGATTTGTAATCCGTGGCACAGGATGATCTCTCAAAAACTACTCTAAATCTGCAGTCATCTCAGGGTCAACCACTATATTTCTCATGGACCATGCCTGGTATGGTGCATCCAAAAACTCCTACCATGCAACATCAAATGATGCCATGGGCCCCCAATCCCGTCTCTCCTGATGTGTCTGTGCAAACTTGGTCACTCCCTGGGGCATACCCTGTATCCTATCAAACTGTCACAGAACCTGGCTAACCAGCTGTCTCTCAATAATAAAGGGCATCTGCCCTATCAACCATCATGCCTCAAAACAAAAACCAAACTTTCACTCATCATCCCATGGCTCGCACCCTAGGTAGGGTCTCCATGTCACTGTGTCTAGTGTGTCAAAAGTGTAGCGCCAAAACTCTAAATGCCCTAGTTTTGCCTGCGAAAAAATTGAGGAGTACAAATGAATGTAAGGCTGCCCTACGCCCTGAAATCTAATGGCCACTGGTCACGTCACTGCAATATGCTCCCATGCCCAAACATGGAGTAGTGTCACACTTGCTGATAAAGATGCACCCCCATGGTAAACCACCTGATGTAAATCATGATAAAGATGCGCTAATAAGCACACCCCCCAAGCAAATTGGGTCCCCTCCATCATCCACTATAATGTGTGGCCCCATCCAACTACAAATCCGTGTAACCTCCGATCAGGGCATACGAATCCCCCAATAGCACCTGCTAGAACCACTGGTAGAGGGTCATACATGTTGACCATCTCCTTCGAGCTAATCTCCCCATCCTTTATGTCATCATCCCCAAAGATGGCTCTGCACTCTGTGACTCCGCCGTGTCGATCATACTGCACTAACTCTCCTGTGATGGGAAGCCGGAGGATGCGATATACATCCTCTAGTGTCACTGTCATCTCCCCTGTCGGAAGATGGAAAGTACTCGTCTCTGAGTGCCATCTCTCAGCTAATGTGGTCATCATGCTCAGATTCTCCTGAATCTCAGGCATGTAAATCACATGGTAAAGTCCCGATGCTCCTATCACCAGTCTCTCTGTCTCCGATAATGCTGGTCTCAGGTTTTGTGTGACGGGATATCTCTCCCGTGACATCAAAACATCTGTGATATCCTTCTATTGAAGTCAACAATAATCAAACTATCAGATTTTGATAAACTGATCTATCAATCTATCTATCCTATCATATCAATTTCAAACATGTTTATCACGTGTTTCAACAGATGATTCTATCAATTGTCTATTTCAGACTAGCTAACTAGTGAACATGCTACAATGTTGCCAATCTTGATCAAATCGATCACAATCAACCGTCGACAGATCAAATCGGCTTATCGACATCAAGTTTGACCTAATTGACTATCCATTATGACCAACTTCTACCACCTAAACATATGTGCAGCATTGAAACATGCATGTGCAACTTTCTTTCACCTTTGTGCAGGTTTTTACCGATGCGCAGTCTTCTTCCACATTTGTGCAACATTTATCAGCATTTGCGTAGTTTTATACATATGCACACTTTTACTGACCATTTGCATAGCTTTTCCTAACACATGTGCAATAAGTACATATGTGCACTTTTATTATATGCTTGCGCAGCACTGCCATTCTCCTAGTATGAATGCGCGCTTCTTCCTAACGAATGCGCAAAAATTTTTCTTTTCTGCGCAAACGTCCACAGTTGCTATGCATTGATGTGCCGAAACTGCGCATTCATCCTATGCTAGAAAAAAATAAGATTTCTAATCTAATCTATCATTTGATCTACCTTAAACATACTCCAAATCTAATCTAACATGCATCAAATCATGGAAATACAAAGCAGGATCAAGTCACCTATCGGTTCACCCGAATCGGGTGGTCGCTGGCAGCGTCTAACTCTCTCGAAGTGGTGATCTGACAAGGGGAACGGCATCCTGGTGGCTCTGCTCTTCTCTCTCTCGCGCTCTAATCTCCAAGTGACACATGTGCACAATGAGCCTATTGTGGACCCCTTGGCCATATTTATAGCTTGTGGACCTGATGTGCTTGGTGTGTGGACCCTACCTGCCATTTTTCTTCCATTCTACCCCATTTTCATCCATATTTCCTACCGTTCATTCATGAGATTGATTGAACAACCCCATAAACAAAAAAATAATAATAATATTTTTACAAAATTCAAATAATCTTTTTTGTCAATCAATCTCTCGAGGGGGCATCCATAGGTCATCTGAGACATTGTCTGGGGCAGGGGCAAAAATGCTTGATTTTTCTTTGAAACAATGTGACTAGCACATTATTTCAAAGAGGGGCAAAATGTATACACCTAAAAATAGCTTCATTAATTAATTAAATATTTATTATTTAATTATTATTGACTTGGTAAATTAATTAAATATTTATTATTTAATTAATATTTATTTCCTCTATTTATTAAGTAAATTATTCAATTTATTTAATAAATTCACTATAGTCTAATTCTATATCCTAAGTCTTCTAAAAAGTCTATTAAAGTGATTTAATTAAATACACAATCACCTAAATATAACTAAATCCCCTAGTCCACTTCATCCACCTAGTCACCTGACACATCACCTTGGCTAAGATAAATAATTATTATTAATTATTTATTCATATTTATCCTCACCCACACATGTCCTATTCTTAAGGGCTATGTGGCCTCATAGTACTTGGTCTCATGACCACTTGTCCTCTCAACAACCAAGTCAAGAGACATTCCCTATTCCTAAGGGGCTTCTCAAGCCACCTCTAAGGGTCAAGGGTGACTCATAGGACACTTGTGCAAAGAGTCCTCATGAGGAAAAGCTCTCTCCCTCTTTCTCTCTTTGGTCTTTGTGAGACACTTGACATGTGTCTTTCCCTTCCACCTTCTTCTCCTCCATGTCAATGTGAGAGGAACATCATCCCTATTCTTTCTCTCACATTCCAACTACATCCCCCTTTCTCTCAACTTCTTCAACCAAGTCAATTATAGCCTTAGGATCTTCCACCATTCATTCTCAACCATAGGATTCTGCCACCTAGGCCTAGATCCTCCAAAACTCTATAAAAGGAGCCTCATTTTCCATTTGAAAGCTAATAGGTATTTTTGAGAACAAGCGTTCAAGCATCCAAGCAATCAAGCATCCAAGCAATCAAGCAACCAAGCATCCATATCATCATCCCATCATTTGCATTTCATCCACCATATTTGCATAATCAAGTTTCAATTGTGCACTCATTTCATTCAATCTCCACACTTTGGGATCATCTTGGGAAAGAGCTTCATTTTGAAATCTGAGAGCTCAACATCTTCAAGAAATCAAAGCTAGGAGGACAATGGAGACAAGCTGCATTTCTAGGTGAAGGTAAATTGTTAATTTGGTTTCATTTGTTATTGCATTCTTTATTGTAGTTTGCTTATTAGATAGATTTATTAATCTTTTATTAGTTAATTTATCATTTAGAATAGTATCCAACTAATTTGCATACACCCCCATATTAGGCTGAGAAGATGAAACTTCTTGACGATGTTTTGGAAATGGTTTTTTGAATCTTGTACGATCATTATTGCTCTTATGATTGTCAATCGTGATGTCTCCATTATCAATCAGATCTTGAATAGTATGTTTCAAGCGTAAGTAGTTATTAGTTTTGTGACCTTTACCCTGATGGAAATCACATAACTCATTCTCTCTCCACCATTTCAGCTTAGGGTCAAGATCAGATTGTCGAATCTCAGGCAAAGAGATGATGTTATTAGCCATCAGATTTATCATAGTTGATTCCAAAGATTCTCCAAGAGGAGTGAACTTTTGTTTATTATCAGCGAACCAAGATTTATATTCTAGCTTCTTTTGAGATGATTCAAGCACCTTTTGTTCTAAAGCTTTTATGGCTTGGGTACCAATAGTTAGATTGAAAGCTGGTGCCTTTGATGGGGCATGGATAGTATCAATAATGCCATCTGTGATGATGCCTTTATTCTTTCTCCAATTTTTGTTCTTGTCTTTAGAAATGGATCCTAATTCATACTTGTCCTTTTGAAGTGTGATATCTCCTTTTTTCACAAGTACCTTTTCAATTTTGATCACATTATCTACCATCTTATCAAAAGATGTATGATCTTGCATTTGTAAAGGGTAGTTGATCTCTGGGACAAGATTATTGATGAAGATTTCCAATTTTTTAGTTTCTGGAATAGGCCTAGCATATAGACAGAATTTCTTCCTCCATCTCTTGAGAAATGTCAGGAATGGTTCTCCTGGATATTGTTTGAGATTGCAGATATCAATCATGGTGACTAGATGTTGGATGTTGTAGGAGTATTTCTAATGGAAAAACTTGATCAACTCCTCAAAATTTTTGATAGTAGAAGGCAATCTAGAGAACCAATGAATGGATGCTCCCCCTAGAGATCAAGGAAAGAGACGCATCAAATAGGTTGGTTCATGCATGAACTCCATAGATTGTGTATAGAATTCTCTAACATGATCTTGAGGATCAGAGTGTCCATCATACTTATCATATTTAGGCATCTCCACTCTTTTTGGGAATGGTGGCATGTACAAGTCTTTGTCAAATGGAAAAGGACATAGGGCCTCCATGAAGAACTCCTTGGGTTCCTTTTCTTTCTCAAGTTTATTAAGTTTGACTTGTAGGGCATGCATCTGTTTCATCATAGTCGTGATTGGAGTTTCTTCCTCATGTGTAATGATATCTTCAACATTAAAGTTAGAGGAAGTTTAGCTCCTTGATGAGTTAACTCTAAAAAGTATGTTTCTCTATCTTCCTTCAAGAAATGCCTCATCATTTTCTTGAATTCATCATCATTTTGATACCATGCAATTTCTTTAGGTGTGGGTTCCTGATCTACACCATGTTGAGATTGAGCTCTTTGAGAGACATGGTTTGTCCTTGCTTGAGACATGGTAGGAGTTTTAAGACTCCCTGGGATAGATCAAGGAGGAGTTTGTTGATTACCTCTATGAGTTGATGGAGGATATATGTAACCAGTTTTCAATCGAAAGTTGCCAAGACCATCGTCTTCGTAAAGATTAGAATTGTAGAGTTGTTCAAGAGTTGGACCCTGGATATGAGTCAAAGGTAAGGTATGAGATGTTTCTCCTAATTTCTTGTGCAAGGAAGCTCTAGTTTCCACCATTAACCTTGGGTGAAGCAAAAGAATAAGATGGAGACAACTGAAGAATGAATTGATTTCAGAAGATCAGATGACGCAACCTTGTCAAGGTTTGATGGATTGAAGCTTAGATTAGACTTAGATGAAGGATATTATGCCCTGGATGTATGGGTAGATGCCCAAAAGATAGTGGACACAAGTTCACAACACTTAGCCATTTTGAAGATTGATAGTTATGACAAGGTTTTGACACAAGATAAAAAAGACTCAAATCGATTAAATAGAAGGCTGAATCAAATTCAAAAGGCCACTTTAGGAAAATGATTGGATTCTCAGTAGTTGCTGCTCTATTCCTGACACAGTGATTTGTTTGACAGATTCTAGAAATAGGCTAAAAAATATGGGTATCTGGCAATTCTGACAACTTTCTGGCAATTTTTCAAAATTTCTCAAATGACTTTCTGCAGGTTCATATGATAGTGGGTATGCTATGAAATGACAGTTGACAAACTTGTACGACTATTGCAAAACTCGCATGATAGTTGATAGTAGGGTTCGACCTTTTGAATTGACTGGCATAAAAACTCATACGACAATATACCAGCTACCATACGATAATTGGGGGGTTATGAAATGACACTTTCCAAAACTCATATGACTTTTTGACTTTGTGAGATGAATTTTGACTCCAAAAAGGAATTTTACTTCAAGTTTTGCAAATTTTGGGTTTTCAATTTCAGATTGATTGCAAATTTTATTGTCTAGATTTGAAGGTTGTATCAGATTTGTTCATTCTTAATAACCAGATAGATAAGCAAGCACACAAAATAGCAAGCAAGTGATTTCAAGCACGTCTTAAAACAATGAATAGGGGACAAAGCAACCCTGCGCATGAACAATCAAGTGACTGAATTGTGCTAATCCCTATGAGTGCTAACAGTGTATGTTCTGAAAAGTTTTGCAATAACCCGCATATTCCTAGAAAATGAAAATTTGGCCTCACTAGGGTTTTTAGTACTGGTCTGACTCTACAACTTTTTTGATCTCAAGAGGGTGAGCTCCAATCTAGGCGTACCGAGGTTTTGACACAGTCTGAAAAATTAATAAATTAGGAGTTGCTAGGGAGATCTAATAGCCCAACAAGAGACCACACCTATGAAGATTTCTTCCACAAGGATATTTATAAAGCAGTTGTCACTACCATGGAAAAAATGGCTATTATCGCTTGAGGTTCCATCAATGTGGTTGACCCAATTAAGGGAATGTCCACTACGGTTAACCCTCTCTAAAGGTGACTCACAAAATATACCACATGGAGACTGGTTCCAGATTCAAGGATCTGAGTTTCTGATACTACCCAAAAAGGGAGTAGAGCATAGTCCTCTAGTCTTTTCACTTTTAACCAAAATAAAGTAGATAGATAAATCTGACACGCTAAAACTAAGATTGTCTCACAAAGATCTATGACGTCAACCACTTATGATCTATCAACCCCTCCAAAGAGAGAATGTATCAATCAAAAGTTAAAGACACACAAATCTAGTAGAACATGAGACGCCCTTAGTATCCTCCCTACCTACAAGGGTTCCTTCATTGAGAAGAGTTTTGTTGGAAACCCACTCTCTCAAGAACCATGAATAGTGTTCATAGGGCCTATTTAATATGTGTAACAAAGATGCTGAAAGAAAATCTATGTTCATTTTTATAAACCAAATGAAGTCTATGATATCAAAGCAATGAAAAGGTCACACAAGCCAGACATGTGAGATGTTCATTTTAGTCCAAATCAAAATGTTATCAGCTGAGAAGATTACCTAAATTCCTCGCAATGCGCTTAGTAGATTTTTACCTATTTTTAGAAACTCTCATGCTTTTCCCAATAAAAATTAGTAGAAAATCAATCAGAAATAGAAAATTTCAATTGTTAATGTTAGCTGTCAGTCTAAATCTAGAAAAAAAATTTGGAAAACTACCTGAAAAGTGAAATGACAATTGAAACCTGGCATTGAAACTCATACGACAACGGGTCACCTCCTAGATGATAGTCCAGAAACTCGTATGACAATGGGTATCAGATCATATGACAATAGAGCTTCCAAATGACACTGTGTTTTTGATGGTACAATCCTCGATCAAATCAACTATCCTACGATAGTGGGTATCTCTTGGTATGAGTTTTTGACAAAACTCGTACAAAAATCATACGGATAGAAATTAAAAATCATAGTTTGGAACAGAAAATGACAAGATGATAGAAATTGATAGAAATTGAATGGAAACCCATTTTAGGGCCCTACAGTGGGTGCCAAAAATGTGTGTGTGAATTTTGTACCTACCTGTAGACACAACAATTCAGTAAAACATTAGAGGTTAGCAAAAATCAAAATCATGCAGTGAAATGGAAACTAAACTAACCAGGTGATTTACTGCCTTCTAGTAGATGCGAGTATGTATTCTCAGATTGGACTGAGATCAGTGACCTTGACGACACCTAAATGAAGGATTTGAATGCAAAATCTAGATATGAAATGTATGCAAATTAATCTATATTTTTGGTTTTTCTATGCAATTTATGATGATAGAAGAAAACTGATTATGAATCTAATCTATATGAAAAATTGATATGCAAATTAAACTAACAACGATATGAAATATGAAACTAAGATTGATCTCACAAAAGTTATTGATTCGCAAGAAGCTTCAATTCTTCATATGTCAATTTGCCAGTGTGATTGTGCAATTTGAGATTGATTTTGGTAGAATAAGTATGCAAATTTGTAAGATGAATTATGAAGAGTTGAGCCTTGATTTTATAGAAATCCAAGGTTTTGGAAGTGCATGGGAAAAGCCATAAATCACTCTTGATAAACTCAGGTTGATTTTTGAGTTAACAAGAAATTAAGAATATTTAATTCATAAAATCATGCAAAAGCAATTTTTATCTCAAAATAGAGTTTAGATCAAATTTCAACTCATCAGATGTTGAGTATAAATGTTAAAATTGATTGTTAATTTCTAGTTGCCTGCTTTTTTGATTGTGCATGATTTAATATGAATTAATTTAATAAATAAAGTGACTTATTCTCAACTTAACTGACTTAAAAATAAAACAATTGATTTATGGGTCAATCAATTATTAAATCAAACTTTTATTCAAAAACTATATTATTAAAATTTGACAATTGACTTTAATTAATTGAATAAGAATTTAATCAATTAGTCATAGAATGAATGATTTATTGTCAGAATTAAATAATACAATTTAGGAATAAATATAATTAAATCTAATTAAATAATTAAGTGGCAGTATTAAATATTTAGAATATTCAATTAATCAAACTTTAGGATAAATAAGATTTATCGCCAAATAATCACTAAATTAAAGATAATTAGGATAAATAGGAATAAAGAATATTCCTCGATGTAGAATTTAGGATAATCAATTAAGATTCGATAATGTACCGATGTGCCTTAGGTTAGGACTTTGATGTCAATTTCATTCGAATTGAAGATGTAGGAGGTTAATGAACCTATAGCCCATTTTTGGGGTATTGCATGCACTACTTAGTATATCAGATTTAGTTAAGACTACATGGGATAAGGAGATTGCAAACTTGAAGGAAAACTTTACAGATTACGTTTCAAGCCTTCCAGCTCTACAAAATTGAAGACAAGAGGTATATCAGATATTTTGACATGTATATATATATATTTTTTCACACCTTTATCATTGTTGTCAAAGGGGGAGTAATAGTATGATAAAATTGCTAATATATATAAGGTATAGATATATGTGGAAAGAATAAAGTATAGTCGAAGGGGGAGTATCCCTATGATGGAATTATATAATTACATATGTATGATCCAGAGACTTTTTCAAATCTTGTAATGGCCATGTAACACAATGTTACAGAATGTTGCAAGTTTGTTCTTTGAATTTTTTGTTGAGAAGGTTTGGGACTTAGCCAATTTTCCCATATGTTTCCATCAATGACAAAGGGGGAGATTGTTGGCAATTTGGCTAAGTAGGATATCATGATGTTTTCATTATGAAAATATATATTTAGCATTGAGACAACATGGTTCAAGGATAAATTTTTGAATGAGAACTTAAGAAAATTGGCTAAGTATAACAGTATTTATTTGTCAGCACTAAGGCTATTTTGATTAGCTAAGTTCAAAGAAGTATTTCCAGCATAGGAGAACTTGAGCATAGATTGTATGAAGTATTTTGAAGCTATAGCTAAGAGTGCAAGACTATACAACATGTATAGAAAGAGTTATTAATGTTTTACAAAAATAGCGTTGAGCTAACAGAATAGAGCAGCAACTAGTAAATGAATATTTTGGGTTAAGGGATTTTTTTTTAATCAAAATAATGACTTAACTAATTAGGGACGACATCCTAGATGTTAACCCTAAGTCTGCAAGAAGTAATGTTATTTTTTGGAAATGTGTAAGCCGACTGGAAAGCTATGTTTTTGATAGCTTGTATAAAGGAAAGTAATTTGTAATGCGAAGTTAAAAATACTTATGTAATGTTATGGTATTGATGTATAATGTTGTATTATGTGAAATCTAATTTATGATCAAAGCAGTGCGATTTGATAACAAGTTTTGTGAAGAGCTTAAAAGCTAGATCATAATATTGAAGATATTCAACAACACTAAAAGGTTTTTGTATTCTATCTTTTGTATTGAAGATTATAATTGTACATTGCATGTTTGGGTAATGGGCTCATCTTGCATACATTCATATTTTTTAATACCAACTCCTAATAGGGTTGAGGCTTCTAACAAGGTTTAAGTCCTCTAACAAGGACTGAGACACTATACGGATGTAATAGACTCCTAACATGGTCAATATCTTTCACAAGATACTTTTAATTAGTGGATCATTTGTGGGTACCATCCCCACCAGGGTTTTCCCTTGGCTAGGGTTTCCTTGATAACAAACATGGTGTTATGATCTCTATTGTTTTATGGTTGTGTTTTCTATTCAGTATATTCAGTTTAATTTCTTATGCAAGTTAGAAGTTAATTAAATATATCCATACTTGGGCAAAAGAAAAAGTTTTTGAAATATTGATTCACCCCCCCTTAGTATTTCCTATTTCTAACAACGTCACCATCAAACTTCATAGTGTCAGACACCAAAAGCCCAAAAGGTAACCTTGGTAGTGAATGCATGGAGTTTCAATCTTTTAGAGTTTTGAGGTTGCAAGATTTTAGAGCTTGAGGTACCCAGGGAAGTCTGAAACTGTGAAATTTAGAAAGGACTTAAAAAATTTGAAGGTATGCAAGGGTTTTTAGAGTTTCAGAGTTTCGAAGGTCCAAAAACCCAAAGAAGTCTGAAACTATGAAAGTGCAAAACACTTAGAAACTTTCTTCAGATAAGGGATTTTGCTAGGAAAAAGCTCTAAAGCAAGGGACAAAACAACAAACCAAAAGGCCTAGAGGTAAAAACAACCAAAAAGAAGGGGGGCCCTTGGCCAAGTGGCCAAACAGGGGTGTGTGTTGTGAAACCACAACAAATAGCCCCAATAAAAGGAAGAAATGACCAAGGCATTTATTTATCAGTAATATTTGAATCAGATTCTAACTTGCAATAAACCCAACACAACTTTCATTCATAGAGAATCTTTTCATTGACGCTCAAAATTGAAGTTCATTATTGTTTTAGCTAGTATGTGCATTTTTGTTTCTATTCCTTCGACATTTGGACAAAGATTACCCAGGTAAGAAATACAATGAACCAATATTTTCTTATTGTCACCAGCTTCCACAATCTCATTCTAACCTCACTCTACTGCTAGTCAAGAATTTATAGCCTCGATAGAGGTTGCTAGAGTCACCCTTCTCTATCTTGTAATGAGATGTGAGATTCTTTTACTATTCAAAGGGCTCTTTTAGAATCAACATCATCTATATAGAAGGTGACTTGTTTGATCCATTGTGCTCTAAATAATGTCAATTCTCCAATTATCTTTAATTTATCAATTTTTTTATGCTAAGGTAGTGCTTAGGCTATGCTACCTTAGTATTTGCATTTCTAATTTTTTCTTTTCAATTTTTTTTTAAAAAAATTGGGTAGTGATTTGGTTGTGCCACCCAATCATTTGAACTTTTCCTTTTGCGTTGACCTTCTTTATGTATTCCTCCTTTTGATTTTTTCTCTTCAAGTCAAGATGTAGATAGAGAAGGGTTCTCAGATCTAATGTCACCCATAATAATGAGCTCCAATCAACTCTAGATGATACTTACCCAAGAAACCAACAATCTTGATATCGTGCTTAAAGTGTGTAATGTGTTGAGGATGATCGACTTTGAACATCAACTTGATTGTATGTGAAAGGTATCACCATTCCTGACTCATGTATACATTTTCTTGCAAGACAAATTCCTTATAAAAATTTGACTAAGAAATACCTATGCCTCTTATCGAAAGCCACTTGGTGTGGGAAACTTACTTGGAAGAAGCCCCAACAAAACAAACTGACAGAAAACCAAACATGAAAATAAAGAAAAAGGAAAACCAAAAGATCTAAACTAATATAATACAAGGGTGGAACATTTTTCTTGAAGATCTGAAATAATGTTTGAGGAACTAGCCATTGATGGGAAATGGAAGTAATTCCCCTTCTAGAGAACTGATCCTAAAAGTGTTTTCTCCTAGGATTTCTATTATTTGATATGGGCCAACCCAAAGTCATTGAAATTTGGTATGGCTGCCTGGTTTTTCTTTTTCATTGTCCCACATCAGGACTAAGTCATAAATCCTAAAGGCTTTTACAATTACTCTCTTGTTAAACCAATGTTTGATGATAGCTTGATGTCTCAATAAATTCTCCAAGGCCATGGTTGTTTTCTCTTCTAGATCTAGGATGTCCATGAGTCGTATCTGCACCCTATCGTCACCTTCAATGTATTGCTCCATAAATTTAAAAACTGGTATTTTTAGGTTAATAGGAAAAATAGGTTGTAATCCATAGACTAACTAGTAGGGGGAAGTCCTTAAGGCATTTTTTATTCTCACTTGATCTTGTAATACCCCAAAAATGGGCTATAGGTTCATTAACCTCTTACATCCTCAAAATCGAATGAAATCGACATCAAAGTCCTAACCTAAGGCACATTTGCACATCAATTTATCAAAAATTGATTTTATCCTAATTCTGCATAAGAGAATATTCCTTGAATATTCCTAATTATCCTAATTATCTTTAATTAAATATTATTTGGCGATAAATGTCATTATTTATCCTAAAATTTGATTAATTGAATATTCTGAATATTTAATTAATTAAGTTTAATTCTGCCACTTAATTATTTAATTATATTTAATTCTAATTATTCCTAATTATATTATTTAATTTCGACAATAAATCAAAAAATCCTATGAATAATTGATTAAATTCTTATTTAATTAATTAAATCAAGTTGTCACTATTTAATAATATAGTTTTGAATAAAAGTTTGATTAAATAATTGATTAACCCATAAATTAGCTATTTTTAAATTTAAAATTAGTTAAGTTGAGAATAAATCACTTTATTATTAAATTAATTCATAATTATCTATGCACATTCAAAGAGCAGTTAAAATTTAAATCAGAAAATCAATTCAAGTTGTTATCTTTTTGAAACTCAACATCTATTTTGAGTTAAAAGCTGATCTAAACTTCTGATTTAAGTCAAAAAGCTATTTTTACATGATTTTATGAGTTAATTAATTCTGATTTCTTGTTAACTCAAAAATCAACCTGAGTTTATCAAGAGTGATTTATGGCTTTTCTCAATGCATCCTCAAGCCTTGGATTTCTATAAAATCAAGGCTCAACTCTTCATAATTATCTCTCCAATTTGCACAAATACTCTGGTGAAAATTGCATCTGAAGAATCAAGCACTTGCGACAGCCAAATTTTGTGAGATCTTTCATTGTTTTTCATAGGTGTGCATTCATTTTCATATCAATTCATAGCATTGTTAGAATAATCTGCATACCATTTCCATTCAATTTTAGATTAGATTCATACAGTTTTTTTTATATCATTGCATAGAAAATACAAAAAAAAAGATTAATCTACATTCATTATCATTTGCATTCAAATCCTTCGTTTAAGTGTTGCATCATCACTAATCTCAGTCTAATCTGAGAATACTATACTCGCACCTACTAGAAGGCAATAAATCATCTGGTTAGCTTAGTTTTATTTATGTGTAGATTTCAATTTTGCTAACCTTTAATGTTTTACTGAAGTGTTGTGTCCGCAGCTAGGTACAATTCTCACACACACATTTATGGCACCCACTGTGGGGCCCTGAAATGGGTTTCCATTTCTTTCTGATCAATTTTCTATCATTTTCCTTTCAAAACTATGATTTTTACTTTATGTCCGTACATTTTTCATACAACATTTGACAGATTGTCGTACCAAGACCCCTTGTCTGTCGTACGACAGGCGACAATCTAAAGTGTCATGTCAACTATATGCAGACTATCGTACAAGTTTTTGAAAAGTCGTGTGCATGCTGACCCACTATCGTTTCATGCCTAAACTGTTGTAGGAGCAGCAGTCCACTGTCGTACGAGTTTTGGTGCCAAGATTTCATTTTTTTCATAGAAGAATTGCAAAAATAGTCATTTCAAATTTGATTTCAGATTTTGATAGCTAACCCTAATGATTGATATCTATTTTTCTGATCTCTTTTCTCATGGGATTGCTCAATATAGCTAAAAATTAGGTAAAAATATACTAAGTGTGTTGCGAAGGAACTCAGGTATTTTGTTGCATCTGATAACACTTCAATTTGGGATATAAAATGAACTCTCACGTGTCAAGCTTGTGTGCCTTTCCTACTTTCATAAAATAGTCTTTAGTTTTGGGCTCTAAAATGAACATAGATTTGCTTTCTGCATATCTGTTACACATAGTAATTAGGCCCTATGAACACTATTTGCAGATGATCTTGAGAGAGTGGGCTTCATTCGCTTGTTTTGTATGTGAAGTTCTTCTTGATGACAGATCCCCTTGTAGGTAGGGAGGATACTATGGTTATCTCATGTTCACTTGGTTTGGTCCTCAACTTTGATCGGTACATTCTCTCTTGGTCCCACTTAGAGATCTTGATAGACATCATTTTTGACATCAAAAGCCTTGGTGAGGTGATTTTAGTCTTAGCATGTCAAAGAATCTATCTGCTATGTTTGGGTAAAAGTGAAAAGGCTAGAGGATTATGCTCTACTCCCTTTTTGTGTAGTATCAGAAACTTAGATCCTTGAATCTGGACCAAGTCCCCATGTAAATTTTGTGAGTCACCTTTAGAGAGGTTTAACCATAGTGGACATTCCCTATATTGGGTCAACCACATGGAGGGAACCTCAAGCGGTAATAGCCATTTTCACCATGGTAGTAGCAGTCGCTATATAAATGTCTTTGTGGAAGAAATCTCCACAAGTGTGGTCTCTTGTTGGGTTGTCAAATCTCCCTTGCAGCTCCTGATTGATTAAATTCTCAGACTATGTCAAAACCTTGGTGTGCCTAGATTGGAGTTTTCCCTCTTGAGATCACAAAATTTGCAGAGTCAGACCATTACTAAAAACCCTAGCAAGGCCAATTTTTCATTTTCTAGGACTATGTGTGTTATTGAAAAAACTTTTGAGAACATACACAAGTAGCATTCCTAGGGTTAGAAGAATAAGTCACTTGATTGTTCATGTGCAAGGTTGCTTTGTCCCTTGCTCATTATTTTCAGACGTGCTTCAAATCACTTGCTTGCTATTTTGTGTGCTTGTTATCTACTTGGTTATTGAAAATGAATGAACCCGAGATGAACTATTACACAAATCTTCAAACTTGGATAGAAAAATTTGCAAACAATTTGAAACTGAAAACTAAAAAATTGCAAATCTAAAGCAAAAATCCTTTCTAGAGTCAAAATTCTTTCTATAGTCTCAGAAAGTCATACGATTTTTTCCCAAGAGTCATATCAGAACCCCCCAATTATCGTACGGGGGCCTATACATTGTTGTACAAGTTTTGTCTCAAAGTCAAGCAAAAACAAAACCCTAGTGTCAATTATCATATGATTTTTTTCAACTTTCATTCCAAAGCCAACCCAGACTCGTACGAGCCTGGACAAACTCGTATTAGAATTTTCAAAAGTTGTCAAAAAACTCCAGAATTTGTCAGAAATCAAATTTTTACAGCCAACTACCAGATTCTATTAGAAAATTCACTATGTCAAGAACAGAGCAGAAACCAGAAAGAATCCAATCATTTTCCAAAAGTAGTCTCTTGAGTTTTGATCCAACTTTCTGATCTATTGATTTGAATCTCGTTCATCTTGTGTCAAAACCTTGTCAAAATCATCTTCAATTCAATCTTCAACAAAACAACTAAGTGTTGTGAGCTCATGTTCCCCATCTTTTGGGTGTCTACCCATACAACTAGGGCATAGTATCCTTCTTTTACATCCAAGTCATTCTTCAACCAATCCAGTCTTGATAAGGTTGCGTCATCCAATCTTCTTGAATCAAGTCATTCTTCAGTTGTCTTAATCTTGCTCTTTTTCTTCACTCAAAGTTAATGGTGGAAACTAGAGCTTCATCATAATGAAAACAAGAATAACCCGAATTCTCCTCAGCAGCATTTTATGTGATTGCTCAGACATTTCATCAACCTTACAACACAACTAAATTTGGAGAAGACGCTCTTGGCAATCTCTTTTTGAAAGGCGGTTATGTCACCCCTCGTGTCTCAGTTCAAGTAGGTGCTCAACAAACTCCACATCAATCAATCCCTGGTAGTACTCATAACAACATGATGTCTCAAGGAGGAGAAAACCAAGGCTCCCAAGGACACCAATCTCAACATGGTGCAGATCAAGAATCCACACCTTCCGAAATTGCCCAATATCAAAATGATGATAACTTCAAGAAAATGATGAGGCATTTCTTGCGTGAAGAAAAAGAGGCATATTTCCTAGATCTAGCTCGACAAGGAGCCAAAATTCCTCCAAACTTCAATGTTGAAGATATCATTTCTCAAGAGGAAGAAAATCCCATTACAGTCATGATGAAATAGATGCATGCTATGCAAGTCAAGCTCAACAAACTAGAAAAAGAGAAGGAATCTAAGGAGTTCTCCATAGAGGCTCTATGTCCTTTTCCATTTGATAAAGACTTGTACATGACACCATTCCCAAAAAGAGTGGAGATACCAAAATATGACATGTATGATGGAAACTCTGACCCTCAAGATCATGTCAGAGAATTTTGTACTCAATCTATGGAGTTCATGCATGAACCAACCTACTTAATGCATCTTTTCCCACAAGCTTTGGGAGGAGAAACCATTCATTGGTTCTCTAAAATACCTCCAACAATCAAAACTTTTAAGGAGTTGATCAAATTGTTTTATCAACAATAATCCTACAACATTCAACATCTGATCACCATGATCAATATCTTCAATCTAAAAAAAAACTCAGGAGAACCCTTCCTAACTTTCCTCAAACGTTGGAGGAAGAAGTTTTCACTCTATGGTCAACCTATTCTAGAAACTGAAAAACTCAAAATCTTTATCAACAATTTGTTTCTGGAACTCAATTATCCCTTGCAAATGCAAAATCATGCATCCTTTGATAAAATGGTAGAGAATGCCATCAAGATTGAGAAAGTACTTGTCAAAAAAGGAGACATATCACTTCATAAAGAAAACAAGTACGAATCTAGTTCTAGTTCCAACAACAAAGACAAAGGAAAATTCTAGAACAAGAACAAGAATGTTGTAATAGATGGTGTTGTCGATCACGTCAATGTCCCATCAAAGGCACCAACATTCAATCTCACCATGGGCACTCAAGCCATAAAAGCTTCTGAACAAAAGGCATCTGAACCTTCTCAAAATTCAAAAGACTATAAGCCATGGGTTACAACACCTAAGTGCGAGTTCACTCCTTTGGGTGAATCCTTAGAATCTGCCATGAAAACTCTCTTGGTGAACAAAATCATCTCATTGCCTGAGATAAAAGTTTTTGATCCTGAACCTAAACCAAAATGGTGGAAAGAGAATGATTTATGTGACTTCCATCGAAACAAGGGTCATAAAGCTAATAACTACATACATTTGAAACATCTCATACAAGACAAAATTGATAATGGAGAAATTGTAATTAACAATCACAAAACCAACAATGATCATACAGCATTCAAGGAACCATTCCTGAAACATGGTCAAGGAGATTCATCTTCTCAGCCTAACATGGGTGCTAAAGTCAATTATGCCTACTTTGGAAACAATGTTGTCATAAATATGGTTGAGCCATACCTATCTGAACACTGCAATGTCATCACCATTGTAAGAAAGGATAGAGATAATCAATCAGCAAATGCAGTAACTTGATCACAAACTCAGGCACATCTACAAGGACAAAATTTGAATTCATCGAATGCCCCTAACACTACAACATTTGGGGTCAAATTTTGATGCCAATTTGCTACTCCGCTACAATTTTTGCTTGTTTCTTGTGTTTTTTTTACAAGTTCCCCCGATGGTGTCGTAATAGTGATGATGACATTGTAATTGCGACACCCATTTTGTTATAAACAAAAAAAAAAGAAAAAGAAAGTGTCATTTGTAATTTTTGTGAATTTGAACAGCTGCCGTGAAGATGGCACTACACTTTTGTGTGGCACGAAGAGGGCATTCAAGTTTGGCATGTGCCAAGAGGCCGACACCATGTGGGAAGAGGGTACTAGCACTTGAGGTAGACATTCGAGCTTTGTCTTCTCATTAACTCAATTTCATTTTGATGGCATTTATTGATTTAATGGCACAATATGAATGTTAATAGTGCCTGTTTACATCTTAGCATTTGGACTGCTCAATGACCCGCAAGCTTTGAGAGATAGGGCATCATTGCTATTACCTTCAAGCCATTGTGTGAAGTGTTTGATCTCTCTTTATTTGTTTTGTTGTTGATATTCACTATGTGGTACTCCATGTTTATGATCATTTCATGATGAAATATCTTGGTGGCTCATGGGCTGCAAGCTAGGGCATCATATATTGTTTATGAGCTCACTGTTTAATACTGGCATTGTTTACATCTTTTCATTTAGAATGCTTGATGACCTGCGAGCTTTGAGAGCTAGGGCATCGTTGATATTACCTTCAAGGCATTGTGTGAAGTGTTTGATCTCTCTTTATTTGTTTTTTTGTTGATATTCATTATGTGGTACTCCCCATTTATGATCATTTCAAGAGGAAATATCTTGATGGTTCGTGGGCTGCAAGCTAGGGCATCATTCATTGTTCATGAGCTCACTGTTTAATAATGGCATTGTTTACATCTTTTCATTTGGAATGCTTGATGACCTGCAAGCTTTGAGAGCTAGGGCATCATTTCTACTACCTTCAAGGCATTGTGTGAAGTGTTTGATCTCTCTTTATTTGTTTTGTTGTTGATATTCACTATGTGGTACTCCCTGTTTATGATCATTTCATGAGGAAATGCCTTAATGGCTCGTAGGCTACAAGCTAGGGCATCATACATTGTTCATGAGCTCACTGTTTAATACTGGCATTGTTCATGAGCTCACTGTTTAATATCTGGCATCATACAAACATACATTAATACACTTACTATTTTGAATTTGAGCTCAGGCATCATGCAATGTTATAGTTGTCATTGCATGCTTGCTGCTGTTGTGCACCATATATTGTTTTATACACTGTTTATTTTATTCAGACCATGAGCTTGGCATTTGTAATTTATTTTTTTATTATTGGATCAATGCTACCATGTTGTTGAGTCTTTGTATGGCTTGACTATGCACATGCATAATTGTAGATGAGGATCAATAATAGGGTGCCAAGCATTGCTTAGATCCTTTGGATCTAACCCCATCTTTTCCTTCCTTGCAAGTTTTGGATCATACAAGAGCATATTGGATTGAACCCCGGGTCAACACTTCATTACTTTAGGCAATGTTTGGTACCTTCATTATTTATGTTCATCCACTTATGTATGTTTGCATTCATTCATATTCTTCTGAAAGTTGGCTATTAGTGACCATAGAGGACCATTCTTGATGTTTTTGGGTCATTTGATGAAAAGATGTAATAGGGACATCAGTAATAAAATAGGGATATCTTAATAGGGATATATTAAAATTAATATCATAAGTAAAAGCATTACATGGTGGCATTCAGATTAATTACAATATGAATTCACATGCCTTTAATTATGATACACTTTTGAAATTATCACTCATTGGTCATTTGACAATTCAAGATATAAGTATCAGAATATAAACTATTGTAAAAGGAAGAAATACATATGTATCATCATTTAATACAAAATATAAAAGTATCCCATAGACACATAGTTGCTATTATAACAACCATCATCTAATCCCATGGTGTACTAGTCTCAAGGTAAGAACAATTTACTTAAGCCATCATATAAGTATCATTCTAAAGTTTAAATAGACATTAACTATGGATATACAACATTGAGACATAATAAATTACAGAGTTTCACTACAATTTATATGTCCACTACCATTAAAATATATCACTCCTCCTGTTATATAGGCATCCTTCTCATTAAGTGTTGTCATTAAAATATATCACTCCTCCTGTTATATAATGTATATGCATACTTGTTTAAAATGTCATACTTGTTGCTCTTAAATATTATTACCATTTCACTCAAATTTACATGACATTAAAGCCAAGCCCAAAATGTATACATACGTGTAAGTATAGGAGAAGCTAGATTCTGCAACTATTGGAAAAAAAAACTATACGAATAGCATCTTACGAGAAACTATACTTGTGCTTACCACACCATACCTTAGCATCATAATGATTATCATTTTCAAGCTTCAGCGAGGCTTCATACCACGCATTGTCCACAGATTTGTACACAATGCTGATTTAGGCTGGAGGTAAACAACATGGTTGAATGCAATCTCTTTTGCATGTTTTCAAGAGTTTTCCTACCAATACAAGCGTAAATAACATATTGAGCATAATCTACGAACACTGTGTGGTATGAAGTCTCGCTGAAGCTTGAAATATATCACTCCTCATGTTATTGTCAAAATTAAATTCAAATATTTCTCAAAACATTTATTCTTGTAGAATTAAGATATCCTTATCTCAATAATAAAACAATCTTGCATAATAGCTTTTGAATCACATTAACACACACCCATGTTCTATAGCATAGTTCATTTTAGAAGAGTATGGCTTGACTATGCACATGCATAATTGTAGATGAGGATCAGTAATAGGGTGTCAGGCATTGCTTAGATCCTATGGATCTAACCCCATCTTTTCCTTCCTTGCAAGTTTTGTATCATACAAGAGAATACTGGATTGAACCCCGAGTCAACACTTCATTACATCAGGCAATGTCTAGTACCTTCATTATTTATGTTCATCCACTTATGTATGTTTTCATTCATTCATATTCTTCTCAAAGTTGGCTATTAGCGACCATATATGATGATTCTTGATGTTTTTAGGTCATTTGATGAAAAGATGTAAAAGTTTCTTAAAAGTTTATATTTTTTATTTCAATTTTTAAAATCATAAAATGAATAAAATTTAAAGATAACAAATTAAGATAATCTTTGTCTTCACTTTAAAAAAAAAACATAAAGCTCATAAAGCATGGTAAAAAATCAATTAATTCAATTTCATTTTGATGGCATTTGTTGATTTAATGAAAAAATATGAATGTTAATACTGGCATTGTTTACATCTTTTCATTTGGAATGCTCAATGACCCACGAGCTTTGAGAGCTAGGGCATCATTGCTATTACCTTCAAGGAATTATGTGAAGTGTTTGATCTCTCTTTATTTGTTTTGTTGTTGATATTCACTATGTGGTACTCCCCATTTATGATCATTTCATAAGGAAATATCTTGATGGCTCGCAAGTTGCAAACTAGGGCATCATACATTGTTCATGAGCTCACTGTTTAATACTAGCATTGTTTACATCTTTTCATTTGGAATGCTCGATGACCCGCAAGCTTTGAGATCCAGGGCATCATTTCTATTACCTTGAAGGCATTATGTGAAGTGTTTGATCTCTCTTTATTTGTTTTGTTGTTGATATTCACTATGTGGTACTCCCTGTTTATGACCATTTCATGAGGAAATGTCTTGGTGGCTCATGGGTTGCAAGCTAGGGCATCATACATTGTTTATGAGCTCACTATTTAATACTGGCATTGTTTACATCTTTTCATTTGGAATGCTTGATGACCCATAAACTTTGAGAGCTAGGGCATCATTGCTATTACCTTCAAGGCATTGTGTGAAGTGTTTGATCTCTCTTTATTTATTTATTTATTGATATTCACTATGTGGTACTCCCTGTTTATGATCATTTCATGAGGAAATATCTTGATGGCTCACAGGCTACAAACTAGGGCATCATACATTGTTCATGAGCTCACTGTTTAATACTGGCATTGTTTACATCTTTTCATTTGGAATGCTTGATGACCCGTGAACTTTGAGAGATAGGGCATCGTTGATATTACCTTCAAGGCATTGTGTGAAGTGTTTGATCTCTCTTTATTTGTTTTTCTGTTGATATTCACTATGTGGTACTCCCTTTTTATGATCATTTCATAAGGAAATGTCTTGGTGGCTCATGGGCTACAAGCTAGGGCATCATATATTGTTCATGAGCTCATTGTTTAATACTGGCATTGTTTACATCTTTTCATTTGGAATGCTTGATGACCTGCAAGCTTTGAGAGCTAGGGCATCATTTCTATTACCTTCAAAGAATTGTGGAAGTGTTTGATCTCTATTTATTTGTTTTGTTGTTGATATTTACTATGGTACTCCCTGTTTATGATCATTTCATGAGGAAATGTCTTGATGGCTCGTGGGTTGCAAGCTAGGGCATCATACATTGTTCATGAGCTCACTATTTAATACTAGCATTGTTCATGAGCTCACTGTTTAATATCTAGCATCATGCAAACATACATTAATACACTTACTATTTTGAATTTGAGCTCGAGCATCATGCAATGTTATTGTTGTCATTGCATGATTGTTGTTGTTGTGCACCATATATTGTTTTATACACTATTTATTTCATTGAGACCGTGAACTTGGCATTTGTAATATATTTTTTGTTATTGGATCAATGCTACCATGTTGTTGAGTCTGTGTAAGACTTGCAAGGTTTTACCCCAAAATTTGTCAGTAATAAAATAGGGACATCAGTAATAAAATAATACACTTACTATTTTGAATTTGAGCTCAGGCATCATGCAATGTTATTGTTGTTATTGCATGCTTGCTGCTGTTGTGCACCATAACAGCAACAAGAATGCAATGTTATGAAATTTTGGGATTAAATTGGTGAGTTTGTATACTTTCTCCATTTTAAACTAACCTATGACTTCAAAAGAGTTATGAAATATAGTTGTAGGTGGTTATCTCTTCTATAATGATGGAGGAGTCAAAGGTAATGATCAAAGAGGTTGTTTCTATTAGATCATACATATATTAATACACTTACTATTTTGAATTTGAGCTCGGGCATCATATATTGTTTTATACACTATTTATTTCATTGAGACCGTGAGCTTGGAGTTTGTAATGTATTTTTTGTTATTGGATTAATATTGCCATGTTGTTGAGGTTTTAGATGTCCTTTTACTGATCTTGTATAAACAACATATATACCATGTTGACTCACAGCCCATGAGGTGTTGCTTGATAACACATTTGACATCATACTTTTTGCTCCATTTTAGTCTTGATTTACTCATTGCATGCATATGTTTCCTAAGTGCACATGTTCTGTAGCATAATTCATTTTAAAAGTGTATGGTTTGACTATGCACATGCATAATTGTAGATGAGGATCAGTAATAGGGTGGCAGGCATTGCTTAGATCTTTTGGATCTAACCCCATCTTTTCCTTCCTTGCTGGTTTTGGATCATACAAGAGCATACTAGATTGAACCCTCAATCAACACTTCATTACTTCAGGCAATGTTTGGTACCTTCATTATTTATGTTCATCCACTTATGTATGTTTGCATTCATTCATATTCTTCTAAAAGTTGGCTATTAGTGACCATATAGGACCATTCTTGATGTTTTTGGGTCATTTGATGAAAATATGTAAATAGGGACATCAATAATAAAATAGGGATATCTTAATCTTTATGAGCTCAAATTCAAAATAGTAAGTGTATTATTTTATTATTGATGTCCCTATTTTGAAGTGTTTGATCATTTCTATTACCTTCAAGGCATTGTGTGAAGTGTTTGATTTCTCTTTATTTGATTTGTTGTGCATATACCTTCTCTAATCAACTATGATATGCACAGGTGATGAACATTCATATTTTCCTAAGCAGTACTGTGAGCTTTCCTTCCAACACATGTACTAGTGTGAAAATCATCACAAGTCCACTTGTTGTAGGAAAGCTCACAGTACACATGTATGGATGTCTACATGTTTTTCACCTATTCATATACCAAATGATGAATGCTCAATTGTTGTAATGGCAAAGCATTAGAACCGTCCATATAGGACCTTCATTATTTATGTTCATCCATTTATGTATGTTTGCATTCATTTATATTCTACTGAAAGTTGGCTATTAGCGACTATATAGGACCATTCTTGATGTTTTTGGGTCATTTGATGAAAAGATGTAAATAGGGACATCAGTAATAAAATAAGGATATGAGGTGCTCAAACAGTGAGCTCATAAAATAATATATTTGGTCTTAATAAAATTTTATAAAATGAAATATATTGTGTGAAGTGTTTGATCTCTCTTTATTT
This sequence comes from Chamaecyparis obtusa, assembly GCA_027943335.1. Lineage (NCBI taxonomy): Eukaryota > Viridiplantae > Streptophyta > Pinopsida > Cupressales > Cupressaceae > Chamaecyparis > Chamaecyparis obtusa. The sequence continues at coordinate 938,673 of BSBK01005650.1, read as the reverse complement.
GTTTTGTTGTTGATATTCACTATGTGGTACTCTCCATTTATGATCATTTCATGAGGAAATATCTTGATGGCTCGTGGGCTGCAAGCTAGGGCATCATACATTGTTCATGAGCTCACTGTTTAATACTGGCATTGTTTACATCTTTTCATTTGGAATGCTTGATGACCCATGAGCTTTGAGAGCTAGGGCATCATTTCTATTACCTTCAAGGCATTGTGTGAAGTGTTTGATCTCTTTTTATTTTTATTTTTGTTGATATTCACTATGTGGTACTCTCTGTTTATGATCATTTTATGAGGAAATGTCTTGATGGCTTGCGAGCTGCAAGCTAGGGCATCATGCATTGTTTATGAGCTCACTATTTGAGCACCTCATGTCCCTATTTGATTGGCTGGTAATCAAACAGTGAGCTCATAAACAATGCATGATGCCTAAGCTCAAATTAAAAATAGTAAGTGTATTATTTTATTAAGACTAAATATATTGTTTTATTAAGATAAAGTATTTTGGGTTAGTTTTATATTTTTTTATATGATTTTATTAAGACTAAATATATGATGTAAACTCATAATTATACTTGATATATATATATATACTTCAAAGGAGGAATTATGAAATATAGTTGTAGGTAGTTATCTCTTCTATAATGATGGAAGAGTGAAAGGTAATGATCAATGAGGTTGCTGCTATTAGATCATACATTAATACACTTATTGTTTTGAATGTGAGCTTAGGCATCATGCAATATTATTTTTTTCATTGCATGCTTGCTATTGTTGTGCACCATATATTATTTTATACACTGTTTATTTCATTGAGACTGTGAGCTTGGTTTTTCTTTTAGAAGTGTATGGCTTGACTATGCACATGCATAATTGTAGATGAGGATCAATAATAGGCTTCCATTCATTGCTTAGATATTTTTTATCTAACCCCCATCTCTCTTTTCTTTGCAGGTTTTGGATCACACAAGGGCACACTAAATTTATACCAGGGTCAAAAATTCATCACTTTAGGCAATGTCTGGCACCCTTATTATTTATTTTCATCCTCTTATGTTTTGAATTTGAATTTGAGCTCATAAAGATTAAGATATCCTACTATTTTGAATTTCTATGTGCTTTGAGCCAATGAAATTTTTGTAATTTTGTAATTTTGTAATTTTGAAAAAGAAAGTGTGATTTGTAATTTTTGTGAATTCGGAGAGCTGTCGCGAAGATGGCACTATACTTTTGCATGGCACGAAGAGGGCATTGTTTATGAGCTCACTATTTGAGCACCTTAATTTCATTGTAATGGCATTTGTTGATTTAATGGCACAATATGAATGTTAATAGTGGCATTGTTTACATCATAGCATTTGGAATGCTCGATGACCCGCGAGCTTTGAGAGCTAGGGCATCATTGCTATTACCTTCAAGGCATTGTGTGAAGTGTTTGATCTCTCTTTATTTATTTTGAGGTCGATATTCACTATGTGGTACTCCCCGTTTATGATCATTTCATGAGGAAATATCTTGATGGCTCGTGGGCTGCAAGCTAGGGCATCATACATTGTTCATGAGCTCAGTATTGTTTAATACTAGCATTGTTCATGAACTCACTTTTTAATATCTGGCCAGGCCATGTAAATGGTACCAGGCCAACCCAATCAGCCCAACAAAATGTGTCATGTTTATCTTTGTCAAATACACTCGTTCACCATTTTGTTCTTGTTCTTCACACAAATATTGCATCAAAAGTAATTGTAAACAATGATTCAAAGAAAAAAGAAACAACTACAATAGATCAGACCCCAAAAGAATACAGTCAACTACAATAGCTCACAGTCTCAATGAAATAAATAGTGTATAAAATAATATATGGTACAAAATAGTAGCAAGCATGCAATGACAACAATAACATTGCATGATGCCCAAGCTCAAATTCAAAACAGTAAGTGTATTAATGTATGATCTAATAGCAGCAACCTTATTGATCTATCTTTGTTATATTGATGCTATTAGATCAAATAGGGACATCAGTAATAAAATAATGCACTTACTATTTTGAATTTAAGCTCATAAAGATTAAGATATCCTACTATTTTTAATTTCTATGTGCTTTGATCCAATGAAATTTTTATCATCATGATGAAGTAATAATGCATTAAATGTCTTACTTATGTCCCTATTTGATTGGAGGGTGCTCTTTTTGTTATATTGCTGCTATCAAAATAGAATGGCAGTGGTAATTCAATGCATCTACAACCTCAACAACATGATAGCATTGATCCAATAACAAAAAATATATTACAAATGCCAAGCTCACAGTCTCAATGAAATAAATAGTGTATAAAACAATATATGGTGCACAACAGCAGCAAGCATGCAATGACATCAATAACATTGCATGATGCCCAAGCTCAAATTCAAAACAACAAGTGTATTAATGTATGATCTAATAGCAGCAACCTCATTGATCATTACCTTTCACTCCTCCATCATTATAGAAGAAATAACTACCTACAACTAGGGCATCATGCATTGTTTATGAGCTCACTATTTGAGCACCTCATGTCCCTATTTGATTGGTCGGTGCTCAAACACTGAGCTCATAAATAATGCATGATACCCTAGCTTGCAGCCCACAAGCCATCAAGACATTTCCTCATGAAATGATCATAAACGGGGAGTACCACATAGTGAATTTCGAAACAACAAAATAAATAAAGAGAGATCAAACACTTCACACAATATATGTTGTTTTATAAGATTTTATTAAGACTAAATATATTATTTTATGAGCTCACTGTTTGAGCACCTCATGTCCCTATTTGATTTTTTGGTGCTCTATTTGTTATATTGATGCTATTAGATCAAATAGGGACATAGAATTCGATATCAACCTATCATATATTGACACAGGGGTAGGATAGATACAAGCAGAATCAAGCAGAATTGACTCCACTTGAATCATCAACCAGCCCTGCTCAGAGTTACACAATGGAAGCAATATAATATCACATGAAAGTAATGAAATCACAATGGATATGAGGCAATCAACTGGCAGCAACAATAGAAAATTTATATTATTTCTTTCAACATGCCTGGCTGTGAGGCCTTCCGGGTTTCGGCCTTATACAATGAGAATTATGAAATTAGAATCACAGCTTGGATCCTATATTTGTCTCTAATGATGTATCTTGATAATAATCCATCTTATATCTCCTTGATTTCCCTACTACATCAATCTAGACTCCTTATATAGCCAGCTAAGCCACAAGTCGGCCAGTCAGGCATTTAATTACAATATAGGTCCAGTCTGGAAGATTTAAATCAAAACTAATGAAAGAGTGATCACCACTTGATGCACCTTTTGATTTAGGTCCACACATGACCCAAGAACATTCCCCTAACTTCACAAGGCCCCATTTGATCACACAAAATCATGCAAGATGAAACACTCCATGTTTCACATGAAAACTGGCAGAAAATAGGTCCTCAAGCAAAATGGGCATAACTTTTTACTCATAATGAATTAGGAATTTTGCTCTTGGTAAATGATATTAATTTAGGTCCTCTTAAATTAATTAATAGTGAAAAGGCTTATTCTTTAAGGATCAATGTCACCACTTCACGCAATCAGCACCAAAACTATAGGAAAATACGGCTCTGACGGCAAGGAAAACAAATGTAACTTTGAAACAGTCCACCCAAAATTTATGTGCTCATAGGAGAAGGTTCCCAAATAGGTCCTCAACATCATGTAATCTTAGCACACCATGAAACCAAAAAATTCAAAGATTATAAAGAAAACAACAGAAAATAGGTACATAAATCAGGAAATGTTTTTGGTTGATGCAAGATTGCTCAAAGACCCAAGATTCTCCTGCATCATATATCCATTCCAAATGATATAACTCCATTTGAATAAACATACATGCCAACCATTTGACAAAATTTCCATATGAAATCTAGAGCAATACATTAATTTTATAGTGAATTTATTTTATAGTGAATTCATGATTTATAGTGAATTAATTTTATAGTGAATTCATGATTTATAATTCAGTTGTAGCAGCTCAATGTGTTTGAACTCAATAATACCCCTTACTTAGTTTCCTACAAAGCCTTTGGTGAAATCTATTAGAAAATGAAAAGCTATGAGAAGGTGACATGAAGCTAATGAAAGGAGGCATCTCCAATTTGTTTTGCAGATATACACATTAAGGATCATGTCAAATAATACAAGGGAATTCGATCAAAATAGGGAGACAATCGCTAGATTATTGTCTAACTTTCAAAGAGAAGGTGATGAAAAATTTTATTGTCCATGCAAGAGCTGTAACAGCTTAAAGACAAGAAGAATCAAAATCAAAATAGCAAAGAGACATTGTAGGGAGAATGGTCACATTGAAGGGGGTTTGATTATAATCCGGTGGTAAGTTATTTGTTATATTATTTTCACAATTAATATACATATGAACCATGGAAGGAGGTTTGATTATCACATTGAAGGGGGGTTTGATTATCATCATTTTTATATAGGTCGATCTCCCCAGTGTGAATATAGAGGAACATGGAGGTGTGAGTATTGAATTTGAAGATCATGATCCCATGGAAGATGACGATCATGCGCCAGAAAACACATTTGAAGATGATGGTATGAATGCATTCATCATTGACACATTTGGTACCGGTGCTACTGGTGCTACTGCTATTGCTGATGATGATGATTATGATGGGGATGACATTGACAACGTCCATGATATACCTCTACTTGAGAAGGTAGACATGACCCTTTATGAAGGCTCCCAATCTACTCTTCTCTTTGTTGTATTGTTGTTGGTGAATTTGAAGGTTATGAATGGTTTATCCAACATAGCAATGTCACATATGCTAAGGTTTGTCATATATGTCATTATAGTCTATAAAAGGTGAAACATGTACCATTAAGATTATTTATAGTATTGACTTATATTATTTGTTGCAAATTGATAGGTGAATTTCTATTACCACCATCAAATGTTCTCCCTCGCTCGTATCGAGAATTATGTGCCACTATGAAACATATTGGAATGGAGTATCAAATAATAGATGCTTGTCTCAAAGATCATATTATTTATTATAAATAATAGAAAAATGCAACAGAATGCCCTGAATGCCATACGAGAAGAAATCAAGATGATCAAATGATAAAAAAGGTGTCTCACAAGGTTCTTCGTCACATCCCCATTATGCCTAGCATGTCACTCTCTTGACATCACATCTAACTCAATAATCCAAGAGCCACTACTGAATCTACTGAAAAGTCATCTCTGAATGATCCATAACCAAATCATGAGCAGGAACCAAATCTGCAAGAACATCCTTCTGAATTGATACCAACCCAATCAAAAAATATATATATTTTAAAAAAAAATTGATTTGCGTTGCAATTGTGACAACCATAAAATAGTGACGGTTATCTATCAAAACTATCTGACATCCAACCATCTCATGTACAACATCATTTTTGGTAAAAAAACTTTAAACGATGGATAGCCATCATAAAATTCTGATGGGTCTCCGTTGCATGTACAACATCATTGTTGTTAAAAACTAAAAATGATGTATATCCATTGTACACTTCTAATGGATATTCGTCGCACTAAAAACATCTCCTTCAGTAAACAAATTAAAAATGACAGCCACCTATCGAAAGATTCTGACAGGTCGTCGTTATTTTTATTTTTTGTGACGGATAGGCGTCACAATTGGGATGGCCACAAATAGGTCTGATGCCAGGTTCACCTTGTTAGCACCCCCTTCTTGCAACATCCATTATCATCATAATTATGATGCCAATCAAAACCATCAGTTTTTCTAACTACAAAACTGTGACGTCGGGTGGTGTCATTATATCGATGATAAACCATCCCAATTCAAATGACCTGTCATAAAAAAAAGGTCTTAAATGTACTAGTGTAAGGTGCCTTTTAATCTTTCATCTACTTCCAAATAGAGGGCTGCCTCAAAATTGACTCCTAAAGAACCTAAAGAGACTAGAGCGACATCATACAGTATTGTCCAACAACTCCAACATACCAATGCAAAAATATGCATGTTTGAGTTGCTTTGGATATCTCCTGCTCATAGAGCCATTCTGGATAAAGCTCTACTTGGTTCCAATGTTCCTAGCAATCTTGATCTAGACAGATTCCAAACTATGGTTGGTCATCTGACATCCCCCCAGTATATCTCCTTCTCAGAGAAAGATGACAATTCACTGAGTCATCTGCATAACCAACCCTTGCACATTGAAGTCTTGATCCAAAACCATCATGTCAAATGCATGTTGATAGATGGAGGCATTGGTCTAAATATATGTTCCTACAAATTGATCACACAACTGGGATTATCAGAAGATGCTATTGATCCTAAAAAGAAGATTACTATAAAATCATATAATGAGAAAGAAAGATCTTCCAAGGGAACAATTGTCCTACCTATCAGAACAAGACCTGTTATTAAAAACATCACTTGTCAAGTTCTAGATCTTCCATTGGCTTACAATGTTCTTCTAGGGAGGCCTTGGATACATGAAATGAAAGATACTCCATCAACATACCATCAATGTGTGAAGTTTCCTTATGATGGAGTAGAAGTCACAATTCCAGCTGACATATCTACATCTTGCAATGCCTTGAAAGAAAGTGTTGATAAACTTGTTCCACATAATAGAGAATCTTTCACCAAGAAAATAGACATTGCATCTATGTCCAAGATGGAATACATTTCAAAAGAAGTAAAAATCAAGGACACAAGCATGGGATAATATACTATGGAACCAATCCTATCTCTCACATCTTTCCTGTTGTCCCCAAAATCTTATGGACAACCGTCAGACAAAGTGAAACCTACTGCTAAAGAATCTCAGGTCATATTTAATGGAAGTTTTGTTACAGAAAAAGTACCCAAGCATGATTTTGAATAAGATGAAGTTGTGGTTGCATGGATATACAAAGATGATTCTCAATCCAAAACCGTTCAAAAATGTGACTCTAAGACACCAAAAATTCCTTCAAATTCATATGGACCAAGGAATAAACCGATGACTAAAATGGGATATCTTGGTCAAGGACCTCTAGGAGTGTGAGGTAAAGGTCTCGTGGAACCCATTGGACATGTTAGTTGACCAAACAAAGATACTACAGGTCTAGGCTATCAAAAGAAACCATTCTATCTCAAGAGGAACTCTTCTCATGTGATAGAACATATAGAACCAGAAGAGAACAATGAAGAAGAAGAAACACAACAATCAGACAGTGATGAATTAGATAGCTCTGAACTCATTCCTTATGAACATCAAGAAATACTAGATCTCCTTAAAGATGAAGAAAAGCCTAAGGAGAATATCAATTTCGTAGCTACACAAGAACCTACTACTAAACAAGAGGAAGGTAAACCTGTCACCATAGCTAAAAATTTGGGATGCAGTAGTGATTCTGAAATAGACTCTCATGAGTATGAATTCAAATCAGAATCAGATGGAAATCCTACTTGGGGGATCTGTCCTGACTTTACACATGCTCTCAAATTTCCCAGAGGTCTAGATGAAGAATCAAAGGATGAATCAAATGACTATGAATGGGCAGTTATTCCAGAAGAAGATGAACTTATCACTGAGAAACACATTGATGTCATTCACCAATATTCACCTAAATCTGATGTAAGTCTAGAGTGAAATGAAAAACTTAATGATTTTGATCCACCTATGGCTGAATTAGAATCCAATAATGACATTGAGACTATTTGCAAGTTAAGCATTTTGAGAAGTAATATCACCTTTGAATTTGAGAGTCAGGTTAGGACCAATGATGGAAACACCATATGCATGAACACCATTTCCTAATCCTCCCCTACATTGACTATCCAACATCTAGAACTTATTGACCAAATGTCTACCGATCTGAGCCAAGATATCTATAACTTTCGAAATGACCATGCCCTTGCTTGCTACCTCAATGCAGTTGAACCTATGACAACTTCCATCAATGAACCAAGATTTAGCATGATAGAGTCAGATATCAAGTATCTTAGTCAAAAGAATAAAAGTGAAAAGAAAAAGAGTTCTGAGGGTGAAAACCACTTTGTGGCCGTCTCATAACCTAAAATAGTAAAAACAAAAGATGTATCCGAAGGTGAAAACCTCTCTGAGGTGCCTAAGGATGAGATATTTGATGTCCTTCTGAGTCATTTACAAGATAGATCTACATTATTGATAGATCCAACTCAATCTATCAACTTGGGTACAATAGAGAAACCACAACTGATCCATGTAGCACAATCCTTATCAGAGAAAGAGAAATAAGTATTCACTACTTTCTTGATAGAAAAGAAGATCAACTTTCCATGGAAATATTTAGATATACCTAGATTAGAACCTAATCTCATAATGCACCATTTATCTATTGCTCCAAGATTCAAACCTATTAAATAGAATTTGAGAAAGATGCATCCACATGTTGCACTCTTAGTCAAAGCTAAATTAGAGAAACTACTAAAAGCTAGATTTATCTGAGTTATTGACTATGCTGAATGGATCTCTAACATAGTTCCAGTTTCAAAATCAGACAAATCAATTAGAGTATGCACATATTTTAAAGATGTAAACAAAGCATTCCCTAAGGATGATTTTCCATTACCAAACATCAATATGATAGTGGACATGACTGCGGGCTTTCAAATGTACTCTTTAATGGATGGTTTCTCTGGATACAATCAAATCAAAATAGCTCCAGAAGATCAAGAGAAAACAACTTTTATATGTGCATGGGGTACCTTTTGTTGGAATGTCATGCCATTTAGCCTTAAGAATGCTAGTGCTACATATCAAAGAGCAATGACATCTATCTTTCATGACATGATGCATCAAATCATGGAGGATTATTTTGATGACACTTTAGCTAAGTCTATGATAAGATCAGAACATTTGAATGATTTGAGAAAAATACTGGATAGAATGGAAAAGTTTAGTCTCAGACTGAACCCTAAAAAGTGTTCTTTTGGTGTCACTTCTAGAAAGCTCTTAGGATACATTGTTTCAAAGAAGGGTATTGAAGTTGATCATGCTAAGGTCAAAGCTATCATGGGGATGCAACCTCCTAAAAATATCAGTCAAATGAGGACTTTACAAGGACGAGTGCAATATATGAGATGTTTCATATCTCAGTTGGTAGACATATCATAACCTTTCACAAAGACATTACATAAAGGTGTGACCTCATGGAGTGAGGAATGTGAAAATAACTTCAATCATATCAACCAGTATCTATCAAATCCTCTTATTTTGATGCCTCCTATTCAAGGGAAGCCATTGATCCTATATGTCTCCACCATAGATACATCATTGGGGGCATTACTAGCACAACATGATGAGAACAAGAAAGAAAGAGCTATCTACTACATCAGTAGAACATTGGTAGCTTATGAGAAGAACTATTCCATGATAGAAAAGGCATGTCTATTTGTCATCTTTGCATCGCAAAAGTTGAGACACTACATGTTAGCTCATACAACACAACTAGTAGCTAAGATTCATCCACTAAAGTACCTACTAAGAAAAGCTACCCTCACGAGTAGATTAGCTAAATGGGTGATGCTATTGAGTGAGTTTGACATAGAATATGTTGAAAGGAAAGCTATCAAAGGACAAGTCATTTTAGATCAGTTAGCTGACACACCAATGTTTGATGATACACCATTATAGATGGAATTTCCTGATTCATCCATCATTAACATCTCTTCTAGGACTTGGCATCTTTTCTTTGATGGATCTTACACACAGAATGGATCTGGAGTAGGCATATTGTTCATAACACCACAAGGTTACTCAATACCTAAAGCATTCAGACTAAAATTTCCTTACACAAACAACATTTTTGAATATGAAGCTCTACTTAATGGTATGAAGATAGAAAATGAGTGGCGAGTGACAAAATTACGCATTCATGGAGACTCACAACTCATAATTCACCAATTCAATGATGTGTACCAGACAAAAGATGAGAAACTTTTTCCATACAAACGCATGGTAGATGACTTAAAGAAATATTTCATATCTATCACATTTGAGAAAATTCCCAAAATGGAGAACAAGGTTGTTGATGCCATGGTGACGCTATCATCTTTACCATAGCAGCCCAAACATGAGCTATGCTATTAGTTCCTGGTGGAAGCACTATCATTTCCTACATATGATTCCCCTGAAACCCGCATGATCTGCCCTGTTGTTGGTCATGATTCCTCCAGATATAAAAACCCTTTCTCCTACCTTCAAGACCAAATCATTCCTGACACCTTCAATGGACATGAGAAATGTTACCTTATCTAAAATGCATCCCGGTATGTTATCATTATTAATGATCCATACAAACGGAGTCTAGATGGTACACTTATTAGGTTTTTAGAATGAGAAGAGTCTCAATGTGCATTAGAGGAAGTCCATGACAGCATATGTGGATCACATTCCAATGGTTTAAAACTAAAACTAAAACTTATTAGGGCTAGGTACTATTGGCCTAAAATGGAAAAAAGAGGCTATCAAGTATGCTAAGAAGTGTCAAAAGTGTCAAGTACATGGTAACTTGATTTATGCACTAGGGAGAGATCTTATTCCCTTTACTACACAAAGGCCTTTTCAACAATGGGAATTTGATCTAATAGGAGCTATTTATCCACATTCTTCTAATGGACATACCCATATCATTACAGCTACAAACTATTTCACAAAATGGGTAGAAGCAGTTCCTTTGACTCAAGCAGCCAGCAAGAAAATCTCTATGTTCATCCTGAACTACATCATATGTCGGTATGGTATCACACATTCTATAGTCACAGATAATGGTGACCAATTTAAAAATAAGGACCTAGATTCCTTATGTGCAAAATTCAAGATTACACAACATTGGTCATCCATATACTATCCTCAAGGGAATGGACAAGTAGAGGCATCAAACAAGAACCTGTTGAAAATATTGCATCGAACAATCAATAAAATAGGAAGAGACTGACATCTCATGATCAATCCAGCTCTCTGGGCCTACAAAATGAGTATCAGAATACCCACTAGGGCTACACCATTCACTTTAGTTTATGGTTCTGAAGTGGAACTACCTATTAAGTTTGAAATCCCATCACTAAGAATCAAAATTCATGGTCTAGTAACTAATGATGACTACAGAGTGTCTAGGTTGCAAGAACTTGAACTACTACATGAGTGTAGACAAGAAGCATATAATTATCTTAGAGTATATCAGAAGAGAATGTCTAGAGGTTACAACAAGAAAGTCAGACACAGAGAATTTCAGGTTGGCGACCTAGTCTTGAGAGAGAATCCTAAAAACCAATCACATCGAGATTGCAAGGGGAAGTTTGAACCCAACTGGTTGGGTCCCTTTTTTATCACTGCTACTTTTGGCTCTAGAGTCTATCAACTCTCAACAAATGAAGGAGAATAGCTCTGAGAACCAATCAACATTCTCCCTCTAAAAAAATTCTACGCCTAAGGCATCTAGTCTTTGCAAAATATCCTGAAAAAATCATAAAAATCAGAAGAAAAAAAAAGTCCTGAAAAAATGAACATCTTGGTGAAAACCTAGCAATAGGCACCTTGATGATTCACAAAAAAAATCAAAAAGTAAAAAGTACAAAAAAAATGAAAAAATGAAAAATACAAAAAAAAAGAGAAAAAGAAAAAGTGCCTTGATGAAAACCTGGAAACAGGCACCTTGGTAGAAAAAATAGAATCTCTGCCAAGATGGTGAAAACCTAGAAAACAGGCGCCACTTGTTCAAAATGCAACATCTATCAGCACAATCTTGGTCTTTCCCAGCTTTCAGTCTTGCTTTAGTTTGTACATATCTCTTGGTTTGTTTCTGCGTTCCTATTTTCAATAAAGTCGATATGTACACCAATCAACAAAAGCATATGCATCCTATCAATGTCCAAACTTGGGGGAAATCAATGTCATATCCTACATTCCTCAAGTACCTCAAATGAGTCATATCCAGTCAAGGTCCTTCCAAAGCTACATCTGAGTTAGTCTATCTATCTCCTTACCAAAAAGGATTTTGTAATCAACACACAAACATCAACACAAACTGAAAACAATCTATGCTTCACATGGTTTTATCTCCTTGTATGCTTATTGATTCACATTGAGATTTTTGCATATTCTATCCTTTCAAGCTCTTTGATGATGTCCTTTATCAGATTTAGAGAGTGATGACTGGGGGCATAATCTTTTCTTTATTTTCTGCTTTGAGTGAAAATCTAACAACTTTGGAAAATCTGGATTGAAATGGTGTCCATCTATAAGAGCCTCCATCTCGTATTGGATGGCCATGAGTACCTCGACCATTGATACCTAGAAAATTCAAGGAAGATTGATCTAACTATTATCTTTTTGAGTGAGTTCTTACTCCTACTATGAAACATCATCTTACCTAAGGATGTGAACAATAAAGGGTCACTAGGGGTAATTCACATTGGATTTAGAATGATCTCTTGATTGTTTGATGTGTTTGCAATCGCAAGGTGTATTCAGGTCATCAGAACATTTATGTTTTGATGCTTATACAAATTGCAATATCAAAATGGACATGATATTCAGGTCATCTTGGTGTTGGTGCCTTGGTTCTTATATCTAATCTAACATTTCGAAAACAAAATCAATATTCATATGTCCATGGTTGTCTAGCCAGTGGGCATTGTATTGGCTTTTGAGCATACAAATCAATATTCATATGTTTATAGTTTCCTAACTAGTGGATGTTGTATTGATTTATCTGGTTACCTAAAAATTCAATGATGAAAACAACCGACACATGATCAGTGACTAGGTCCTAGGTCTTAGGTTTGCATTTCATTTTGCATGTCATTTTTACACTTTTCATGATTGCATGATCTCACAATTGTTGAATACACTTGAATGCTTAAATGATTCTTCAAACAATGCTAGACATCTCCCAAGAGTTGACTCTCACAAAAAGGTCTCTTCATAGATTAGCAAGTAGTCACCATCCTAGGTTTAAACATCATTTTTGACAAATGACCGAGTACTTGTCTTCATCAATACCTGTAAAACATATCATGTGTATCACTACATTTACATTGTATATCTCATAATCATTCAATTCATTGTATTACATACATGTGCATCCAAAAAAATAATCAAAATCATGCATTTCCATACAATTCTCCATAATCACATACATTTGCATAAATTCATACATTTGAAAGAAACCGTTGCATTACATATTACATACATTCTACACTAATCAAATCATTTACATCACATGATATCATCATAAATCAAAAGAAAAGTATAAATGAATTCATAACCAAAAACTCGATCTCATATATATCATAAAGCCTCGGAATAGTCAGGGTGCACTACCAGCACAGTATACAAAAGAATGAGCTCATGTGAGCTATCAGAGTCAAATCAATATCTATCGACAAAATGACAAAAATGATCAGAAAACTAAGACAGATCAGTTATCTGTCTGATCCTCTACATTTAAAGGAGGTGGTGGTGGTGCATCTGGCAGTGGCTCTGCCTGTGGTGCTCTGGATCCCTCTAAGGAAATCATGTACTAAGAGTATGTAGGTACTCTCTATCTAGTAGGAACAACAACATAATATGGAGAGACATAGTAGGCACTCTGTGCAGTCTGATGAGTAACCTCTTCTTGAAACCGTCTATTCTTTGCCTACTACTCTAAACACTACCTCTCAGACTCCTTGAGGTGTACCTCAAGTCTAGCTCTCTGCAATCTCAAATATCTAATCTATAATCTGAGCCGTCTAATAATATCATGTGGAGTCTAAGCCAGTCCAGGATCTACATCTATAGCAGGCATATCAGTGTCCTCACCTGGTTGATCGGCAGCCTTTGCTCTATGCACATTACAATGTCTAATCTCCACACCAAGATCAAAATCAGTATCCACCTGAACAGCATCAGTATCAGCACCTACATCCTACTAAGCACCCAATACCTCATCTGCACTACCAATACTACCAAGGGTACCATGCTCTCCTCTAGAAGATCTCCTCTACAAAACTATAGGCCTGCCTACTATAGAACTCGAAGGGCGAGGTGGTCTCATATGTCTAGATGGCCTCTAAGGAGTAACAATTGCCCTTAGTTTTAGAGGTGTAGGCTGTATAATAGGAATCTAAACCTCACAGCACCTCTGACCTTGACCCATAGGTGCACCTATGACATCTACAGCCTCCTCCATACAAGGTATCAACTCAGTGGGATCAAAAAACCCATGCATCAGATGCTCCACCAACCAGACAATGAAAGCATCTATAACTCCAGCATCAACTACCTATGGCCTGTAATCCCACTCTATCTACACAATACCTATATACTCATGGCTACACAACACATAAGATAATCTGGTTGTCCACCCAAGTCCTATCTCTCACACCAATCATGCATAAGTTTCTTAATCATGTGGGGCATCCTGAATGATACCATACTATCACCACACCTAGGTGATACTAAATCTCTCCAGCATAGTAGTCGACTGACCTATCAATTCTTGGCTTTGGAAGAAATAACTGAACTGAGACCGATCAGTAGGCCAAGGCTCAACCTGTAAGTAAGGTCTCCATATGCAATAGGTCATGTCATCAAGGACACACCTCCAATACTCTATGATCCCCATGGGAACATGTGTCACATATCTAGAATAAACATATATCATTGGCTCCTGTAGCTATCTCTGAGACTGACATACTAGCTAGCATATCAAGATATGCTCCCATGTATCACCAGTATCACCAGCTACGCTTAAATTGGTGAGAGGAGACAAGTACCTTGTCCATTTTCTCAGAGGGCTCCATGAGGCTCACAAAAGACAAAAGTGAATAATGAAATGAAAATGACCCTTTTGGGCCTTATATACGTTTTGACCTAATTTTTCAAAGTGCTCTGTTTTCCATGAAAATTGTAGCCCTGGCTAATTTTGACATTCTAAACCCATTTTTGGGATCAAAATCAAAATTTGAGATCATTAATATTGTCAAAATCATGATTTAAAATTTTTGGACCAAGGATGGCTGACTACTTGCATAATCGACCTTCTATCATCACAGAAATCCAATTTTCACCTTAACTAATTATCTAACATCAAACTATTCAAATTTACACTTGGTCAACCATTGTCAACTCATGGTTAAACCTAGTCAAACTTGGTCTTCAGGACCTCCAAACAATGCAAAACATGTTTTCAGACATGTGTAACTAATTCTCAAATCAATTAATGCCTCTAAACCATTCAATGCTGACTTTTCTTGTCAGATTTTGATTTTCATCCTGAAGGGGGCATGGTATTGCATATCAATCAAATCTGTAAATCAAATATTTCTCTCAGTAATCAAGACAACAACCACATCTAGTTGCTGATTCATCAAAAGTCCTTGTTTCTTGGGGCACATCTCTTGGAGCATATCAGATTCATCGAGATCCATATCAATCTAGTATCCTAATCAATCTTGTAAATTGTATCAGTTTTTCATAACCATTGGTTCATTAGTGTTATTTCCTCGGTTCTTCATAACTGAAGGGTTCAGATGTGATACCATTTTGATTCCTTTGGACAGTTAGGTCGGGAATCAGGTCACTCACTTCTTCGTAATCATAAGGTTCAGAATCAGGCATTTTGACACTTCTTCGTAATCATCGGTTCATTGTTGATATAGTTAGCATCGTCTCGATTCTTGGTCGACCAGGACCTGAATCAGCTTTTTTGAATCTTTCAATCGATTTCTATCTCAGAATCGGTTCATCTCTCAAATCAATTTCAAACATCAAAATTAGATTAATCTTTGAACCACTATGCTTGACACAATGATTCAAAGAGGGGAAAAATGTAATACCCCAAAAATGGACTATAGGTTCATTAACCTCTTACATCCTCAAAATCAAATGAAATCGACATCAAAGTCCTAACCTAAGGCACATCTGCACATTAGTTTATCAAAAATTAATTTTATCCTAATTCTGCATCGAAGAATATTCCTTGAATATTCCTAATTATCCTAATTATCTTTAATTAAATATTATTTGGCGATAAATGTCATTATTTATCCTAAAATTTGATTAATTGAATATTCTGAATATTTAATTAATTAAGTTTAATTCTGCCACTTAATTATTTAATTAGATTTAATTCTAATTATTCCTAATTATATTATTTAATTTCGATAATAAATCAAAAAATCCTATGAATAATTGATTAAATTCTTATTTAATTAATTAAATCAAGTTGTCACTATTTAATAATATAGTTTTGAATAAAAGTTTGATTAAATAATTGATTAACCCATAAATTAGTTATTTTTAAATTTAAAATCAGTTAAGTTGAGAATAAATCACTTTATTATTAAATTAATTCATGATTATCTATGCACATTCAAAGAGCAGTTAAACTTTAAATCAGAAAATCAATTCAAGTTGTTATCTTTTTGAAACTCAACATCTATTTTGAGTTAAAAGCTGATCTAAACTTCTGATTTAAGTCAAAAAGCTATTTTTGCATGATTTTGCATGATTTTATGAGTTAATTAATTCTGATTTCTTGTTAACTCAAAAATCAACCTAAGTTTATCAAGAGTGATTTATGGCTTTTCTCAATGTATCCTCAAGCCCTGGATTTCTATAAAATCAAGGCTCAACTCTTCACAATTATATCTCTCAAATTTGCACAAATACTCTGGCGAAAATTGCATCTGAAGAATCAAGCACTTGCGACAGGCAATTTTTGTGAGATCTTTCATTGTTTTTCATAGATTTGCATTCATTTTCATATCAATTCATAGCATTGTTAGAATAATTTTCATACCATTTCCATTCAATTCTAGATTAGATTCATATATTTTTTTATATCATTGCATAGAAAATACCAAAAAAAAAAGATTAATCTACATTCATTATCATTTGCATTCAAATCCTTCATTTAGGTGTTGCATCGTCACTAATCTCGGTCTAATCTGAGAATACCATACTCACACCTACTAGAAGGCAGTAAATCATCTGGTTAGCTTAGTTTCATTTATATTGCAGATTTTGATTTTGCTAACCTCTAATCCACACACACAGATCTATCCACAAGGTGTACTTCAATTGTGTGTGCCAATCCTGAGGATTATCATCTAAAAGAAATTTAATTACTATTGTCAAGTTTTTGTTGGTGGATTCAATGACTTCATTACCTTGCAAATAATAATTGGAAGAAAACTTAATGATTACCTAGTTTTCAAAGGCCCATTTCATAAGTGAAGAAGATGAAAAGGAATGTGCATTATCACAAACCAGAAAGAAAGGCATACCAAACCGTGTTATGATGTACTTCTCCAAAAACTTGGTTATCACTTTAGTGGTACAACTTTTAAGAACCTGAGCCCCTTGTCCATCATGTGTAGTAGTTTTTTGTAAAGGCATACCGGAATGCCTTTCATGAGTAGGACTGATTTGACATGTGTGACAAGAGCACATGTGCTCATTGGTATCCTTGAACAAAGTTGGTCAATAATATCCAGATCTCAATATTTAGTGTGCAGTGGCCTCGAATGACCCATGTCATGTTCCATATTATCATGAAAACTAGCAAGGATTTCTTTGGCCTCTATCCTTTCTAGACATCTTAGGTACAACCCATCATAATTTCATTTGTAGAGCTTCTCATTCTTCAACATGTAGGAGATACTCTTAATCTTCAAGGACCTTCTTTGGGAATCATTTAGTCCGTCAGGACATCGGCTTTGGAGAAGGTAATAAACTATATCCTGATACCAAACCTCATTTATAATTCCTTGATTAGTGTATACTTGGCATATCAGATGCTACTCTATTTCATCTATCATTTTTGTTAGGCCTTGGCCTCTTACCAACTTCATGGGCTGAATTTCAAGATCAAACTCCTGTAAAATAGCCATCCACTTTCCTCTTCATTTACCTAATTTGTTTTGCATCAGTAGTGATTTAACTGCAGGATTAGGAACAATGACTATAACTTTTCTTTTGAAAATATAATGTCAGAACTTCATAACATCTTTTACAAGTGCAAATGATTGTTTGTCCAAGTTTGGATATTGGAGTTCAACATTTTTGATGGGACAACTCATGAAAGCTATTGGTTTCTCATCTTCTTCATTCTTCTTGTGTGTAAGAATACATGTGCATGAATTTTCTAAGGTGAATGAGTAAACCTTAAATGGTAAAGTATAATTTGGACTAACCAAATATGGATAAGTAATGATGGAGGTTTTAATCTCTTCAAATGATTCTTTGACTAGATCACTCCATTCAATCTTGGCATCTTTCTTTAACATGTCATTCAATAGGCAGATGATTTCTACAAATCCACTAATGAATTTCCTAACAAAATTGATCTTTCTGAAAAAAGATTTTAGTTCCTTCCTACTATTATGTGGGACCAGACTGAGGTTGGCTTCAACTCTTTCAAGATCTATAGAGATCCTAGTTTTTGATATAATGTACCCCAACAGTTTACCTCGGGTTACCCCAAAAACATATTTTTAGGGTTTAATAATATTCCATATCTTCGACATCTCTTCAAAACCTTGCACAAATCATCAATATGGTCAGCCCGATTTCTTGAAAACACATTGAGGTCATTCATGTAAATAACAATGCACTTGTTTACAAGGCCTTTAAATGCCTTGTCAATTGCACACTGGAAAGTTGCACTAGCATTGATTAACCCAAATGACATGTGGCGATAGGTGAATATTCCCCATTTGGTGGTGAATATTATCTTCAATCTATCTTCTTTTACCATAACTTTATTGTACCTTGAATATATGTCACTAAAAGACATCATTTGTGACCCGTTGACTATTTTCAACACCTCGACGAGGGAAGGTAGTGAGTTGTTGTCTTTTTTAGATGATCTATTGAGATTGAAAAAATCTACACATAGCCTAACTTCTTCATTCTTTTTTCTTATAGGGACTAATATTTCAACCCAAGTTGAGTGTTGGATGGGGAAAATGATCCAAGCATCCAACAATTTGTGTACTTCTTTCTATATCACTAGCTCAATTATTGGGTTGACCGGCCTCTACCTCTAGCGGAAAGGTTTTACATGTGGTTTTAAAGCTATGTTGTGTACAATAATGGATGGGTCATAAGTTTTAAGGTTCTCATAGCTCCATGTTATAACATTCTTGTATTCTTTAAGCAATTGGGCCATCCATTGTTTTTCTTCATTGGTACCAATCTTCCTAATACAGACTTCTTTTGGTTCATCTTTGGTACCCAAATTGTAGACCTCACAATCATCACCGCCTACTATTAGAGTTTTCCTTTTTTATTAAGCGGATTCATCTTTGTCAAAAATTATTTCTAGTGCCACCATTTCTTTAGGAATGGAGTTTATTTTTAAGTTCATGATTCCTAGGTTATCTGGTTCCTCTACTCCTTCAATTTCTTTATTGAAGGTTTGGTTTTCAAATATTTTAGCATTCATGATGAATTCAGGTATCTGTTGATCATCTTGAAACACTTGGAAATTGGTGATGTTATCAAGGATTGTTGGGGCTACAATTAGTTCAACTGAGAATTACTTTAATTTTGACCCTTCCAAAGGATGTAGGGAGTTTTCCGATACTGCCAACGCATCAGAAACCACCTTCTTTCTTATGGGGATGTTTTTCATATTTAATACCTCAAAATCCTCAATCAAACCCCAAACATGATTTTGGTAAGCTACCAATCTTTTTTCATTACATGAGTATTGGCCGCGAATTTGTCTAACTATTAGCTAGGAATATCCTTCCACCACTACGGCTTTGATTTTCTTCTCATAGGGCCACAAGAAGGCATTGAACTAATGCCTCATATTTGATAACATTACTAGTATGGAAAAATTTTAGCTTGTAGGAAACATAATAGGAGTTACCCCTAGGATTTATCAGCTCGATTCTCCTACTCCTTGTTTGCATTTGGGACCATCAAATCTCAACTTCCAAACTTGGTGACCCTCAAGAGGCCGCAATTTAAGTTGAGTTGAATTCTTTAGAATTTATGATTTTGAGTTAGATTCCAAAGAATTACTTGGAAGATAAGAATTTTTACAAGGGGACTCTTTTCAAAACCCACTCCTAAATCTGAATTTTTGTCTGTTGTAATGGGCCTCTACTCTCTTTTTCTTCTTCTTAGCTTCTTTCAATAATTATTGAGAAGGTGGTAAGCAACCATCATCTGATGAACTCTATTCTTCTTGTATGGGGCTCTTACTTTCATAAATAGGATTTCCTTCCTTAACCTGAATAGATATCAAGGACCTTTTGCAACAAGGTGAATCTTCACCTTCTGATGAGGTATCTCCATATGGTTTATGATGTTCATGTTCATTTTTCAAACTCAAGCTTTGGATTGAATCAAGAGGTTGAGCCATCAGGTTCAGTACTTAGGATATGGCTTCTTGGCAATTAATACATTTAAATTTAGAATGACTTTCATGATGCAAGTGGCAATATCTTGGTAGCATTAATATGTTTGGGTCAACTTCTTGCCCAAGATGTCTCATGTTCTTTGTCATGTTTTTTATGAAATCTTGAAGGATCTCCTCAAATATTCAAGGGTGCACTAAACATTGTACAAGACTAGTGTTAGCATCATCCCTCTCCTCGATTTGAAGCATAAGGATTCTATCAAATTGGTATACCCCTAAATTAGGTCATGAGAACAAAACCTCATTAGGAGCATTATAGTCTTTGATCATCTACTTCAATTTTGGTTCTACATCAATTTTGATCTGATTATTTAACCATTTCCAGGGTAGCCATAATTGTGTAAAGTCAGTAGAAAATCAAACTCTTAAACACCTAGTCCATTCCTTGATGAGCAGCATGTCATATGTTTTGGGGATATCCACTACATGTATGTCTATACAATATTGTATCCTTGGGTCCGTTGATAACTGAATTTGAGCATCTTTTACAACTCTAATGACTTTAAATTCAGTCTTATCCAGTTTAATTACTACCCTATTGGTTGGTTGAGGGCCCATCCCTAGCTTTTGGCAGATAGACAAAGGCATGGCATTACACAAAGCCCCATTATTGATCAGACAATTGTGCAAGTTCTTTCCAAAAAAATTAACACTTAGCAGAAATGGGGGTACATTAACTTTGTCTTTGAACATTCTTGGCATGGTTTCAACTACATTTATGTTGGATGTGGGTGGGACCTCTTGTGTGGTTTGGCATACTCTTCTTGGAATAATCTAGTGATTTTAAAAGTGCTTCTCTTTGTGCAAGGCTTCTTTGTAGCATATCATACATTGACATATTCACCTTCACTCTTTTAAGTTCTTCTAATGCACTATCATTTTTAGTGGACCAATCTAGATTCTAGAGCTTAGTGGGAAAATTCTATGGTGGTGGAATAGTATTCTTTGGGTCTTTAGGAGGCAAGGGATTGTTGCTATCTTTTGGATCTGGGGGAGTTGGTTGCAATCCCAGGGGAATATCATCATTCAAAGGTACCCTCCTACTTCTCAACTTATAGTTGTTCTGATTGTTGTTTTGAAATGCTCGAATTTTAGAGTATCCTGGTTGACTTTGTTTATGAAATGGGAACACAAATTCCTCCTCAAGTATATTGTTGCTAGAACTTTCTCCTATTTCTAGTTCATAAGAATCGAACACCATGGTATTAAATTATACTGGAGGATCATCAAAACCTTGAGATTTCTAATTGTATGCACCCTAAAATGGTCGCCTAGACTTTGGGCCCCATTTATTCAATTTATCAATCCTGAATCAGTTTTATCAATAATCAATATTTTCAACAATATCAATTTCTTAATCAAATCCTAATTTCGATCATATATTGGATTTTTATCCTTGGGCTAACCATTTATCCTAAGTCTTTATTTAATTAAAAGGAATATTTCCTCCCCTTTCAATTAAATAAAAAGCCCCACTTTCCTCTTATCCTAAGTTGCACAAATAAAGCATTATTCATATTTTACAAAAAAGGAAAAAAGCACTTTTTGTCTCACATGAGGCTCAAAAGTCAACACTTCACTCTCATTGGAGGATGCTTGTGCACATGGATTGCTCTTCTTTCAAGCTCCACCGCTGATTAAGACTTTTTGCCTCTTAATCTCCATGGTCCATTTCACCTCATTTCTTATAAAAGGAGAGCTCTCTCCTCCATTTGCATATCCATGTTTTATGCTAATGTTATGCTGCAGGTTTTAGGTGCATTTGAAGTTTGAAGACATTGAAGACTTGTTGCTTTCATCATCTAGTTTATATTTGTTTTCTTAGTTGCATGATCATGGCATCATAGATTAGATTTCCTTTTATGCAATAGAATAGATCTCACATAGCTTAATTAGGGGCTTGAAATCTATTGTACTTCTTTTCATAGCTTAGTTTGCACTTCATTTGATAGATTAGTCTTGCACATTCATACTAGTTGCATTGGCATTGCATTTTTCATTTAGATTCTTGGGGACATTGGCACTCTTGCCCTTGTCTTCACTTGAATCTCTCATTGCATGGTTGACTAGCAAGGTCACATTCTTGTAGCTCTAGCTGAGAGCAAAACTCATAAGTCCTTTGCAACTCCATGCATAGAGAGCTATGAGCCGCTTTGTGAGGCCTCATTGTTGAGCAACCTTCCAAGTAATGGTTCATAGAAGTGTGGTCATTTTTACACTACACACTAATTATATGTATCATTTTAGTGTTCATTATTGGTTTGTCCTATACCTGCAATCCTTGTAAAATTAACATCAACATAGTCATAAGAATTAGTACTATCAGTGGATGTACTTTGGTTATTGGGTCATGTGTTCTAAGGCCTATTAGGTCGTTATTGTCCAAATTGGTTATCCTACATATTGTTACCATAACTATTGTTATTGTTGTAATTATTGTAACTACAGTTCTAATTTTTTGAATAAGGATTTAGGGTAGCAGCTAGTCATTGGTAATTTCCTTGGTTTTGAGTTGGATTTAAATTCATTCTTGTGAAATCATTGGTTAATTGGGATAATTTCCTTTTACATACATCTAAATCAAAAACTAGATGGTTGTCAAGCTCATTTGGGGTAATGACCCTTTGTTCATAAAGTACTGCTTTATGCGAATCATACCCAGGGTATGTGATGGTGGGTGGTGGAGTAGTAAGTTGTGGGGTAGGGACTGGGTGAGCAAAGAAGCGTGACCAGCCAAGGCATGATAGATAGTTTAAAATGAGTTTGGCATGGAGACATTTCCTAATGATGGCATAATGCCATAATTTCCACCAATTTGTGGATTCATTTGTTGTGTGAAGGTAATGGCTTCATTGCACATCTTTTCTAGAGTATTTATCTCTATTGGCAGGAGTCTTTTTAAGAATATGGACATCAAAGGTTCCAAGGCTCATAGGTACACTTGTATGGCGACCCAACATGCATGGTATAAGGAGCTTCAAGTTTTTGATACATCTTGCAGAAATGATGATTAAACATGGTAGTTGGTTCATTAGGATCCTTCCTTACTGAGATAAATTAATGGTGGAGGGTAGAAGGGTCAATGTACAACTTGAATTAGTTGAGGAACTTTGTCTTGAATTCATTCCAATGAGTAATGGATCCTTTTGGTAAATTCAAGTACCAATTATATGCAAATTATCCCAGTTTGTAAGGAAACAAATGAAAAACAACATCCTGGTATACAATCTCTTCATGATTTCATATTTCTTTGAAGGCACAGATGTGTTCTTCCATTGTCCTAGACTCCCTATAGATAAAACATGGGAAGAAATTCTTAGGATTTTTAGGTAATTCATGGAGCTATCCTTGTAAGTCTAAAGGATAACTTTGGACATTTATGAAAAAGGCCATCAGAGGTGGTGGTGGAGCATCAATGAACAGAGTGAAAATGGGTTGTAGTGGCAATGGCAGATACTGAACAAGATCTTATAGATGAGGAAGAGTGCCCTTTTTCTTTCTTTTATCACTTTGGGATTTATGGAATTTATTGATCTCAAGGTATTCTAATCTTCTTGGTAATGATCTAAGGACTCATTCAAACCTCTTGGAAGAGGAATATGCAATGTTTACCAACCTCTCTTTTGAGGGACCTCCTTCTAGAACGACTTCTATTGAGCATCATTTTTACATGAGACAACGGCTAGGAATCTATAGTGAAAATTCCCCTCTTGAAAAAATGATGAAAATCACTCCAAAGGTTCCTTTAGGCTGGGTATCAATCATATGGATAGCACAATTGAAGATAAATGTGAAACTATTCATGAGGAGGCCTTTGCTGGTTTGGTTCTTAGAGAGGCTTCAAAACAAAACTTAACAAAATAATTTTTTGTATTTTCTGGGTTAAGATGAATGTATAATCTCTAATATGAAATTTAAAACATAAATCTATGATTAATCAGATTTATAAATAAACAAAAAAAATATGTTGAAAGTAACAAGAGATTGGAATCAAATGAATTTATATGAAAATTCCTAAAGGACATAAACCACTAATATATCAAACTTGGGAATTAAACCACTAGGGAATTTCAAAGAAAACCCACACAATATGAATTAGAATTTCTCCCAAATAATAAGATGTCGATGCAATCATCAATAGAATGTGGATAACAGAAATAATATTTCTCAAAATTCATCAAATCATGAAGCTGGCATGAATGCATGCACACACGAGACAAATTTATCCTTACACATGAAAGAAACAACTCCCCAATAATTCATCAACACAACATGATGTTGTTAGGAATAATAGTCCACAATACAACTGAGAGGGGGGGTGAATCAGTTGTATAACATATTACTAAACTTTAAACTTTAAGCACCACAATGTCAGATCCAATGAACACAATGAATGCCAACACAATAACACAATATTTTGGTCTCGGGGAAACCATGTTAAAGGTAAAAACCCCGGTGGGAATTAGCACCCACAAATGATGTATTGAGAGTATAGTTATCCTTGTTAGAAGATATAGCCCTATTAGGAGCTTATTGAATCATTACAGTACATAGTCCTTATTAGAGGACAAACCTTGTTAGGAGTCAAGAACAAAAGGGAGGGCTCACTACCCAAAGAAGGTTAAGTCCACCTTCAAAACTCACTGTTTGCACCACAAGTGTATATGAAGAAATACACAATCTTTTGAACTGTTTGGAAGCAACTATCTTTGCTTGATTAGTTCCAATGAAGTCCACCAATAAACCTCTTCTCTAAATATAGTAGATATAAGCTCACAGCTTTCACAACATCTCTATATCATCTTCTTTTTTTCACACTTTTCCAAAGAAAAGACCTTTCATTTATACCTTGTTACAATTCTTATAAACAGGTCGGCCCATAAGGCTTTCCTAATTATAAACAATTACATAAACCCTTGCTAAGATACACACGGTATCTAGAACAAGTCTACAATGATTACATTACAACAATTAAGGACCAACATCCTTAATTCAAGTTTGCCAATCATCATACACACTACATCTCTGTATTTAGATTCCAAATAGATCACCTTCCAGAGTGCATGCCTCAGCTAATGTCATCTTGCATTTTGTACCTTGCATAGTTCATAGAACATTCCTCAATACTCTATCTTTCATCCTTGAAGTTCGCATGCACTAATTCCGCATCACCAGAAAGCTATACACAAAACTCAGAGACTAAGTTTGTCATTTCTCACTATCATAGTCAGTGATCAGTCTTCACCAAAACATCTGTAACTCATTCAATATGAAACATTACATGATGCAATCTTGGATATAAGATCACAACATCCTCCTGAATTCTCATATGTCTTCGTAGCATCTGAAACATTTGTATAGTGTCCATACACTATGATTACCATTATGATTTCCTCACAGAAACATATGTTGACATCAGTGAAAAAACACAAATGACAACAGTATGAGTGCCCATTCAGTAACGTAGTGATTAAACATATTAAATGTCTCAATCATGTGTCCATGCATTAGCAATATCCAAAAATCTCCCCCTTTGGCATTGATGTCAACATATGGGAAAATCTTATCCTACAGTTTATATCAATCCAAAGTCTTGCAATCAAACAATCTCCCCATATAGTAGGGATTTTCTCATAGCAACACTCCCCCTTTAACAACAATGGAAAAGGGTGCCATGAGTCATCAACTACTTTTCAACATCTCTCTTCCATGTTCACTCCCCCTGAGGAGTAGATCCCTACATCCAGTCTAGATTATGATAAGGCTCTAAAAACCCCTAGACTGATGCATCTTTGCATCATTTAATTCTGACTAGGAGGGGCCTGAACCCCCAGCATACCTCTGAGATATTCAAAGGTATCTTTCAGTAGTGGCTTTGTGAAGATGTCTGCAATCTTCTCTTTTATACTGATATATTCTAGTTTGATTTCTTTTTCTACCACGTGTCTCTCAAGAAGTGATACTTGATAGAAATGTGTTTAGTTTTGGAGTGCATCACTAGATTCTTTAACATATTCACTGTATTGGTGTTATCACAATGGATAACCACAGGCTCATCAAAAGTTATTCCAATGTCTGTCAGCATTTGTTTCATCCAAACAATCTAAGTGCAGTTTGTACCAGCAGCAACATACTTTGATTCAGCAGTGGATTGTGCTATACAATCTTGTTTCTTACTTAGCCAAGAAACCAACTTTTTCCCAAGGAAAAATGAACCACCACTAGTACTTTTTATGTCATCAATATTTCCTACCCAATCAGCATCAGTATAAGCATGAAGTTCAAAGCTATCATTTATGTCATACCATAAGCCATAGTCTATGGTTCCTCTTAGATACCTCAGTATCCTTTTCATAGTAGCTAGATGTGTTTCTTTGGGTTCTTCCTGATATCTAGCCACAATTCCAACAACATTAGCAATATCTGGTCTAGTGTGGGTTAGATATTGTAGTCCTCTAACCATTGATCTATACAAAGTTGAAAAAACATACTTTGATTCATCATCAATTGTTAACTTGTTACCAATCACCATAGGAGTTCCTACTGGTTTACAATCTTCCATTCCAAATTTCTTAAGCAATTCTTTGAGATACTTGGTCTAAGAAATGAAAATACCATTCTCATTCTGAGTTATTTGCAATCCAAGAAAGAATTTCATTTCACCTATCATGGACATTTTGAATTCACTTTCCATTTCTTTAGAAAATTGCTTACATAAATCATCATTGCCTCCAAAGATAATGTCATCCACAAATACTTCTATTATCAGGATTCCATCTTCACTAGTTCTTAAATATAAATTATTGTCTACATTACCTTTTCTGAATCCAAGCCCAAGTAGATACTTGTCTAATCTTTCATACCAAGCCCTAGGAGCTTGCTTCAGACCATACAGATCTTTCTTCAATTTGCAAACCATGTCTTTGTCTTTGCAAAGAGGAAATCCATCTGGTTGTTCTATATAGACTTCTTCTTCAAGATCTTCATTCAAAAATGCAGATTTTACATCCATCCGATACACTTTGAAGTTTTTATGTGCAACATAAGATAAGAACAATCTTACTACCTCTATTCTAGCAACAGGAGAAAATATTTCTTCAAAGTCTATGCCTTCTTTTTGTGAGTATCCCTTACACACTAGTCTTGCTTTGTTCATTACAACAGTTCTTGGGTATGTGCAAGATCATGAGGGACCAAAAAGTGGCGATGTGAAAAATATTCACTTTTCACTCATCCAAAAGTGCATGAAAACACTTGTTGACTTTTTAGTAGGCCTGGGTGTCAGTACACCTGAGCAAACTTGACACCAAAGCATAGGCTTAATTAGGTACCCAAAAATATATCGAGTACTCGATATTATATCAAGTACCTGAAAAAATATCGGGTACCCGAAACTTGTGGCATAAATCAAAACCCGCGAGCCATTTTCCTCATTTCTCCTTATGTTTTGGGTTTGGAAAATGGCTACAAATATCATATACATGATAGTTTCGGGTATCTGATTTCCGCAACAACAAATTTGATCTCCGTAGTATACGGTAAGTAAATTCTTTGTAGATTTTGATTATTTTATTTCATTTTGATGCTAAATGTAGTTTTTTTGGTTGAAATAGGGTTTTGTATTTATTTTTGTAATAATATATGAAATCAAATTGAAATTTAGATTTTTTTTTTATTTAATCAAGCATAGCTGAAAACAATGAAGAAAATAACCCTCCCGCACCAAATAACAATCCCCAAAACAATCCCCCATCTCAAAACCCTCGATCTTTAGAAGATTTGATACAAGATAATTTGAACACAATATGAGGTTTCCAAAACACATATCAAAATATACCTACATTAGGTCCCATGCTTACCACATTAAATACTATTGTTGAAAATATTGACACTCTCACGCAGCAACATAATGTTGCTCTTCATTGGCATGATGATATGCATGCCCAATTTGATGACAAGCTTGACCATGATGGGATTGCGGCCCTTAATATAAGTAAGGAAGATATAACCTCTCTTTTTGTGAATCCTAAAACTAGATTACAAGTTGACCCCAAAAGGCCCAAATTATCAATAAAAATGGTGCACAAATGAAGCAATGTGCACACACTTTTGGGATCACTGGTGGATGGTTTTTGATCAACCACCCCATAGAAATTTGGAGCTCCCTTTCTATTTCATAAAAAAATTGTATGCTAAGTTTGTGCTTGGTCACAATGTTAATTATTGGAGTATGAGGCCCAACATGGGCATAGGTGGAGGAGCTCCTCAGACTAGGCCATTAGCCTAGTGCAAAAAGGCCACTACCTTTTTCCTGCCCACTAATGTCACACCCCCTCCTCGAGTGCAGCATCCCAATATCATTGCAGAGGTTGCTTCATATACTATTAGGGCCATTCATTTGTTGATTGATTAGTTGATCATGTAGACTAGGTCAGTGTTGCCTCCTGTTGTGGATAATGTTGGCGCATCAACATCTCACCGGAGTTCACATGTATGCGAGCCCCATAATTGCATTATATGCAATAATATGTGCCTCGGACTGCTTACTGATGCTAATACATATCAGTATGTTATTGATGAGGAGGATGTAGGAGACGCAGCTATAGAGGTTGCAACACCTCATGGAGCATCTACATCTCATGAGAGTGCTCAGGAGGTGTACACAGAGCCATGGACTCCTGTTGATATGGTAAGAGTAAACATTGTAAATAAATTTGTCACATTACTTTTTTAATTTATTTATTTAGATTAGTTTTGATGATTGCATGCACTTATGAATAAATATTTTTTCCATTTATGTTCAGTTAATGACACGGGAGGAGTTGAGACAGGTGGATGAGTCCACAGCTTCAGCCATTTCATTTGGCCTTGATGCCTATATGGTATATTATAAATTATGTACCCATTAGTTTTTTTTATATAATTTGGTGTACATGCTTAAATCTCTATCAATTAGAGCAATAAAATTCATACATTTACTAATATATTGTCATCTTATTGTACTCTTGTAAGCTACAACTGATGTCAATGGAGGGCATGAGGGGGTTCCTTCTTCAAGTGTCGACAAAGGAAAGGTAATTAATTGTTTAAGATTAATTATGCATGCATAGGTATGCCACTTGTGTGTAGTAATAAATATTTTACTTGAATTTATTGTATAGGGTGTGGCTATCGATGATGTTCTGACACAGGTTCGGGAGCCTAGGATGACATGCATCTCAATTCGGAGTGATAGCCCAATTGTACGTAGACTTTTACATATTATTATTTGTATTTTGCAACCATGGTTGTTATGATGAAGTACATTTATATATAATTGACAATCTTTTTACTCTCATAGCTTACTCCTAGTGTGAGGGAGGGCCCACGAGAATCTTTCGTATCTTTGTTGACCCAGCCCACTATTCCAAAGGAGGGATCACCAGATGTAAGCTTTAATTTTAGTTCAAACCATCCTATTTTGTAGATTTATTACTCTATGTTGCACCACTCTACTAATCTCATTATTGCAAATATATATTTATAGGTCAGAGTTGGTATTGTTGGCATGGTCGCTTCACTACCAAGGACTTATGCTAGGAC
Source organism: Chamaecyparis obtusa (assembly GCA_027943335.1). Classification (NCBI taxonomy): domain Eukaryota; kingdom Viridiplantae; phylum Streptophyta; class Pinopsida; order Cupressales; family Cupressaceae; genus Chamaecyparis; species Chamaecyparis obtusa. The sequence goes on along the minus strand of BSBK01005650.1, from coordinate 908,570 downwards.
ACCTGATCATGGTAGGCGACTGAGAGGCCAGGTATAGATATTTGTATTCAGTTATAATTTTAATTAAATTAGTGTTTAAATTATGAATTTTATATATATATATATATATTTACAAATCATATAAAGTAAGCAATCTAACTTGGGTTTGAACTCATTTTTTATGCAGGATCAATCAAAGCCAAACACTTCTTCTAAGAGGCAACCCTTCGAGCAACTCTCTTGTCTTTTTCTCTACTAGTCTTCCCAATGCTATTGAGAGCACTGAAAAGATTCTTCACAACAATGGCATTTCTCTCCATTTTCTTGTTCACATGAATCTTCAATTTCATAAGCACAGGTCTCATGTTTTGCATCTTTAATAAGTGCACAAAAATTTGACATTGCTCAACCAATGTCTTGTTTCCAAAAAATTGATCATAAAGTCTTGAAGCCCGCAACCTAACAGTTCTATGTGACCTCTTTCCTTCCCAATTATTCATAATGTTCTCCTCAATTTCAATTAACCATTTAGGTGTTCTTGAAAGCCCTGAATTTGAAGATTGATTATCTTTATTGCAAGGGACTTCATTTCACATATAATTTGGAGATGTGTAACGTTCATGTGGTTCTTGTGCAACATTTTCATTCCCCAAGTCTACATTTTCATCTTCATTCCATTCATTGTCATTCCCCAAATCTATGTTTTCATTCACAAAATTAATTTCCATATTATTTTCAAATTCAACATCCTCTTCACTTGCAACTACATTTACGGGGTCACCTTGATTAATGTTTAACATACCTTCTCTCCTTCTTTAGTATTTTCCCTATCTTTTTCCCTATATGCTTGAATTTCTTCATTCATCACCTTCCTCTTCCGTTTAGCCTTTCGACGACTGTTGCTTCCCATAGTGAGACCACAAGTTGACAAAATACAAAAAATGGGCCCCAAATCAAAAAAAATTTCTTGCAACCCGTGAAAAAGTCTGAAATCTCGTGCTTCTTTGGTTTGTGGGGACAGGGAATATTTTGGTCAAATATGACCAATCAAAAATTGGGTACCCAATATTTCCAGGTAGATGAAAAAAAGGGCGGGAGAAAATTAAAAAATTGAACTTTTACATATAAAATGGGGTATATAATATATACTAATGTATTATATGTATTAATGTATTATATACTAATGTATATAATATATATATATATATAATATTATACATATATATTAATGTATTATATACTAATGTATATAATATATATAATGTATTATATATTAATGTATATAATATATATACTAATGTATATAATGTATTATATATATATAATGTATTCAAAAAAATACCTGCACAGTTGATTTGATGACAGACAGTTTCAACCCAAGTCCTCTTGAAAGTATTCAGCATAGGATTTTTCTACAGACTCCTTCTAATGTCAGTGGTCTGACTATATTGAATAAGTCCCCATGACCCCTTCTGACACATTTGAATGCTCAAGTGTGTTTGAAGGGGTCGTAGGACCCCTTAAGACACACTTGAGCATTCCAATGTGTCCATAGGGGTCATGAGGACTTCCTAGGGGTCCTAACACATGATAAGGTGTACTAGGACCCCTAGGAAGTCCCCATGACCCCTTCTATCACATTTGAATGCTCAAGTGTGTCTGAAGGGGTCGTAGGACCCCTTAAGACACACTTGAGCATTCCAATGTGTCCATAGGGGTCATGGGGACTTCCTAGAGGTCTTAATGTGTGATAAGGCGTACTAAAACCCCTAGGAAGTCCCCATGACCCCTTTTGACACATTTGAATGCTCAAGTGTGTCTGAAGGGTTTGTAGGACCCCTTAAGACACACTTGAACATTATAATGTGTCCATAGGGGTCATGCAAACTTCTTAGGGGTCCTAACATGTGATAAGGTGTACTAGGACCCCTAAGAAGTCCCCATGACCCCTTCTGACACATTTGAATGCTCAAGTGTGTCCAAAGGGGTCGTAGGACCCCTTAAGACACACTTGAGCATTCTAATGTGTCCATAGGGGTCATGCAAACTTCCTAGGGGTCCTAACATGTGATAAGGTGTACTAGGACCCCTAGGAAGTCTCCATGACCCCTTTTGACACATTTTAATGCTCAAGTGTGTCCAAAGGGGTCGTAGGACCCCTTAAGACACACTTGATGTGTCTAATGTGTACATAGGGGTCATGCAGACTTCCTAGGGGTCCTAACACATGATAAGGTATACTAGGACCCCTAGGAAGTCCCCATGACCCCATTTGACACATTTGAATGCTCAAGTGTGTCCGAAGGAGTCGTAGGACCCCTTAAGACACACTTGAGAATTCCAATGTGTCCATAGGGGTCATGCGGACTTCCTAGGGGTCCTAACACATGATAAGGTGTACTAGGACCCCTAGGAAGTCCCCATGACCCTATTTGACACATTTGAATGCTCAAGTGTGTCTAAAGGGGTTGTAGGACCCCTTAAGACACACTTGAGCATTCTAATGTATCCATAGGGGTCATGTGGACTTCCTAGGAATCCTAACGTGTGATAAGGTGTACTAGGACCCCTAGGAAGTCCCCATGACCCCTTCTGACACATTTGAATGCTCAAGTGTGTCTGAAGGGGTCGTAGGACCCCTTAAGACACACTTGAGCATTCCAATGTGTCCATAGGGGTCATGGGGACTTCTTAGGGGTCCTAACGCATTATAAGGTGCACTAGGACCTCTAGGAAGTCTCCATGACCCCTTTTGACACATTTGAATGCTCAAGTGTGTCCAAAGGGGTCGTAGGACCCCTTAGGACACACTTGAGGGTTCCAACGTGTCCTTAGGGGTCATGGGGACTTCATAGGGGTCCATAGTACTTCATAGGGGTCTCTCTCTCTCTCTCCCTCTCCCTCTCTCCCTCTCTCTCTCTGCCTCTAGTGAACTATTCTTGAAAGCCTCCATTTTTGCATAGCTAGGGTTTACAGCACCTGTAAAAGGCACAACTATGCCCCTATAGGGACTCATGCTCATGCTCAAAATCATATTATTTTCATGCATTCCCTAATATTTAATACAAAGATTTAGCTGACCACCTTTAAAGACCTAAAAGAAATGAAAAATAAAATTTAGGCCAAAAATACATACCGCATTTCTGTATGTAGTATCGTCAGCTTCAACAATCCAAATGGCTTCCTCTGCTAAGGAACAAAGAACTTCATTAATGTCTACTATGGGAGGAAGATTATAATTTCCATATTTCTGCTAGCCTTGAAATATTTTTGTCCTTATCGCTCTTCACCTCCGCTCTCTCAATTTAGTCCTCTCCCTCTCTGCTACACTCAGCTTAGCCATCCTTACCTACTCTTTAACATAGATTCTCCAAAATTTGTATACAAAGGCATCCTACAGGAAAAAATGAAAATTTTCCTAGAGAATATCCACAATTCATATACAAAAGCATCATACAGGAAAAATGACAAAAAATTAATAGCTTTAAAAGGTAAAATTTATCATTAACGTCAGCAGTACCAAGGTCATACCCGCTATCAAATCATGGCCTATGACATGAAAAATGAGCAAAGCAAGTGAAATGAAAGGGAATTATGGATCAAATAGCGAAGGTGCATCAAATCGGATCAATATCATAATATATGCAGAAAATATTGTTATGGACAAAAATATTTGCATATTAATGGGAAAGAGTGGGGAGAGCTTCTTGGACCCATGATAGAAGTTACCGATAAGTAGGAAGAGCTAGGAAGGAAAAGTGGAAAAGGAAAGAAGTAAGATATGCGTGTGAGCCTATGTCACATGATGATGATGAGTACTCCCCATCTGCTAGTAGCTCAAGTAGTGATAGAAGCTCTCCAATGCACATGTACACTGACACAAAAAAATTAAGATAGAGAAGTAACAAGTGTTGTGGAATTATCCATAGAGCAATGTGAAATGAAGCCTCAAATTGGTTCATTAGCAGGCAAAGAATTTGGTCATGCACTTCATTCTAGCACCACAAATATTTCTATTATAAATGCCTATTTGTCAATGGCCTTGCATTTACGAGACTTGGGAAACTAGGTTACTCATGTTGGGCATTATCCCTCAAATGTAAGTTCATTGCCACCTTTGGCAAGGCAGTCTCACTCCTCATTTTACAACAAATATTTCTATTATAACTGCCTATTCATCAATGGCCTTGCATTTACGGGACTTGGGAAACTAGGTTACTCATGTTGGGCATTATCCCTTAAATGTAAGTTCATTGCCACCTTTGGCAAGGCAGTCTCACTCCTCATTTTACAACAAAAGGAACCCATCTATGCTCCAATGTATTAATTCAGCTGACAAGTGGAGAGCTTCTCAAGGTATTGACCTCTTTCATAGAGAATTTCCTGATTCATCTCAAGGTTCTCATTTAGGTGACCAACACCTTGGAGGTCCACAAATAGATCCATTGATTTCCCAAATTGGTAAAAGGGTAGATGCAATTTTGGAAAGAGTATCCCAATTGAAGAGAAATGGAAATTCCAGTGAGCATAAAGTTATTGCAGATCCAATGGGTGTATCTCCTCCACTAAAAAATATAACTACTTCCAGAGAGTTGAGTTTAAATGGAGACTGTATGTCCCCAAACATGCCCCAGTCGAGCAGATGAACCAAATGTTGCTTGAGTAAAGTAGATAGTGTTTTATTAAACCATTTGCATTATCCCACTTGCTATCAGTTACTACTTTTTGAGCGGCTTGATAGCTGCTTCTTTGTAGGATTTCTGTAATATATAATGTCCTCATGCAAGTACATGCTAGTTTTTGTAAACATTTTATGTTGTAAAGGGTTAGTGAGTAATATCAAAGAAAAGGTTCTTGCATGTATTATTTAGACAAATATCAATTAGGAAACCATTTTTCTCCCATTACATGGTAGAAATGCCTAGATTCACTTTGTCGGTATCAATAGGTAGCAAGATGAGGGAAGAAATATTTGTAAAGAGGAAGTACAAATGTTACTATCCAAAACCATTTGGAGAGTAATATTCTTCTCCTGATTGTAATAAGAAACTCAAAATGTAGAAGACAACAAATAGCTGGGGCATTTATTTCCTATGACCTATGTCAATTTCAGTTCAATTTCTATTGATGATATTCTTAATGTGTAAAAATAAACTGATGTGTTATTTTAAAATGGTGTTGACTGAAATTTATGAACATATGTCAAATATACATTTTTTCTAGAATTTGAAATAGAACCAGTGGTAATATAATCAAATTTGTGAATTTCACATCCAATCATTGGATGTTAATCAAAAGTACAACACAGTAATATTTTTGAATTGATAAAAAATCTTAGTCTTACTTCAAACCTACTCCCATGTATGTGGATTCTTGGAGGTATCTACTGAAAAATGTGTGGATCTGTAATGTCCCTATCCAGGACCTTACTCACTTTGCTTAAAACTCAAGTAATTAGAATTTGGATTTCTAATGCATGTTATGATATTATTTAAGTTTGCCTTGCTCCTTACTGATTAATATTGTAATGAATTGGTTATCCTTCCCCTTCTCTCTCTCGTACTCTCTCCCCTTCCCCTTCTCTCTCTCTCCTACTCTATCCCCTTCCCCTTCTCTCTCTCTCCTACTCTATCCCCTTCCCATTCTCTCTCTCTCTCTCTCTCTCTCTCTCTCTCTCTCTCTCTCTCTCTCTCTCTCTCTCTCTCTCTCTCTCTCCTACTCTCTCCTTCCCCTTCTCTCTCCTACTCTCTCTCCTTCCCCTTCTCTCTCTCCTACTCTCTCCCCTTCCCCTTCTCTCTCTCTCTCTCTCTCCTACTCTCTCCTTCCCCTTCTCTCTCTCCTTCCCCTTCTCTCTCTCTCCTACTCTCTCTCCTTCCCCTTCTCTCTCTCTCCTACTATCTCCCCTTCCCCTTCTCTCTATCTCTCCTACTCTCTCCCCTTCCCCTTCTCTCTATCTCTCCTACTCTCTCCCCTTCCCCTTCTCTCTCTCTACTACTCTCTCCCCTTCCCCTTCTCTCTCTCTACTACTCTCTCCCCATCTCTCTCTCTCTCTCTCTCTCTCTCTCTCTCTCTCTCTCTCTCTCTCTCTCTCCCCTTCCCCTTCTCTCTCTCCTACTCTCTCCCCTTCCCCTTCTCTCTATCTCTCCTACTCTCTCCCCTTCCCCTTCTCTCTATCTCTCCTACTCTCTCCCCTTCCCCTTCTCTCTCTCTACTACTCTCTCCCCATCTCTCTCTCTCTCTCTCTCTCTCTCTCTCTCTCTCTCTCTCTCTCTCTCTCTCTCTCTCTCTCTCTCTCTCTCTCTCTCTCTCTCTTCTTTTGACCTTCTCACTCTCTCTCTTCCTCAATGGCCTCCCATGAATTTTTTAAATGGCTAATTGATTTCCTTTGCTTCTTTCAATGGCCATCCATGATTTTTCTGCAATCTTCCAACCTTTCGTACATAGTTGTAAAATACATATTAATATATTATATAAATAAAATATTATATAATGTAACATTTAATATTAATATATATTAAATAATATTTAATGTAAAATGTATATTATATAATATATATCTAATATATAGTTTTTTATATATAATATATCATATGAAGGATGGAGAAAGAAAGGGGAGGGAAAAGTGAAAAATCAAAATTCTGCCAGCATTTTTGGGTACCTAATTAGGCTCGGTATTGCTTTGTGCACCAAACCTACATGGTCAACTATTGAAATGTCTCAAAAACATGTTTTTCCCCTGTTTCTCTGAGTTCCAAACTTCGACCATGTAGCTGACGACTTTTTTTTCACCCGAATTTGATGAAATGAAAAGGGTATCTTTTTGGAGATTATCAGCTTTCTATCGATATAATTACTATCAAATTTTGAATTCAGTAAGTAATTATTAGTTATTTTCTAATTGAGTTACCTCTAAAGTGTTGATTTATATACTAATTGAAAAATGACTATAACTTTCAGACGGTATAACATTTTTGAAATCTAAAAAATGTGTCACATTCTATGCTTCGCCTACTATAAGGAAAAAAAAATTGAATTTTGTAAAGTTTTGAATGAGTTAAGGTGGTCAAACATGGGAGTTTTTTTATTCTGAAAATGTTGTAGCAGAAAATTCATAATTAATTATTTTTTTGGAATAAAATTACAAAAAAATATGCATCACATCCAAGCATGAGTCTACTACTTATATATAAAATCTTATAATAAAATATTATCATTTGATTATGATTAAGGTGGTCAGACATACACCTACTTCTTATTTTTTTCTAGAAATTTTTGTACTACTGCATTGAAATATATACTTTTCACCAATCATGCTAACTTTTTTTCAAAAAAGGCCTAGTAGTTTAGAAACTACATTCAATTTTCTACAGATTCTATTCTTACAACTTTTTGATATTAGGTTGATAGCTAGTTGAAATTTTCATGTCAAGTTGACTAACCCTGATTTGCTGATTTTTCATTGCCACTTAAGGGCATAGTTTGGCCCCTCATGATCTTGCACATACCCTCCTTCTTCATCCATTTTGTTTCTAAAAACCCATTTTGTTCCTATTACATTTTTATTTTTAGGTCTAGGAACCAATTCCCAAGTATTATTCTTCTTTATCTGATCCAATTCTTCTTTCATATCTTTTATTCAAGATTCATCTTTAAATGCTTCATCTGTAGTTCTTGGTTCAACTTGAGAAATCAAACAAATTTCTCCTCTAACTTTAGATCTAGTTAGCACTCCCTGACTAGTATTTCCAATAATTTGATTTTTAGGATGGTTATTTTTTACATACCTCAGTGTTTTAGGAGTCTCGGTAGCTTTACTTGTGCTAGCATCACAAGCCTCTTTTTCACTTTCTTCCTCAACAAGTTCTTCTCCTTATGTAGCAGTAGTAGTTTCTTTTATCTCTACAATTTGATTATTGTCATACATTCTTTCTTGTATCTACAATTTCACATCTATTCTTACATTGTTACTTTCAAGCATCTTCCTCAATCTCAGATTGAAACATTTGTAAACCTTTCTTTTAATAGAGTAACCAAGGAAAATTCCTTCATCACTTCTAGCATCATACTTCCCTATTTCATCATCTCTCTTGATATAACACTTACTACCAAATATTCTTAAATATTTTACAGTAGGAGTATGATCAAACCATAATTCATAGGGAGTCTTACTTGTACCTTCTATGATTTGAATTATGTTCAATGTATACACTGAAGTTCCAACAGCCTCTCTCCAATGTACATGAGATACATTTCCTTCGATCAACATTGTCCTAGTAGCATCAAGTATAGTCTTGTTTCTTCACTCTGCTATCCCATTCTATTGTGAAGTCCTAGGAGCAGATGTTTGTCTCTTTATCACATGCTCTTTGTAGTATGAATTGAATAAGTCTGAAGTAAACTCTCCACCTCTATCTAACCTTAAGCACTTGATCTTTAAACTTGATTCATTCTCTACTTTTGCTTTGAACAACTTGAATTTATCAAATGCTTCTAATTTCTCTCTTAAATAAGTAACCCACATCATTCTATAAAAGTCATCAACAAAGAGTATAAAACACCTTTCACCATAGTATGACTTTGTTCTTGTAGGTCCACACAGATCTGTATGTATCAGATCCAACTTTCCTTTTGATGTGTATGCTTTTCTTTTGTAACTGCTTCTAGTTTACTTTCCCATAACACATTCTCTGCATACAGTGTTAGATGGCTTCACAATCTTTGGTAGGTCTCTTACAGCATTAGTCATACTTTCCTTCACAATGTTATCAAAATTAACATGACAAAATCTCCTATGCCATAACTAACTGTCATCTACCTTGGCAACAAAACAAGAGGCTACAGATGTGTTTAGTTCAAATACATTACCTCTAGATTTTGAACTGGTAGAAATTAATTTTCCTTCCTTACTTCTAATAAAACATTTACCATTAACAAAACTTAACTGAAATTCTTTATCCATTAATTGTCCAACACTCAATAGATTATGTTTCAGTCCTTCCACAAGAAGTGCATTGTTTGTCTTAGTCTTTCCATCCAGAGTGATGGATCCTACTCCTCTGATAGATTTAGGGAGATTGTCCCCAAACCTCACAACACCTCCATAATACTTTACTAATTTGACAAACTTGTTCTTATCACCAGTCATATGATGAGAACAACCATTGTCAATTATCCATTCAGTTTTCTTGTCAACATGAGATACTAAAGCTTTTTCTTCATGTACGGGTTCATCTCTAATAGCATAAAATCCAATCTCTTCATAATCTAAATCATCATCATCAAAGATTCCTTCACTAGCATCATAACATTTTCCACCCCTTTTAATCTTTTCATAATTAGGTTTGTACTTAGAAACTCTTGTAGGACATCTAGATGCAAAATGACCTACCTTGTTGCATGAAAAACATTTTAAGGGTAACTTGCCTTCAAACTTGCCCTTACCTCTTTTTTCTCTTCTAGCAATCAATGCAACAATTTCATCCATCTTCCTTTCTTTAGTCATTATTTGTTCCCATTCCTTAGCATATTCACCAAGCTCTTCTTTTAGGTCTTATTTTATGGTGCTCGGAAGTGTAGATAATTTCTTTTGTGATGATGCCTTAAATGCATATTCAACTTTAGGTACAACTTCTCCTAATTTCGCAGCTTCAAAAGTAGTTAGCTTTGCAATCAACATCTCTCTGCTAAAGTTCAGAGTCAAAGGTATAGTTTATTCAATAGACATAGCCTTGAACTTGTAAGCAAGTGTTAGTGATCTGAGGATCTTTGCAATAACTTCTTCTTCATCATAAGTACCTCCATAATTTTTGATTCCAACTACAACTTCTATAACCCTTTGAACATAGCCCCTAATGCTTCCATCCTCATTCATTTGCAGCTTCTTCATCTTTGTCTTCCAGTTTTGTAACTTTGTGTGTTTGGTATACTTGTCTCCTTCATATAGTGCTTCTAATCTTTCCCAAATTTGAAAAGCCGAATCCAAGTCTTTAACTTCAGTAAAATATCCTTCAGAGAGTGTGTTGATCAAAGCTTCTCTTGTGATCATGTTTAGTGAAAAATATCTTCTTTTCATCCTCAGTAGTAGTTGTCAATTCATCATCAGTCTTTATAGCTATCTTGTTCCTTGTTATCAACCAATAGTTGATCCCCAAGTAGAATAGGTGAGTTCACATCTTGTTCTTCCAATTGTCAAAGTTTTCATGATCAAACTTTGGACTATCCTTCCTATAGAATGCCATCTCCAAGATCACCTCAAGTTGTTAACCTTTCTCTCTAAGGACCACATGCTCTGATACCAATTGTTAGGAATAACATTCCACAATACAACTTAGAGGGGAGGGGTGAATCAGTTGTATAACAAATTACTAAACTTTAAACTTTAAGCACCATAATATCAGATCCAATGAACACAATGAATGCCAACACAATAACACAATATTTTGGTCTCAAGGAAACCTTATTAAAGGTAAAAACCCCGGTGGGAATTAGCACCCACAAATGATGTACTAAGAGTATAGTTATCCTTGTTAGAAGATATAGCCCTATTAGGAGCTTATTGAATTATTACATTACATAGTCCTTGTTAGAGGATAGACCTCGTTAGGAGTCAAGAACAAAAGGGAGGGCTCACTGCCCAATGCTCACTGCCCAAAGAAGGTTAAGTCCACCTTCAGAACTCATTGTTCACACCACAAGTGTATATGAAGAAATACACAATCTTTTGAACTGTTTGGCAGCAACTTTCTTTTCTTGATCAGTTCCAATGAAGTCCACCAATAAACCTCTGCTTTACATATAGTAGATACAAGCTCACAGCTTTCACAACCTCTCTATATCATCTTCTTTTTTTCACACTTTTCAAAAGAAAAGACCTTTCATTTATACCTTGTTACAATTCTTATAAATAGGGCGGCCCATAAGGATTTCTTAATTACAAAAAATTACATAAACACTTGCTAAGATACACACGGTATCTAGGACAAGTCTACAATGATTACATTACAACAATTAAGGACCGACATCCTTAATTCAAGTTTGTCAATCATCATACATGCTACATCTCTCTAGTTAGCTTCCAAATAGATCACCTTCCAGAGTGCACGCCTCAACTAACATCATCCTGCATTCCATACCTTGTGTAGTTCATAGAACATTCCTCAATACTCTATCTTTCATCCTTGAAGTTTGCATGCACTGATTCTGCATCACCAAAAATCTATACATAAAACTCAGAGACTAACTTTTTCATTTCTCACTATCACAGTTAGTGACCAGTCTTCACAAAAACATCTGTAACTCATTCAATATGAAACATTACATGATGCGATCTTGGATATAAGATCACATCCTTTTGAATTGTCATCTATCTTCGTAGCATCTGAAACATCCATACACTGTGATTACTAGTCTGATTTCCTCAAAAAAACATATTTTGACATCAGTGACAAAGCACAAATGACAACAGTATGAGTTTCCATTCAGTAATGTAGGGATTAAACATATTAAATGTCTCAATCACCTCCCCATGCATTAGCAATATCCAATAGATGTAGCAATGATAACCACCAAAATTATGTAATTGTAGATGTAATTCAAAACAAAATCAATTCTCTCTTTGAAATAAATGAATGAGTGATCACACATTCAAGAAGTTCACAAAGATAGTAGAAATTTTCACAACATGATTACAGCACCAATTGTAGATAGTTGTATTGCAAAGAAAATTTGACCCTTATTATATTATTCTGATGCCTTTAATAGCACTTCACTTTTTGAAAAAAAAAAAATTCATAGCTAGGGTTTCAACTACAGAACAAACTAGAAATAACTTAAAATCTAAAGCTAACTGAAATAAAACTACTCCTAGGCAAGTTCTAAACAACCCTGCATAGATTCAGTCCACATGCATTATATTTACAAGAAGAAAATCAAGCACAATCTGTCGGGTAAACTAGAGATCAGAGCTAGAGTTCTATTGATCTTGGAATAGAGTATTTTTTGGAAATTGGAGTTCTTCATTAGAATCTTCTTTTTTTATCCTCTTCATGAGTGCAACTGATTGATATCCTCTAGTCAAGAAAAAATGACCCCAAACATGTGTGCAATCTGATCTGGAACAAACCCTTTATGCAAAATATCTCTATGTTGAAATGGCACGAGAATTTCAGACCTCAACCCCAACTCCAAAAAAGATAGCTTGAAAAAATGACTAAGTAAAAAACCTTATGACTCCTAAATTTTTAGACTTTCAGAGTCCGAAAGGTTGAAAATATGAACTGAAAAATGGCTAAGTGTCAAAATTTTCCCCACTGCAAAAATTTGACTAAGTCCCAAAAATGAACACTTAATCACTTGGAAGGATTTCAAGATGAGGTCTTTGCAGTCTTTCCACTATCTATTATACTTCTTCAAATTCCACCATTTGAATTTTATCAAGGAGTTGTTGCTTCTCCCTAAGGGAGACCAACTCTTTAGAAAAACATTTAACCTCCTCCTCATGACCCAACATTCTCTGCATATCCTCCTTTTGGTAAAAGAGTTGTTGGAGGTTTTCTTTTATTTTTACACTAGCCAAAATTCCCACAAATTATTGTACTATGCTCTTTATTGGATACATCATGTGGTTATATCCATCATCATAAAGATCAAGGTCAATCCCCTCAAAGGATTTATATATTTCCTTGACCCAAGACATTACTTCTTCCTACTTCTTTCTTATTTTATTTAAACACTTCTGATAAAGTTTTAGGGCTCGAGCTATGTCCTAAATCCATGTTTCAAAATTATCTATCTTTGTTACCTCATAAATATTCACCAAAACTTGGAGGTTCCTTATTATTTTAAGTTCTCTACAAACCTTTTTCTATTTCTCAATCTGCATATCTAATCCCTCCTCTTGAAGAATACCTCAAAATGGTCTCAAAATGGTTCAGATAGTGACCTTCCTAACCTCTTCAAAATATGCCTTCCAGTTTGAGCATGCCTAAATAAAAGAATGTGGAACATCTGTTGGCAATTCAGGTGTGGTTCTCTTCTCTAAGAAAACCTATAATGAGGCTTCTAGATTATTTAGGTCAATGGAACCTATTGTTTTAAGAATGAACCTCTTCATGGCTTCATTTTGTTTTGTTAGTACCTTTATTTTCTCTTCATCCTTGTCCATAAATCCTAAGGCATGTTTCAAACCAATTTTAGCCAACATCTTACTCCCTTCCCTTGTAGGTTCACCTAAATCAACCTCATCAAAAGTGTAGTCATCAGGATTTATTTATGCCATGCTAGCACTAATTATTGGTACTATTGCATGTGCCTTCCACTAACCCCTATGATCTCGAGTGACATATGAAATTGATCTTGTCTAGGTTTTGGATTCTCCTGGATAGAAGCTCTTACCTAGAACAACCATGTTAATGTCCTCTTTCTCACTGTATACCCTTTTTCCTTGGTTATATCTCTTTTGTGAAATAGGTGGGCTTGGAAAATGTAGGGATTGGATCATATAGAGTAGTCAAAATAGAGGTTATCTCCTTTTTCACTTAGGCTTCTACCTCTCTAAAATCCTCATCCACCTCCAAAGCTTCTCTCTATTTTGAATTATCTTCATGTTCTTCCTTTGGAATGTCCTCATGAGGAGGAGGTCCCTCTTCCCTTTTCAATTTTTTTGGACTTTTTTGTTCCTCTACATCTTTGGTAGTCATCTCAAAAGATAATAAAAGATCAGAAGGTGGAGGAGTAGGAGTAGAAGGTGGAATAAGAGTTGGAGGAGTAGGGAAAGTTGATGGAGGACTAGGAATGGGAGGTGGTACATAAAATGGATCAACTTCACTATCATTTTGTAGGACTTAATGTGAAGGTTTTGCTTGGTTTAGCTCCTCTATTTGTCATTTTAGGAAGTATTGTGCATGATCCTTTTCAAACTCATTTGGCTCTGGGTCCTTCTCAGTGGACGACTCTTCCAGTGTTTATTCAAAAGGAGCAGTAAAGTAGGATGGAGGAGGATCAAAAGAGAATGAAAACTTCTCCTCAAAATTTGTCTCTTCGGTTGGAATAGGTTTTTCTGACACTTGATTCGTAAACCTAGGGAGGTCCTCAAAATTATAAATATATAATTCATCAGGGCCAAGGGAGTCCTAGGGATCCATTTCCTTGTCCTATACTCTTGTGGTAGTATTAGTTGAAAGGTTCTCTTCTTGAACTCTCCTCATCTTAGAGGTTGTCCCTTACCTTGTTCTCTAATCCAAGGGCACTTCATCTTCTTCTTCTTCTACTTTCTCCTCTTCCTCTTGTACAGTTTCCAATTGAGGGGATCTAGATGACCTCTTCCTCTTGTATACTTTTTCCTTCTCCACCTTGAGGGTCTTGGGTCCTATGACTTTTATTGTTAAAGACCTTTTGGAGGAAAATTTTTGACCATGGACATCAAAGGATTGAGTAGTAGGTGTAGGAATGCTCCCTTTCATTCTCCTTCTGGGTGGCTTTTCCTTTGGGTTCAAACCATAAATGGTTGGTCGATCATGCCTATAAATAGTTTCTGGATTTTGAGGTGCTACCCCTTTAAACCTGTCTATCAATACCTTATCTCCTTTCCTTTTACCCCCTTAGAAGGTGGGCCATGTTGTTGCTTCATTGGCATAGGATCCATCTTGAATGGTCATTTAATCCACTCTTTGGTAGTTTTCATCATGTGCCTCACCTTGAATTCTATGTCATCATTTTCTTATTTTTCTATTTCAACATTTAATATGGCCCTTGTATATATCTTATCATCATTATACAAAGGGTAGAAAACATCTTCAGTATTTGCCTCCCATACTTTTGGTGGGATGTGGAGGAGTATGGAATCTTGGGAAAGTTCAAGAGACATTCAGAAATAGTCTCAAATTTTGACCTCATAATCATCTATGTAGTTCATCCAATGATCTTCAAAATGTAGTTCATGAGCATAGAGCCTTCCCATGATGTGGTTGTAAGTGTCGATGGGGTCAAACTTAGTTTTGATCAAATTGAAATTTTGCAAGGGGCAGTCATCACATTCAAAAGCCAGAGATTTTCACACCTTCATGTCTTGAAGTGAATACAGGGCAATGGAAATGGGAAACTCCCAATAGTGTTTATTCTTGTGCTTTATGTGATCATTAGCATCAGAGAGTTGCCTTGCAATCTCCAAAACAATTATGCTATCAGATGGATATCTTAGAAACTTTTTCTGGGTTAGGGTGTTTCCTTCCACTCTGATGTAGGTGAAGGTCTTGAACTAGATATAGAAGGCTCCTAAGGCCTTTACTTTAGTAGCAACTTCTTTTGAAATTATTTTCGTGTAATCTCCATTAATTGATCGAATGATTGTGAATAAAAAAACATCATTAACTATCATGTATTATGTGCTATCTTCACTCAGTTTCTCTTTTCTCTCAACCTTGTGGTATATAGTAAATGGCCATGCATTAGGTTGGTGTATAGCTCCTCTATTAATCAAACCCAGGTACTTTTCCCTTGCAGAAAGTAGATAGACAATGTATGAAGTTATGTAGAAATGGGGATCATTCTTTACTTTGATCAACTAACTATTTAGCCTGGTTATCACTTATGATAGTGGCCCAACCAGATCTAGGTCTTCTTCCCTTAATCCTTTTAATCAAAAAGATCATCCAAGAATCAAGTTGGACAAATTGGGAGAGACCGTATAATCTTCTTATCAAGGTTATTGCAGCATGAATGTCATCTTTCAAATATCCCCTCCTCGTGTCTATTATTTCTAGCCTTTTTTTTTGGTAGGGGGTGCACCAAGTACTCCTTGTTAAAAATTTCATAATCCAGCTGAGTATTATTGTTGAACCATTGCCGCCCCTTATCAATGAAGAAAGCATAGAACTTATCAATCTCTTTTGGTAAGTGGAAGACATCTTCAATTTTGTTTGGCCTGAGGTCAAGAACTATGTCTCCTCTTTTTTTCTTCACCACCCTCTCATCAGGAACATAGTGTTTTGCGAGGTTTATGATCAAATATGAAGACAAGATTGGTACTGGATGTGCCAAAGCATTGACCAAGCTTGAAAATACCAAAGAAGTGCAGTCATCTGACCTTCACTTTTGGTTGGCACACCTGAATTTGTTCTAGTCTACATTCCCTATATCAATATATGTGATGTCACTATGTAAATTTATAACCTTTGAAGGACCATGGTATCCTTTGAATAAGAACTTCATGGCTGGTGAGGCCATCTTTTATGGCCGTGCATTTTGTAAGAAAATATGCAATTAGTCAGTAAAACCTTACTTAAAGCCAATAAGAATCAAGTAATAATGTGTAAGAGATCCCAAAAAATTAAACCCAAAAAATGGAAACCAAAAAAGGAATTCTTAAAAACCATTTTTGTTGTTTTGAAGTTGCGAAGACCGAAGAAATCACCGGCCTCTAAAAATTCGAAAGGGCGAAAGGTCCAAATTACAGCATTGAAGGACTTTCAATGTTATAGAGTTCAAAGATAGTCTCAGTTTATCAAAGGTTGAAAGTCAGAGAAGGCAAAAAGATAGCTTGCCTATCTTTCCTTGATGTTGCGGATAATCAGACTTTCAAGTTTTCTTGAAATAAGGTGAGGCTGAAAGGACAAAAAGCCAAAAGCCCGACTTGGATTTGGGACCTTATGAACACTGCAGAGCAGTGAAGATGACTCTTAATTTCAGAGGCTGATAGGCAAAAACATCGAAAGGTTGAAACTTTGGAGGCTTTAACTTGGAGGTATGTGGAGTACCAGGGATGCTAGAACCTTTCAGAGGATAAAATGTCGAAACATCAAAAGGTCGACACTTTTGACTTAGAGGATTTACAAAGAACTGGGGAATGAGATGACGATAGGGAAAACACACTTGAAAGAGTGAAAACCCTAAAAAAATGAGAAAAACCCTAACCTAAGAGTGAGGTGAACTAAAAAAACAAAAACTCTAAACTAATAACAAAGGAAGAAAACCAAAAAACCCAAAACCCTACCTAAAAAACAAAATAAAGAATCAAAAATAAAAAACCTAACCTAAAAAGAAGCTAAAGATGATAAATTGCAACAAGAATCAAGTGTGGTGTGGTGAAGCATGGAATGTTAGTCAACACGGAGGCAAATGAATGAAAACGTTCACAAAAACCTTGAAAAAAAATCATTCTGCAAAAACACTTAATCAAACACTTGAAAATAACACATCGCAAAATGAAGAAAATGAATGCTTTGATCACTTTTACAACCCTCTGACTTGATTGACTTCACCATTGGGCTTCACGGTGTTAGATATCAAAAGCCTAAAAGGTAACCTTGGTAGTGAATGCACGGAGTTTCAATCTTTTGAAGGTTCGGGGTTGTGGGGTTTCAAAGGTTGAGGTACCTAAGGAAGTCTAAAATTGCAAAAGTCCAAAAGGACTTAAAAACTCTAAAGGTATGCAGAGGGTTTCAGTATTTTGAACTTTCGAAGGTCCGAAAAACCAAAGAAGTTTGAAACTGCAAAAGTGTGAAATACTTAGAAACTTTCTTCAAAGAAGGGGTTTTTCTAGGAAAAACTCTAAAGAAGGGGATAAAATAGCAAACCAAAAGGTCCAGAGGGAAAAAATAAGCAAAAATATGGGGGGGCCCTTGGCCAAGTAGCCAAACAGGGGTGTGTGTTGTGAAACCAAACCACAACAAGATCCCTTTTGGGAGACCTTTAACCCTTGTTAATGTTAATATGATTTAGAACAACAGAGAGGGGGGGTGAATCAATTGTTCTCAAGTCCAGATGTATAAATTAAACTTTTAAACACTTAAACAACTCAGATCTAACAACCAATAGCTACTCAATCATTATAAAATGTATACCAGAAACATATAATAGTGCAATCCACTATCCAACAGTATTTAACTTGCAAAACATAAAAATCTTCAAACCAAAACATTCACACAAGTATTGACACCAGGATTTATCGTGGAAACCTAATTTGGGAAAAACCACTTTGTAACATGTTACTGATATTTTCACTCTTCTGAAGTGAGCTCTGTGAAAAGCCAACCCTGTCAAAGGTTTACAAACACACTGCTAGGTGTGACCCTGTTAAAAGATTTCAACCACCCTGTTAGGAGTGTGCCTTGTTAGAGGACTTAAGTACATTCCATTAGATTGCAACCTTGATTAAAGGATTTATACAATGACTTTTAGGTCAACCTTGATTAAAGGATTTAAACTGATACTATGGTTAGAAAGTAATAGCGGTGTTTGATCTGAAAACATACAACTCACTTTGCAAATAATAAATCCAATTCTTACATATATATGCTAGCTTACTGAATGAGATCCATTTCCATCTCCATCACTAATCTGCTTAGAAATCCCTTCAAGCAATCAAAACTCCTTCTCCTTCAACCTTTTCTGCTTATTCAGTCAATAACAAAAACAACTCTAGCATACTACTTCAACCTCACACATAGGTTTCCTTAATACCTCTTCGATAGGTAGATCCATCTTTTTCCGCTTAATCTCCTTCGTAGATCTTAGGTTTAGGTTAGATTCATCAAATCCTTCCAACATTATGTTCTTCATCCATCCTTCTAGAAACATGTATAATCTCTTTATGGAATCACAATAAAATGGTTTACTATGCATTAAATGCTCCATACATTCAATAAATAAAGTCAACATGATTTACATAATCCAAGAATTCAAACATGTTAGCTAGGGATCTGAATTCTTCCTCAAATTTAAATTACTAACGTTCGGTCAATACTATGTTCAACTCCTTGGTCATCACTGCATAGCTCAGTCATCACTCAAAACTGTTTCCCTTGGATAATGTTGTCTTCCTTGACAATAAACTGATGTTCATTCAACACTAAATTTACTCGGCATATATTGGCTTGGTCCACACTAACATCACTCGGCTTAAATTAGATTTCTTCACTTCTACTTGGTTAAGCTGACTTGTTTAGTCTTGCTTCTCACTTAGATAAACAATACATTATCTTGTCATTGTGCCACATAATCAAGTACCCATTGAAGTATCAAGATAACTCAACCTTTCCTTAGGTGCTATTGTTATCACCCTTTCCCTAATCCTTCTCAACAATCAAATAGATATATTACTTTCTTAGATAGCAACAGTCTTACCAATTCAGGTTTGACATCAATGACAATACAACAATTGCTTCAATTGCAGTTTCCAACAATCTCCCTCTTTGGCATTGATGGCAACACCATATGAATAACACATGATTCACAAACCAATCCAAAACTTGTCTTTGCATCTGAAACATTTTTAATATCTTTAGCTTCATTCTGATTCTGAATCACTTAGCCTCACTTGCTTGACCATCTACACAGTAACTTCTACTGAATCTTTTTTGTGTTCCTTTCCTCTGAATCTCTCCCTCTTACTTTATCTTCCATGAAATCTCACCATGTGTTTTCATCTTACTCATCTCCCTCTTTGACAATAATGCCAAAGAAGCAACTAGAACATGCATCTCTCAAATGTAGATGTCATCTTGTTAGTCCAGTAACAATATTTCTCCCTCTATCATCTTTTCTTATGACTGATTATTATCTTTGTTGTACTTTTTCACAACTCTAGGCTGATCCTAAAGTGTGACCTTTTCTACATCAATTTGTCAGATACTCTTTGCAGCACATTTGATGCAATTCTCCTAGCTTGACTAGGCAACCTCAGTGAGGGGAAGAACCCCTAATTTTCCTCTTAGATATTCATGAGCTTCCTTGGGTAAGGCTTTGGTGAATATGTCTGCTAGTTGTTCCTTTGTATTCACATATTCCATTTTGACCTCTTTATCTTGTACCAATTCCCTCAAGTAATGATACTTGATGGTAATATGTTTAGTCTTTGTGTGCATCACTAGGTTCTTTGATATATTGATAGCACTTGTTTTGTCATAGTAGATGACAACTAGTTCAGTGATCTCTTCTTTCATGTCTATCAACAATTGCTTAATCCATATCAAGTTTAAATAGTTTACTGTAGTAGCTACATACTTGGCTTCAGTTGTAGATTGGGAAATGCAATTTTGTTTCTTGCTTGTCTAGGAAACTAATCTATGTCCAAGAAAGAAAGCTCCACCACTAGTACTCTTTATATCATCCACATTTCCTACCTAATCTGCATCAGTATAGACTCTTAGTTCAAATCTTTCATGATTCTTATAGTACAGTCCATAATCTGCAACCCCTTTCAAATATCTCATTATCATCTTTAAAGCCATCATATGAGTTTCCTTAGGATTGGTAGAGAATCTTGCCACAATTCCAACTGCTAGAGCAATATCTGGTCTGTTGTGAACAACATATTGTAGTTTTCCAATCATGGACATATACAAAGTTTGGTTTACTTCAACAACATCATCATTTTTAGACTATTTCTATTTGGTAGCCATGGAAGTACTTACTAGCCTTGAATCCTCCATACCAAAGGTTTTCAATATTTCTTTGACATATTTAGACTGTGTGATGAAAATACCTTTCTCCATCTTATATACTTGTAAACCAACAAAGAATTTTATCTCCCCAAACATTGACATTTCAAATTCACTTTGCATCTCATTTGAAAATTTCTTACACAGGGCATCTTGTCCACCAAATATGATATCATCTACAAAAATCTTAGCTAACAAGATTCCTTTACCTTCTTCATCTTTCATATACAGATTGTTGGTGTCATTTGTCCTTGAGAATCCAATCTGTATAAAGTAATTGTGCAACCTCTTATACCATGCTCTGGGGACTTTCTTTAATCCATAAAACACCTTATTTAGTTTGTAAACCATGTGTCTCTTGTTTGGATCAACAATACCTTCAGGTTGTTTAATGCACACTTCTTCTAATATACCATTCAAAAATGTAGACTTGACATCCATTTGGTATACCTTGAAATCTTTGTAGGCAGCATATGCAAGTAGAGTTCTTACTCCTTCTAATCTTGCTACAGGGGAAAATGTCTCCCCATAGTCTATTCCTTCTTCTTGTGCATAGCCCTTTCATACTAGCCTTGCTTTGTTCCTCGTGATTTTTCCATGTTCATTAAGCTTGTTTTTTAAAACCCATTTTGTTCCAATGATTTTTTTTTTTCTGGTCTCAGCACTAGAGTCCAGGTATCATTCTTTTCTATTTGGTCTATCTCCTCAATCATGGTTTGAATCTAGTATTCATTTTCTAGTGCCTCCCTTATTGTCTTAGGCTCGAATTCACATAATAAACATGTAGGATCCTTTAACTTGCTTCTGGTCAGAACTCCAATTTCTTTGTCTCCAATGATTTGTTTAGGCTTGTGATGTATCCTTACATACTGGGCCAAAATAGGTTTTGCTTTCTTTTCTCCTTACTCTTTAGGTTCATCAATAAGATTATCACATTCAGCCTCTGATTGCTTGGCAGCATCCTCCTATCGCTCGGCATTTCCTATCAGTTGGCATTATTTTCCTAATGTTCAGCATTGCTTACTCAAGACTCTACATCAGGTGAAAGTGTGTCACTTTCCTCTCCTTCTTCTATATAGACAAAAGATCTATAATCTTCTAGTTCTCTCTTGCTTTCCTATTCATTTTTATTTGCATATTCATCAACCTTCATATTTACACTTTCCACAATTTTGTTAGTGTTAGATTTCAAACACTTGTAAGCTTTACTCTTTGTGGAATAACCTAGGAATATGCCCTCACCACTTTTAGCATCAAACTTTCCATTCCTATTGTCTTTTAGTATATATTATTTTCTCCCAAAAATTCTAAACTATTTTACATTAGGTGCATACTCGTGCCATAATTCATAAGGTGTAACATTTGTACCTTTTTTTATATATACTAGATTTAAGGTCTAAACAATTGTACTTATAGCTTCTTTCCAATACTTTTGTGCAACGTTCTTCTCAATCATTAGTGTTCTTTCACAATCCATGATAGATCTATTCCTCCTCTCTTCTATACCATTCTGTGGAGGTGTTCTAGGTGCAGACATCTGTCTCTTGATTCCTCTATCATTGCAGAATAGATTGAACTCATTTGATATGAATTCTCCACCTCGGTCAAATCTCAGACACTTCAGGTTCCTACCTATCTCCTTTTCAACCTTAGCCAAATACCACTTAAATAACTAAAATGCATCAAATTTTTCTTTTAAAAACATTATAGTCATCATTCTAGCTTAATCATCAACAAATAGAATAAAGTATGTAGCACCACAATAGCTTTGTACACCCATAGGTCCACAAAGGTTAGTATGAACCAAATCTAAAACATTTTCAAAAGTAAAAGTCTTGCTCTTGAAACTAGACTTTGTCATGTTACCCAACTGACATTGTTTGCACATTACATTATTAGGTTTCTTCAATCTCGGCAGTCCTCTCACTTTCTTCTTTTTACTAATATCTACCAGATTGTCAAAGTTAACATGACATAGCCTCTTATTCCATAACCATATATCATCAAGTTGTACAATCAAACATGTCTCCTCAGATAGGTCTAGATAGAACAAATTACCTCTTATCTGTTCTCCACTTCTAATTAGTTCACCAGTGGCATCAAATATTTTAGCCTTCCTGTGATGAAATTCCACTCGGTAACCAGTACAGTTCAACTATGCAACACTCAAAAAATTATAGTTAATACCTTCAACCCAATAATGATTTTCATATGTGATCTTATTAGTTAAAGGTTGAAAGGAAACAAGTAGACCCACTGTCCAAATTCTCTAGCAAAGATGATAGATTGATCTTTTAGGATAACATATCCAAAAGGGTGAGATGAATGAACCTACAAATTAATTTTCCATAATAGTTCCTTTGATTTACACAACTCAATTCAACAATTCCTCTACTCTGCTCTGCACTATCTTGCATATCCATCCATTGCATTATTACTTACC
The DNA here is from genome assembly GCA_027943335.1 of Chamaecyparis obtusa. Classification (NCBI taxonomy): domain Eukaryota; kingdom Viridiplantae; phylum Streptophyta; class Pinopsida; order Cupressales; family Cupressaceae; genus Chamaecyparis; species Chamaecyparis obtusa. The sequence continues at coordinate 885,713 of BSBK01005650.1, read as the reverse complement.
ATACATACTAAACAACTTTCATTTATACCTGATACAAAAATACTAATTAGGTGAGCTTGCTAAAGATTTTCCAATGATCATTTAATTACATACAACCATGCTAAGGCATACATTCCTTCTCAAGCATTATTAAAAATTTTACATTATGGATCTCACACATTACAATACATATATTACATTTTATAATGAAAAATAACACGCTTCCTCAACATAGTCGGTTGCTAGTAAAATATGTTGTATGTTACAAAAAAGTGACTATTCTAGATTAATCCAAATGCCTTTCTATCATGAACATAGCTGCACTTACAAGTCTTCTACCATGATCCAAGCTCGTGGACACTAATTCCACTTCACCAATAAAATATAGAAAATATTCCACAGACTATCACTGTTAACAATTCTTGTACACTATTTCCACCTACAACAAAAGAAAAATGAGGGAATGAGCAGGAGGAGGAGAGGGAGGGGGTTTTTCAAATTTGAGCATGGGTGGGAAACTAGGGGAAGGAGGGTTTTCTATGGGATCTGTGACAGGGGATGCGGGAATTGCTACGGATTTAGTGTCAGGGAATGAGGAAAAGGCTAGTGGGTCACTTCTGGCTTCATCCAACAAGGACTTCAATCCCTCCAAGGGATCAGAGATGGAAAAGTTCATTAGTCTTAAGGCAGATGATGGGACTAAGACTTCCCCCTTGTTGCCTCAAGGAGGCAGATCAAGTGGTTTTTATTCTCTTTTGGGTAAAGGGATATGGTCGGGTTTATTTTGTATTAAACCTTTCAAGAAATCATCGCTCCCCGAGGTGAATATAATTTCTGACCTAGAAGAGGGAGCTTTTGGAATTTTCATTCCGAACTCATTAGTTGACCACATTGTGTCAATAATGGCTTCAACTCTGGTTGGAAAGTTTATAGGACCAAGACTAAATATTGATCTTGTTAGATCCTTTGCAGATAAGAAGTGGAGGCTAAAGGGTCAGGTGGATATTGTAGCTATGCCTAAAGGATTTTTTTCATTTCAATTCTCTAACCATGAAGAACTGTCTAAAGTGTTGTGTGGTGATCCTTGGATGATGGGTAAATCTTCTCTGTCGCTGCAAAAATGGTCAACTAATCTAGACTATAATGATAACTTCTTTGTGGCAGCTCCAGTGTGGGTTCGGCTTCTTGGATTGCCTTTGGAGTATTGGCATTAAGATATATTTGTTGGTCTTGCTAGAGATTTTGGTGAGCTTCTTTCTATAGATCCAATGACCATGGCTAGGACTAGACAAGTGTATGCTAGGATTTGTGTGAACATCCAGAAATCTATCGATCTTCCACAAGTCATTACCTTAAACTTAAAATTAGATAAATGGATACAAGAAGTTGAATATGAATCGACTCCCTTTCCTTGCTTCTTGTGCAAGAAGTCAGGTCATTGGGTGAAACAATTGATGCAGTGCAATAGAGAAAATCAAAGAAGGGACATTCCAAATCTACACTAGAAACAACAATACAGTGGAAACACAACAAGATATTCTCAAATAGAATTTTCATTCAACATGCCTAGTTGTAAGGCCTTCTGAGTTACGACCAAATACAAACATAATTCAATTATCCTCTGGCTAGTCTAGCTCTATAACACATCAGCAACCGGTAGAAACACTAAGGCAGATCTAAATTTGAGCTCGCAAGCCACCAAGAAATCTCCTTGTCTCCAAGCATGTAAACCACTAGCTCTACTTTTACAAATATTAGACAAACAATTTGATCTACAAGATCTCACGGGATCCAATTACTATCCTTCTCAAAATCTATCTATCTAACAACTATCCAAACATTCCTTAAATACACTTCTTCAACCACAAGTCGGTTGGAAGAAAGAGTTAACTCCTAATCCCAAGTCAGCTCCTAAAACAAACAAATATTAAATGCAATACAAGTCAGCTCTCAAATAGCTTTACAATTAATTAATTCTCCATGGTAGCCTCTAGATCCACATAGGAGAATGCAACATAAGCTACCCACATTAAATACATCAAGTCATCTAGCCAACACTCCATGAATTCTAGTCCGTAAGCCAAACTATCGAGCATCAGTATAATTACCAAGAGATCCAGGCATCACTAAGCAAGCACATCAATCGAGAACCACAAGAATCACTGAGCATAGGTTCTGTCAAGCACCAGAAGTTTTATCGAGTTCCCTTCCATGACTGAGCTCTACAATGACCAAGCCCCTCAGTCAAAGATGCAACCGAGTAACACAAAAACACACCAACATATAGGATTTCCAACTACCCTAGGATGCTCCTGCATCAGACACCCTAGGTGCAAAAAGATGTTCTCAATGGTTGGAAGAACATCTTTCAAGATTCAACACATAAACCCCAAATTGATTCTTTGCATACATGTCCTCCAAGTCTTCAACTTTCATACTCTTTCAAAACTATTTTCTCTATCTTTTCAATTATTTCCTCGACAATACATAGGTTTGTTCTCCATACCAATCTCCAACCCTTTCAGAATCCCCTAACTAACTTGACTCCCAAAGCTCAGGTTCCTCCTACTGAGTGTTGTATCTAGCAAAGACATTAGGGAAAATTTCTTGTTATTCTTCCCAACAGTAAACACATTCTTGACATAGTCATGCACATCACTGCAATCATATTGCAAAGGTCTACCGAGCAATATGTGAAAACTACTCATATCCACAATATCACACAACACTTGATCCTTATACTGGCCAATCTAAAAATCAACAAGACATTGCTCCCTTACTTCCAAAGCATGAACATCTTGTAACCAACCAATCCTATAAGGATAAGGATGTCTTACTCTCTTCAAACCAAGTTTTTGAATCATCCCCTCAACTACAAGGTTATCAGTACTACCACTATCCACAATCATGTTACAAAGTTTACCTCCTAACTTGTACTGAGTTTTGAACAAATTACTCCTATAACAAGGTTCTATCTTATTACCAAGCAATGTTCTTCAAAATAGCAAGTTTTTTGACTCTACCTCAGGTTCATTCATTATGTTCTCACTAACCACAACAGTTCTTTGATCACCAATCTTTTGGGAACATTCAAATGATCAGTGTCCTTTTTCACCACAACTATAACAAGTATCCTTAAATCCACTTCTTCCTATTCTCTTCCTCAGTTCAACAGGTTTTGGTTAATCTTTAGCAGTTGGTTTATTATTTACCAAGTGATCCTATTTCTCCTTCCCTCAGGAATTACCATGTTGTCTCCTCTTCAACTTATCTTCTGCCTTCAGAGCATAGTGATAAGCTTCCTCAACCGAATCAATCTTCAGCATACCAATCTCATCCTGAATATTGAATCTCAAGTCATTCACATACCAAGCTACCTTTTCCTTACCAATTTCTCTTTGTCCAAACTAAATATTCAACTTATAAAACTCCTCGGTATAGTCTTCCATAGTCATCTCTTTTTGCTTCAAGTTCTGAAACTTCTTAAACAACTCAAGTTCATAGTCGGCAGGTATGAACTTAGCTTTCAATTTAGCCACCGTCAACCTCCACCAATTGATCTTCATTTCACCTTATCTTCTCTTTCCCTCTACAATTCTTTCCACCAAAGAGCAGCATGTCCTTTCAACTTAGTCTATGCTAACCTCACTCTGAGAGGATCTTCAATTTCTTCAAGCTCAAAGAAGTCTTCTAACTCACCAATCCAATCAATCAAGTCCTTGGGTCTCAAAGTACTAGAGAAGTTAGAAACTTCCATTCAGTAACTAGTACTTAACTGAGTTCTAGATCTCTACAACCAACTAGTTTTATCTTCACTAGATCTATCCCTCTAATCAGTTCTATCATCTCCACTAGATCCAACAGCTTCAAAGTCTTTAGAAGCTTCCTCATAGCCATCATCAGTACCAAGATTCCTTGGCATACTAGAAATAGCCCTCATAATCTCAAAAAAATGTCATTCTTCATCAATTCCATCTTAGATCTGATATCCGATCTGATCTTCTCAGAGACCTTTTCTTCCACAACATCAGATAGATCTACAATCTCCCTAGGGTCCAATCTTCTTGGAGGAATCTTCAAGATCTTCAAAAACCTAAGGCAAAAAATCACCAACCTAAGGTCCTAGTGCAAACTGGCTCAACTCAGCCATCTGTTTACACACTCAAGAACTTCAAGCTCTAATACCACCTAATGTAGTGCAATAGAGAAAATCCAAGAATGGATAGTCCAAATCTACACTAGCAATAACAATACAGCGTAAACACAACAAGAGATTCTCAAATAGAATTTTCATTCAACATGCCCAGTTGTAAGGCCTTTTGAGTTACGACCAAATACAAAAAGAATTCAATTATCCTCTAGCTAGTCCAGCTTTGTAACACATTAGTAATTGGTAGAAACACTAAGGCAGATCTAAAATTAAGCTCGCAAGTCACCAAGCAATCTCCTTTTCTCCAAGCATGCAAACCACTAGCTCTACTATTACAAATATCACACAAACAATCTACTCTATAAGATCTTGCAAGATCCAATTACTATCCTTCTCAAAATATTTTTGTCTAACGTCAACTATCCAAACCTTCCTTAAATACACTTCTTCATCCACAAGTCAGTTGGAAGAAAGAATTAACTCCTAAGCCCAAGTCAGCTCCTAAAATAAACAAATATTAAATGCAATACAAGTCGGCTCTCAAATAGCCTTGCAATTAATTAATTCTCCATGTCAACCTCTAGATCCACATAGGAGAATGAAACATAAGCTACCCACATTAAATGCATCAAGTCAGCCAACCAACACTCCAAGAACTCTAGCCAGTTAGCCAAACTACTGAGCGTTAGTAAAATTATCGAGTGATCTAGGCATCACTGAGCAAGCACATCGACCGAGCACCACAAGCATCACCGAGCACAGGTTCTATCGAGCACAAGAAGTTTTACCGAGTTCCCTTCTGTGGCCAATCTCTTTAATGACCAATCCCCTCAGTCAAATTTGCAACCAAGTAACACTCCAACACACCAACATATAGAATTGCCAACTACCTTAGGATGCTCCTATATCAACAATGTCCTCAAAAGGAAAAAAATAAGATGCAGGAAAACATTTTAGGTCAAAAGATGGAGTGGAAAGAAAAAATAAGCCCCATCCCAGAGGGTACTGAGGAATTTTCTCCTATTTTGAAGGTAACTAAAGAGGATTGTGTTCTAAAGACAAATGATAACCCTTTGGGCCCAAGGTGTGAACAAGACCACCAGATTCAGCAATATGTGTTTGCTAGTGAAACTCAAAATGATAATAATCAAGAGAAGGAAAAGGCAGTTTCAGAAGAAAGTGTTAATGAGATTACCAGTCCTAAATTGAAAAATATAGAAGAAAGTGCAGGATCTCTTATAGGAGAAGAAAATTTAATAGAATCAAGGGTGGAAGATTCCTTGAAAGGGTAGGAATCTGTTGAGTTTAATTAGGTAATAGAGGAAGGACAGGGATGTAACATTTTGGACAGTCAGAATCATAGTGATTCCTTAAAAGGAATTAGAAAGGAAACATCCTCAACCCCAATAGTGAATAGGTCTTGGGGAAGTTAAGAAAATATGGATAGTATTGATCTTGATGAAAAGGAGAATCCTTGGATTGAGGTGGGAGAGCATAAGAAAATAAATAACTCAAGCAAGAAAGGTTCTCCTCAGGGACTTGCAACCTCAAATGATCAGATCTATAATTCAAGGAAGAAAAGTGATAGTGTTTCTTGTTAGAGTATCTATTGATCTTCATTTATTAATTAGATCATGTTGATTTAATTATTAAGTTGTCTATATACTCTATTTTCACTTAAGCTATCTCTTAGGTGCATATAATTAATATTCTATATTAATTATATTGCGCAACCTAGCTTTTTCCTTTTAGGGTTTTCATTCACCTTATAGGTTGAACTCTTGTAATTATTTTTCATTATCTTGGAATACAATTTGCTCTCACTCCGCTAAGATTTTCCAAGCCTTTATTTTTTGTCTCTTTGGTTTCCTTTTAGCAATAGGTTATTTGCATGTAGGTGTTCTTGGCAATCTATGAAGTTGAATTTCTCAACTTCTACATGGTATCAAAGCTTCCCTGCTCCTACCTGGTCTGAGCTTTTGGAGCCATCATTTAAAGATGACAGCCACAACTCCTCTAGGCTTTTTTCTATTATTTTTTATTGGATCTGGGGGGTCTCATTTTTTTGGAGCACTTTGGGCAAAAATCAACCTCACGATTATGTCCAAAAGGCCCAAAAACCCCTATTTTCATATAAAACTCAACCTATTTGGCCTCCGGGGCATCTGGAAGAATTTTTTTGGCCTATTAGGGTCATACGGCTCGAAAATTGAAAAAAAAATTCTTGAAAAATATGTCATTTTTAGGGTTTTTTTGGGTGCTACCAATGCGCAACTAGCGTGCCACCATCATAACCTGGCCTGTGCTCAGTCCCTGCCACCGCTGCCGTCGTGCCACCACAGCGTCACCCAGGAGCCGCCAGGCCGCTACCTCCGCCAGCGGTCTACCACTTGCACAGTGGTGATGTCACTGCTGATGTCACCTGCCGGGAAAAAAAAAATTGACAGTTTTTGAAATTTTTCAGCGACCAAAAATTCTTTCCAGTGAGACGGTCTTATGACGTGCAGACGACCGTCAAATTTTTCCAGTGACTAGTTTTTTTCAAAGAGCTCTTCTTCGGAGGTGCAGTTGGTTTTTCGGTCATAACTTGGACATACGGTGTCCGTTTTCAAAAAACAAAATATGGTCAAAAAGGTCTATCTGAGCTAAACGTGATGATGTTGGTTTCATTTTCTAATTCACCTATTTGAGCTCTCATTTTTGGTGTTGAAGTAGAGGCTTCAGTTTCCTCCCTCTCTACATCTGGTGTCCAGGTTTTCTTCTCATTTTTTGTGCTTTCAATAATTGTTTACTTGTTGTACAGGGGTTAGATTTATACATTATGGGGGGGTGTTCTTTCTTTTTGTAATTTACTTCAAAAAAGACCCTTCTGCTTTCGTCTTCTTCTTCTCTCAATGTCAGACCCCTCTGTGGCCCGGCTGACACCACACAATTATCACACCTGAAAAGCACACATGACCAGGCTTCTTATGTCACGTGGCTTATGGTCATGTCTGGATGAACACCAACCTGTCCTGCAGCATCCCTTTGAGATTCTTTAGCACAAAAACAAAATGGATGAAGCCATGGGCTTGATTGCACTAAACATCTCCGACAGTCTCCTATTTCACCTGGAAGGTTTGACCACTCCTAGGGCTATTTGGGGCAAGTTTTCAACCTTGTTTGGTATAGTGAATGCATTCTGGGCACTTCAGCTTGATGCAAAGTTGACCTCTTTGACTCCTACTAGTTTCCCCACTATAGAGGACTCCTTGATGAAGTTCAAGTCTCTGTGTATAGTTTTGCAAGGATGTGGGAAAACCAAGATAGATGATGAGTGTATCTTTCTGATACTCTCAAAGTTGCAAGGACAATATGAGATCTCTTCTTCCACTTTCTACTCCACCATGGATGCTTTGGGTACTAAACACACCATGCCATCATTTGAGACATTTTGTGATCAGTTGACATGGGAATAGGCAAAGATCCAACAAATGGATGCTTCTAGCTCTTCAAGCCAAGCATTGGTTGCTCAATCTTCATAGGGGAAACCAAAACAGAAAGCCAAACTAAAGAAAGATTCAGCAGGAAATGAGTATTCCTCCAAACCTACACAGAAAATTGATTCAAAACCTCCAACCAACCCTTCAAAGGGTAAATCTTCTTCGAAGTCTGCTGAGTCTACCTCCAAGACTAAGAAGAAATCAGTTGAGACCTGTAGCTTTTGTGGAAAGGATGGACATCCCGTTTCTAGGTGTTGGAAACATTTGGAGGCTTTAGAGGATGCCATGCAGGAGCATCACATTACATCCCCTTAGTCCACATCCTCCCCTGCAGGGAAAGGTCATGCTCTTACTGCACGAGAAATGACCTCTGGGCCCACCTGGATTCTTGATTCTAATGACTCTCACCACATGACTCGCTCTCAGCAATTGGTCACCTCACTTGCTCCTTGTGCTACTTCATAGATTTATGTTGGGAACTCATCTCATCTTTCTGCTTTGGGTTCTAGTTCTGTTGTATTAGTTGGGGGTTCTCTTCAGGATGTTCTTTGTGTCCCTGACATTTTGATGAACCTATTGTCTATCTATCAGATTTGCCACTCTAGCTCTGGTAAGATAGTTGAGTTCTCACCACATGATGTGGTTATTCGGGACTTACATGATTATGATATGATTGTGGCTACTGGGAGTGTTGACACTGCATCCTGCCTATATAGATTTGATGGATTTAAGTCTTCTGATGGCACAGGTTCCTATCTTATAGCACATGCAGATTCAGTGAGAAAACTTTGGCATGAGCATTTGGGCCATGTCAATTACAGATATCTTCAGTAGATGAGCACATAGGCACTTGTTCTTGGGCTTCCTCAGATTTCTTGCACTGATGGTATTTGTCAGGGTTGTGTTCTTGGAAAACAACATAGGGATCCTTTCCCTCAGGGATGAGCTACTCATGCTTTGGCACCATTGGAGTTGATTCATAGTGACCTCATGTCATTTCCTACTCCTTTTTCTGGTGCCAGATATGTGCTTACTTTCATTGATGACTTCTCTAGGTGCACATGGGTGTACTTTTTGAAGTACAAGTTTGATGTCTTTGATTCATTTCAAGTCTTTAAGACATTTGTGGACAAGCAATTTGGTCTTTCTATTTGGTGGATACACATAGATAATGGGGGGGAGTATGTGAACCAAGCTTTCAGGGATTTTTTCTCTAAACATAGTCTTCAGCATCAGTTTTTAGTGCCCTACACCCCTGAGCAGAATGGTGTGGCGGAGAGAAAGAACAAAACACTTCGAGAGATGGATAATTGTATGATACAGTCTAGGTCCATGGATTCATCTTTTTGGGCAGAGGCAGTCAATTGTGCCAACTATATTCATAATTAGATGCCTCACAAGGTAGTTCAACATATGACTCCTGAGGAGGCTTGGTCTCATGTCAAGCATGATGTATCTTCATTTCAAGTTTTTGGTAGTGAAGCATGGGCATTTGTGCCTAATGCTCAAAGGCGAGCAATGGAGTAGAAGAGCTGGCACCTCATTTTTGTTGGCTATTGTGAGGATGTTAAGGCATATAGGTTGTTTGATCTTGACACCAAAGAGGTCCTATTTCGATGAGATGTTTAGTTTGATGAGTGCCTTCCTGTAGTAGATACCCAGCTCCCAAAGTCTACTTCACTTACCACTACTCCCTCATCTCTTTTAGTTTCTTCTCTGGATGATGAGGATGATGATCTTGGTGATCCCTATTTACCTCCACCATAGGATCCTCCACAAATGCCTAGATGGGCTCATGTTACAGTTGATGTTCCAGTATCTCTAACTGGTGACCCTTCCACTTCCTGTCACACCCAGTCTCATATTACAGGTTCTAGTCTTCTGAGTCATGCCATTTGTGGTGATCCTCAGACATTTGCAGTAGTGACAAGACATCTTGAGTGGGAGAGTGCTATGGAGGAGGAGTATTCTTCTTTGATGAACAATCACACTTGGGATCTTTGTTCTCTTCCTAAGGGAAGAAAACTAGTGTGATGCAAGTGGTTGTATCATACTAAGTTTGTTGCTGATGGTTCTATTGATAAGTATAAGGCACATCTTATTGTGAAGGGTTTTTCACAGGTTGAGGGTATTGATTACACTGAGACATTTTCCCCTTGTCGCCAAGATGAATTCTATCCACCTTGTCTTATCCCTCACAGCTTCTCAGGGATGGCCCATTTTTTAGATGGATGTGAAGAGTGCATTCTTGCATAGTGATATCACTGAGGAGATTTACATGGAGCAGCCTTCAAGATTTGTGCAAAATTCCTCCTTGGTTTGCAAACTTTGGTGTTCTTTGTATGGTCTCAAACAGGCCCCTCAGGCTTGGTATGAGAAGATGGACTCCTTATTGCTTTCCATGGGATTCACCCGATGCCATTCTGATCCTACAATCTACATTCAGCATCTTGAGGATGAGGTTGTGATCCTTGTGCTCTATGTTGATGATCTTCTCATCACAAGTAGCTCATCTTCTATGATTCAGGATGTTCAACAAGCATTAATGGAGTAGTTTGAGATGACTGATCTTTGTCTGTTACACTACTTCCTTAGTCTTCAAATTATTCAGTCTTCTACTAGGATCTTTGTTTACCAGTAGAAGTATGCTCTTGACATGCTTCGATGCTTTGATATGCTTGATTGCAAGCCTGCTCCCACACCTTTTCAATCTGGTGTTACTTTGTCTACCTCTTGCACTTCACCTTCAATGGACCCTAAATTGTATCGGTAGTTGGTTAGTAGTTTGTTGTACCTGACCCACACACATCCTGATCTATCCTTTGCAGTTGGTCTAGTCTCGATTCTCTCATGAGCCTCATGAGAGTCATTGGTAAGCTGCCAAGCATATTTTGAGATACATTTAGGGCACTCTTATGTATGGCATTCATTACACATCAGGGGTTCCTCACATTGTTGGCTTCACTGACTCAGATTGGGCTGGTGATATTGATGATTGGAAGTCTACTTCTAGCTTTGTCTTTTGTCTTGCCTCTAGTCCTATCACATGGTTGTGCAAGAAGTAGCATGCTCACACACTTTCATCTATAGAGGCTTAGTATAGAGCAGCAGTGCATGCTAGCTAGGAGATTTTATGGCTTCGCAGTTGATGACTGAGTTTGGGTTTCCTCCTGATCATCCCATGGTTCTGTGGTGTGATAATCAGAGTGCTATTCACATTTCCCACAACCCAGTGGAGCATCAGTGCACTAAACACATTGAGCTTCATATGCATTTCATCTATCAGTAGATTCAGGATGGTGTTCTCTCTTTGGAGTACATTCCCACTTACACATAGGTTACTGACATCTTCACCAAACCTTTTGCATCTCCGCGCTATCTCCAGTTGCGTTCTATGCTTGGGGTGACAGAAGTTGTCCTTGGGGGGTCTTGTTGAGGCCTTCCTTCCTTCATGTTTTTTCAACATGTTTGTTCTATCTCTTTTTGGAGAGGGGTTTTTCCCACTGGGTTTTCTCCTTTGTCTCCGGTTTACAAAGATTTCCTTGTATTGGGTACCTAATCAAGCCTTGTTGTTGGGACCCATTTCTTGCTTTCATAGTTGTGCTAGGTTAGCTATCCTCTTGAGCTTCACTTAAGGGGGGGTGTTAGAGTATCTATTTATCTTCACTTATTAATTAGATCATGTTGATTTAATTATTAAGTTGTCTATATACTCTATTTTCACTTAAGCTATCTCTTAGGTGCATATAATTAATATTCTATATTAATTATATTGTGCAACCTAGCTTTTTCCTTTTAGGGTTTTTGTTCACCTTATAGGTTTAACTCTTGTAATTATTTTTCATTATCTTGGAATACAATTTTCTCTCACTCCACTGAGATATTCCAAGCCTTTTCTTTTTGTCTCTTTGGTTTCCTTTCAGCAATAGGTTATTTGCATGCAGGTGTTCTTGGCGATCTGTGAAGTTGGATTTCTCAACTTCTACATTTCTAAGGAAGGATCTATGCTAAGAACGGTTAAGAAGACTACTACTTAGAAGTAAGGAGGAGTCTAGATGAGAGGTCAGCAAAAAGCTGATGTTGGAACTCCAAAAAATGAAAGAGGTAGAAAATCAGATAGAGAACTGAGAGACCAAGAAGCAAAGCAAAATATAGCGGATGCCAAACAAATGACCATCCCAGAGGTATGTTCTCCAATTCCCTTATGAAGATCATCTCCTAGAACATACAAGGACTTAATTGTCCTCATAAGTAAGACATAGTTAGAAATCTTGTTAGGGACTCTAAGCCAGATTTTTTACTAATTCAAGAAACTAAAATGATGAAAGAAAAATTTTAAAAGATCAATCTGATAAAAAATGGAGACTGCCTTGGTTGTAGTTCTGAAGGAGCCTCGGGAGGTATGGCTATTGTTTGGAACAAATTTAGCTTTAAATGTTAGATTTTGAAAGAAGATAAAAAAAATTTAGCTGTCAAAGTTAGTAGTTATAAGGATGATTTTACTTGGATCCTTATTAATGTCTATACTCCAAATACTAAGATAGGAAGACTAAAGTTGTGAAAGAAATTACATGAATTCGGGGATACTCTTCCTAATAATCAATGGATAATTATGGGGGACTTAAATAGTCCTCTGAATGAGAAAGATAAGATGGGAGGGAATACTCCCCAGGTGGATAGTCAGGTTGACTTGATGGATTTTATTAGTAATGAAGGTTTGTTGGATATTGAGCTAGAAGGTATAAATTATACTTGGACCAATCGTAGAACTAGTGCCCACCTTATCCAAGTCAAGCTTGATAGGGTGCTCATTTCTTTGGACCGATTGACTCAATTTTCTTGCTCCCTATCTTCTTTATCTAGAATTGGCTCAGACCACTTCCTTATTTCTTTTTCTACAAGTCCTTTTAATGGTAAAAGAAATGCTCCTTTTAGATTTGAAAAGATGTGGTTAGCTCACCCGGACATTGAGAATAAGGTTAGAGATTGGTGGAACCTTAAAGTGGAGACATAGCTATGTTCATAGTGGTTAAAAAACTTTCAAATGTAAAATCTAAAGTGAGACAATGGAATAAAGATGTTTTTGGGGACATATTCCAAGCTAAGAGTAAAATTCTAACAAATCTTAAAGAAATTCAAGATGAAATTCAAAGAGATGGTTTGACTAGTGATAAAAAATTCTAGGAGAATCTTCTTCTTGTGGATTATCACAATATAATTTCCAAAGAGGAGACCTTTTGGAGGCAGAGATCTAGATCTTTATGGCTAAAACTAGGAGACAAAAATACTAGATTCTTCCATTTAACTTCCCTTAAGCATAAGGCAATCAACAGGATTCATTCTTTATCTTCATCTAGATGGACTATATCTAAAGAGGAGGAAATCAGAAAAGAAATGAAAGGGTATTTTTCTACTATCTTATCCAAGGAAAAAAATCTTAATTTGGAAACCATAATAAGATATTGAAATCCATCCCCTCTATTTTGGATAAGAATGCCAATAATAGTCTCAAAGCTATTCCTTTAGATAAGGAGATTTAAAAGGTAGTTTTCTCCTTTGAAGGAGAGAAATATCTAGGTCTGGATGGATTTCAGATGTTCTTTTTTCATAAATTATGGAGTATTACTAGTAAAGATGTTTGTTTAGCTATCAAGGAGTTTTTCAGTACAAAACTTATCATAAGGGAACTCAATTCCACCTTCATAGCTCTTCTTCCTAAGAAATTGGGAGCTAACATTATTGAAGGATTTTGGCCCATAAGCCTCTGCAACTCTTTGTATAATATTTTTTCTAAGGTGCTAACATCGAGAATTCTGAAATTTATGCCTATTTTGATATCCCCACAACATAATGGCTTTGTTCTGGGAAGACAGATTCTGGATTCCATAATTGTTGCCCATGAGAATATCCACTCTTTAGAAGCTTCTAAAAAGAAAGGTTTCTTGATGAAGCTAGATCTGTCAAAAGTCTATGATAGAGTTTATTGGTCATTCTTGTCTAATATTCTCTTGTCTTTTGGTTTTGAAAAAGGGGTGGTCAGATTGACTATGCAGCTGGTTACTTTGATTTCATCTTCTATCATTGTTAATGGTGGTTGCTCTAACTTCTTCCTCCCCTCAAGAGGCTTGAGACAAGGAGACCCTATCTCTCCTATCATTTTTGCTATTATGGTAGAGAGCCTTGGGAGATATATTAATAAATTGGTGAATGAAGGACAAATAATGCATCTCCAACCTTCATCTCCTAGATTGAAGTGCTCTCATGAACAATTTGTGGATGATACTATTATGATGGGGGAAGCCATGGTCAAGGAAGATAAGAACATGAAGAAGGCTTTGATGACTAATATTAATGCCACGGGTCAACTTATTAATTGGGAGAAAAGCTCTTTGTATTTCAATAACACTCCTGAGGTAAGACAAAGAAAAATTTCCTCTATTATTGGTTGTAAGATAGGAACATTCCCTACTTCCTATCTTGGTTTACCTTTATGTCTAAAACTAGATGATACCTTTTGGAATAATTTATTAGATAGATTTCATCATAAACTTGTTGGGTGGAAAGGGGCTACTCTAAACCAAGGTGGAAAAGTCCAATTACTAAAGGATACTCTATAAAATCTTCAAGTGTATGCTCTTAGCCTCTTCAAAATCCCTCAAAAGTATGTAGATCTGATTGAGAAAATTCAAAAAATATTTCTTTGGTCAAGTGTTGAAGATAAAAAAAGGCTAAGCCTTATAGCTAGGGACAAGGTTTGTAAGCAAAAGAAATTCGAAGGGCTTGGAATAAGAAGTATCAAAAACACCAATAAGGCACTATTGGCCAAACAAATCTAGAGGGTTTTTGAAGTGAATAAGGAATGGAATTCTATACTAAAAATTAAATACCTTTTAAACTCTTTAGAAGACTCTAATTAATCAAGAGGATATTCAGGGATCCTATATTTGGAATAGTATTAGTGTATCATCAAAAAATGGAAGCACTTCCATTTAGGACTGGTTTAGCCCTCTGAGTAAGTGGTTTGGGGTCATGTCAAGCACCTTGAATGGGTCCTTAACTTAGATCTAGATTTTTCCCCTGACTCTGCCCCCTTTTCAACTTTCTTTCTACATTTTTCTGGCATTTTGGACTGAGATCTTGAGATTTTTGACATCAAGGTCAAGGATGACCTTTAGGGTCAAGGATGACCATTAAGGTCAAGTATGGCCTTTAATGTCAAGGATGACCTCAACCTTGACCTAGGTCAACGTCGACCTCGACCTTGACCCAAGGTCTAAATTTCAAGGTTCCATGATTTTCGGGTGTCGAGTTTCGGAAAGAATTGTTTTCCCACTTTGGGGTCGGCCGTTTTGGTCTCTAAAATGGTAAAATCTTAAATTTCATTTAATCTAGGTCCATTTATAGGGGTATGGTACCAATGGGAATTTATTTCTCATATGTCAGCCTCTCTAGGAGTTTGTGCCCTAGATCACTATAAAAGGAAGCCTTCCTCTCTCATTTTCTCAATCAATTCACATCAAGTTTTTTCCATCTCTCAAGCAAGGAAAATAAAGCAAGCAAGAAGGAGAAGGAAAGAATTAAAGCATTCAAGATCCAATTCATCAAGGAGATCCATTGTTAGCCATTGAAGGATTCAATCTCTATGGAGCCCTCTTGTTGAAGATTTCTCCATCCACATTCATCCAAGCCTCTTCCTATTCCAAGTTCCATTCAAGATTGGTGTTGAAGATCTAAGACAATTGATTTGAGACATCCTACATCCAATTCCACATTCATTTGGAGCATCCATACTTGTGGATTCAAGGATTTGAATCCTCCATAAGGGTTTCAACATAAGCAAGGTGAATTGTTCCATTTACTTTGTTTATCTCTACAATTTCAATTGAATTTCAAGGTTAATTCCTAAATTAAGGTTTGACTAAGGAAAACCCCTCCCCCCCAACAAAAAAAACCATTTTTCTTGTAGGTATAAGTGTGGGATGATGAATATCAGGGCAGATCTGGATACCCTTTTCATCAAACTTTTAGGATCCACGAACAAAATTTCCATTGGAGTAGTGCAAGTCAAGATCAACTTTTCGGGGTAAGATCTTACCCTGCATTTGGGTCAAGAATGACCTTCCTCAGAAAAGAAAAATATTTTCAGGTTTTGTAGATCTCGTAGTTTCGGTTCAATTTCATAAAAATCAACAAAATCTGAGACCATCTAACAGGGTTTTTAGTTGATTCATTTTCAGAGGTAAGTACCTTTATTTATTCATTTCAATATTAGTCTTCTACATTTACTTTCCATATCATTATAATTTCATGTATGTGTACAATATTGGTTTTAGGGTCCCTTTTATGTGCAAACCATTGTCCTAGACCCCATGCATATTTTTCATCATACAATCAGTAAAGCTAAGAATTTGGTTAGAAAGGGGGTCAAATGGAAGCTGGGAGATGGCAGGAAGATTAATTTATGGGATGATAAATGGATGAAATATTGTCCCCTTAATGAGAACTAGGAATGGATGAATGCTATTCAGGATTGTAGAGAGACTATAGGTGAAATGGTGTCTGACTACTGGGAGAATGAAGAATGGGTTGATCTAGGTCTTATTGATGAAAATATAAAGATTGTGAATATGCAACTCTATTCTTGGTTTATAAGAAAGAATGAACATGATGTTTTGGTGTGGGGTCCTAAGGCCTATCAAAAATTTATTGTTTCCTCTACTTTTTCTCTCTTTTTTATGGAGGAAAAACAATGTTTCTGCTCTCATGTCTGGAATAATAAACTTATCCCTAAGATTAATATGTTCTTTTGGCTGCTTGTTCAAAACAAGATTCTTACTGTGGAAAATCTTTGTAAAAGGGGTTTCAACATGCCTAATAGGTGCTTCCTATGTTGTGATGAAGGTGAATCTAGTAACCATATGATGATGCAATGTCCCTACACAAGAAAAGTCTGGGATGCAATATTCAAGAAGATCCAGTTGGAGTGGGTTAACCCTCAAAATCTTTAGGATTTAATTAAGCAATGGATTTTCCCCTTTCCTAGTAAAGAGATCAAAACAATATGGAAAATGTTTCTTCCACACTTTACTTGGAGAACCTGGAAGGAGAGAAATAATAAAGTGTACAGAGACAAACAAACCTCCTTTGAGATTGTGGCTAATCAAGTTTGTAGATGCCTAATGGAAAATTTTAGAAGTAATATTTTTATTGATTTTGTATTCTTGGACTATGCTCAATATTTCAAAGAGATTATCAATTGGGACTTCTTGGGTCAAAGAGCCAAAGCTCCCAATCCCAAAGAAAATATTATATGGATAGGTCCACCGAATGGTTGGCATAAAGGAAATTTTGATGGATCTACCAAGGGCAATCCTGGTAAGGTAGGGGCTGGAGGTTTAGTTAGAGAATGGGTTGGCAATTGACTGGGAGCTATGTCTGTACCTCTAGGAATTCAAACAAATCATGTTGGTGAAGTCAAGGTGACCCTCTAAGTTGTGATGTTGGCTAAGGAGCTAGGATGTATGAAGCTGTGGCTGGAGGGAGATTCTTTAAATATAATAAATTGCATAAAAGGTATGAATGTGGCCTCTTGGAATATAGCACATATTATAGATAAAATTAAAAATATTCTTGGAACTTTTCAAGAAGTGCATATTTCCCATGTTTACTGTGAAGGAAAAAAGCTTGCGGATGGGCTTGTTAATGTGGGGACCCATAAAGAAGCAATCATTAAATGGAAAGAGGAAGTAAATCTTCAAAAAGAGATTTTAAGTCCAATCAAATTTGATAGACTTAATCATAAGGAAGGGATCATTAATAAAATCAGTAATAATGAAGAGGACACTTAAGTTTTTGAGGAGAGAGATTTTTCAGTTAAGGTGTGTGATAATTATGGTTGGGTTTATTGCACACAGATTGTAGGTCATTTTATGCCTTTCAAAACAAAGGAGCCAAAAATATTTTGAAACTTCGCTTGCAGCTTACCAGAGTAAACAAGAATTTGCAAAAGACATGAGAGGTAGGTTGAGAAGGGAGGAGTTGTAGGACTATGAAAAATGGAAAAAGGAGAAGATTTTATGGAGAAAACTCACGCGGGGAGGGGTTTCTCCCCTTACTTGGAAAGACTTCATGGATACAATAAGGAGGTAATAGAGAAGTTTGTTGTTGGGTGGATGAATGGTAGGGTTAATTTGATGGGTAAGTCCTTTCCTCTCTCATTGAATCTAATGGCTGAGATTATGGGCATGCCTTTGGATGGTATAAATTTTTATAGGAATAATAATGCATTTGGGGTCTCAGGCTACTAAGATTTTTCCAAAAAATGAGGAAGAAGAATCAATGTTGGTTAAATGCTCTGGGATTATGTAGAAATGGATATGATTAAACTTATTTGGGTGAAAGTTTTGAAAGTTTTGATGGAATATTTCATTCTTGATGGGTGCTACACGAAGCTGTACAATTTTCACTTTGTTCTAGTTAACCATTTCAGGTATCAAAAGAAAGTTTATTTCCCCTATTACTTGTTAAGTTCTTTGAATAATAGCATTTTGGAGAATAGGAAAAATCCCAATTATCCAGTGTTGCATGAAGGGTTAATTTTTCTTATAGAATATTATACTAGACACAATATTCCTGATTCCATTCCTATAATGGTTAAAGGGAAGAACAATAAAGCTAAAATGGATGAATCTAGGACTGTCTCTAACAAGAAGGAAAAGAAAAAAAGAAAGCGCAAGGGAGAATTTAAAGAGGTAATTGAAGATCAAAATTCCTCTGCCCAAGACAATGAGGAAGGGATGATGCCAGAGGAAAACATGGAGGGTGATCTCATGGAAGAATATATGGAACCTAAGGTCAAATACAAGGGCTCAAACTATAAGGTGAAGGATAACAGGGAGAAGAAAAATTTGAATGTAGAAGCTCTGGGTGAGGAGGAAGAAGAAAAGGAGGTGGAAGAAGAAGCTGAAAAGGAAGAGGAGAGGGAAGGAGAGGGAAGGAGAAGGAATAGAGAATTGAGAAGAGAAACAAGGAGATAAAAAGGAAGAAAGAGGAAGGTACTCTACACAGGAAGCCTATAACTAGGGCTAGGAAAGGAGAAGAGAAAAGACAAAGAGCTAGGAAGGAGAAAGAGGTTTATGTTGGCTTTGATGTCTAGGAAAACATTTTGTAGGAGGTAAGGAGAATGGTTGGCCATGGAATAAATATGGAAAAGTGGCTCAGTCAGGAAATGAAAGAAATGGGTCACAATCTGAAGGCCCTGGAAGATGAAATGGAGTCTTTAAAAGAAAGATTGGAAAATTGTACTTAAGAGGTTTTGAAGAAGGTAAATATGTTAGAGTAGTCATATTATAGCTAATAATTAATTTATTTAATTATTAGTCTATTATTCTCTACACTTAAGTTAGACTTAGGCATCTCATTATTCTTTAGGGTTTTCACCTTTAGGGTTTTGGTATCCTTTTATAAGGATTCCCTCTTTGTAATTCATAAGGAGATTGTATTATTTTCATCATTGTTAATAGAAGATTATTTTCTTGCAACATGGTTTTGCAGTCTCTGGCCTATTGGCCGCCATAGCTTCCTGTCTTTTTGCTTCTTCTTTGTGACAGTCTTGCATGCAGGTGTTCTTGGGATGATTTGCGTTTGTCAAATCTAACATGGTATCAGAGCCATCTTGCTGCTCGCTGTTCGTGTTTTTGTTGAAGTGATTCAGAAGCAAGACGTTATTTTTTATTTCTTTTTTGCCTGCAAAAAAATAAAAATAAAATTTTGAGGGTATTTTGAGCAAAAACGGACGCTGCCATTGCACTCAGAAGGCCCGGGAGAGTCAAAAATCATATAAAGTTTGCAGTTTTTGGCCACTGTGATTTCTGGGAGAAATTTTTTGCCCTCCTAGGGCCGTACGGCTCGAAAATCAAAAAAAAAAAAAAAAATCATTATTTTTAATGATTTTTTGCGTTAAAAATAACGCAGCCTTTGTTTTTAAAAGGCGCCGCCCAGCGGCCACCAGTGCATCGCCGAGCGGCCACCCCGCGCCCGTGCCGCCGCCGCTCTCCGGTGCTCCGCTCCGCAGCTCCTCCCGGCGGCTCCTCCGCCGTCCGCTGCCCGCCGGCCCAGCGCCCGCTCGCGGCCCCGCCGCCCCCGCTCCGTTCTGCAGGCCACCCCAGCTCCGCCAGCGCCCCCGCTCCGCTCTGCAGGCTTCGCCCGGCCCACCGCCGCTCCGCTGGCCCCCGCCGCCGGTGGCGGCCCGTTTCAGCCCCCGCGGGCTCATTTTACAGCAGCGCGGTCATATGACCGACCAGGGGTTGCGGCCCAGCCCCCGGAGCGCGCCATGCGCCCGGGGGCCTATTTTTTTTAGCCCCTGGGGCTCTTTTTTTGCCTTTTTGGGGGTACCTGGGCCTTTTTCGCTCTACAGGGAGCATACGAGGGTCTTTTTCTGACTTCCATATATCGTCGGAAAGCTCTTTCCGAGCTCTTTTCGATGGTAGAGGTTAGGGTTTTTGGTTTCACCGTTTCAACAGTATTTTTTTCTGTTGAAGTTTGATATCTTTTTTTGCCTTCCGGGAGTCATATCTGGCTCATCCGGACTCCTTTTTCGGCAAACGAGATATCGTCGGAAAGATGATTCTGTGTACTATTCAGTGGCAGAGGTATTTCTTCCAGATTCTGCTCTAGGTTTTCACTCCTCTGAGTTATGCAGTTTATGCCCTCTGGTGGTGTGCTTGGTTCTACAGGTCCGGGGATCTCTTCTTCTGGTTTCTTAGTGCACTCTTCTTTCTGACTTCTGAGCTTGCATGCTCTTTCTGATGTATCTTTGTTCTGTAAATGCACTAAGATAAAGTGTCCTCTTCTGCATTTCTGGGATCTTTTTCACCTGGTTCAGTTTTAGTATTCGCACTCAGTTATAAAGTGCCATGGGGGGATTCTGATGCATTTGCCACTATAGGCGCATCCACTCTTGTCAAGTGAGCGTACCTTCCACGACATTAGCCCATGTAGACTGTATCTATGACACCGCCTTTTATCTTGTGTGTGTGCTTCTGTTGCACTGTTGGTGTTCCTGGTTCTTCTTCTGCAGCTATTTTTGGCATCGCATTTCAGTGTTCCTGTCACCTCTCCCAGTTCAGCATTATGGGGGGGTTCACCTGTTGGTTCTATTGCTTCCTGGCTCGATTGATCAGCTCTTCAGACACTTGTCTTCTCTACCTGGTCATGCACTTCAGTGGGGGTTCCAGCAGTATCTTCTGACAGAGTTTTCAGACATGCTTCGGAGGAGCTTCTTGCTCTCTTCTTGTTCCTTTCTCTGGGACATCTTTTGCTTTATGTTTTGGGACCCATTGCTCCTTCATGCTTTTTTGTTTTCATGCATCTTGTAGTCCTTAGTTGTTTAGCTTCTCCCTAAGTTACACTTAAGGGGGGGTGTTAGAGTAGTCATATTATAGCTAATAATTAATTTATTTAATTATTAGTCTATTATTCTCTACACTTAAGTTAGACTTAGGCATCTCATTATTCTTTAGGGTTTTCACCTTTAGGGTTTTGGTATCCTTTTATAAGGATTCCCTCTTTGTAATTCATAAGGAGATTGTATTATTTTCATCATTGTTAATAGAAGATTATTTTCTTGCAACATGGTTTTGCAGTCTCTAGCCTATTGGCCGCCATAGCTTTCTGTCTCTCTTCTGTCTTCATTCTTGTAGCAGTCTTTGCATGCAGGTGTTCTTGGGAAGATTTGATGGTTATCAAATCCAACAAAATACTAACAACACTAATGATGATCTGAATATTAGAATCTTTGCTATCATGGATGAAAAGCTAAAGGATATAAATGATAAAATTAGTTATAATGGTTACTACATAAGAGAAATCCTGAAGCATAGTAATGAGGGCCTCAAAATCTCTGTGATGAACTTAAAAACTTTGTATGATTATCTGGAGAACAACTTGCAGGAAAAAACTACCATCATGGTGGTAGATGATGCTGGGGGTAAAGGCCAATCTTCAGGGCTGGGTACAAGAACCAAAAGCAATCTCAAGAGGAAAGTTCCTAAAATTCCTAAGGAGCTTACAAGCTTGAAAGATTCCATCCAAAAAATGGAGGAAATGCAAAAAGAGGATAAAAAGGCGACGAAAGCAAAGATGTAACTTGTGCAATTTTTTTGCTGGAAGGTTGTTGGTAGTTGTGCTATCAGCTTTTTTTTAGCTTTCTGTTCTAGTTTATTTTGGTGTTGTTTGCTGGGTTAGGGTCCCGCTTTGTGTCATTTAGAAAAAATTCTATGTTTGTATGGACTTTATTGAATATCTTTTGTAATCTTATGTAAATAGTTTCGCGATCCATTCAAAACCTGTATTTACCTTAAACAAAAATAATTCTTGTACACTGGTCTACTATCAGTCTTCACCAAATGAATCATAACTCATCCAAAATGGAATATAAGATCCAATGAACATAGATATGATATCTATACTCATCCATGTATACAAAACTAATCTTGTATACCAAAATACATAAACATGTGACTTCATTGTCTTGATAACTGCCTACAATGTACAAAATCTTTGTCTTTCATGAACACATAAGCATATGTTTTTATCAATGAAAAAACCTACCACTAATACAACATTAAATCAGTACATCCAAGTGCCAAAAAAACTCTATTTCCAACAATCTCCCCATTTGGATTTTATGACAACATATGGATAAAAACCATCAACCCCAAAAAATTCCTCAACATATACAGTCTTTAGCTCTTCCACCAAACTATAAACTCTTCTCCCCTTAAGAGAGGTTTTTCATAGGTTTCTCTCCCCCTTTGAAATCAATGGAAAAGGAGCCAGTATGCCAAACATTAGATCACTACCCCTTTGATAAATACATCAAAGTTCCTACATTGAATCAAACCAACCTACAATCACAAAATAATGTCAAGTTCCAACAAACACTGTTAGAATCAAAATCATTACATAGGAGATCTTGGATAGCTCCACTCAATGCGACCACTCTCCCTAAGGAGTAGTACCTATTAGAACTGAGAGGGGGGGGTGAATTAGTTAGATCAGTTATCCTAGAGTCCCAAATCTTAAGATGTAACTTTCAAAACAATTTCAACAAATTCTACAGCTCGGTAACATAAACTATTAAATTGTATGTGCCTTTACCAATTACTAGTTAATTAACTCATAGTGATTACTGACCAAATCAAATATGTAGTATGTAAAGTATGACAATAAAGAAATCATCACAGAAACATATAACACAATGATTTAATATGGAAACCCTGTTAAAGGAAAAACCACCTGGGACCGGTAACCCAAAATAATTTTCACTCTTCTGAAGTGAGCTCAGTGAAGAGCCAACCCTATTAAAGGTTACAAACACACTATTAGGTGTGACCTTGTTAGAGGATTTAAGACTAACAGTTATCGTTCAACCAACATTCACTATGCGGTTGATAGGATAACAATGTACATTCATTGAATGACATAGGGGCATAACATAAGATGGTTAAGTCCACTTGGTTAAGAGATTTTTTTGTATCAATGGTTAAACTGAAATAGTAGTTGATCTAATTAAAATACAACTTAACTTGAAGATGTTTAGATCTATTCTAAGCCCATACAAATCCTCTGATCAATATATCAATTCACTTCCTTAACTTACTTTCACTCGATAATAGCTCTCTGACGCTCAGTATTGTTCTGCAGTTTGGTTCTCCTTCAACTAGTTTGATTAGGCATGCATGGAACTATATTCACACAAAATCTTTGCAGTCTTCTTTCTTTCGGCATGTTTCAATAAAGAAACTCATATCTCTTATATAAATAGATAAATAATTTTCATATCAACCATCATATTTTTCCGCTTAATCTCCTTCATAGATTTTGCCTCTTAAACCTTCCTTGGTAGTTGTGTCAATAACACATTTCAATTCCATCCTTTAGATCTTCTCCAAAAATTTTCAGCCATGGATCTTATAACAAACTTTATCCTCAATCTCAAAATCATAACAATTTCTAGCTCATCAATTTATGTCGGCTAAACTTAAGCATTTAATACTTTCATCCATACTCGGTTAACAAAGAAATGCATTGGCAAACATAAGCTCGGTTAATACTATTGCTCAGTATACACTACACTGGCTCGGTGTATACTAAAGTGCTTCATTTATCGACCACATTGCCTTGTACATTTTGCTTCCTTGTTCATAATAGATTAATGCAACATAATCAAGTCAACAATATGAAGTCATAGACTCATCAATAAGTTACCCAAAGTATTCCTTATCCTCATCTGACATATCCATCTTTCTCTATGTAGATATCTTAGTTCTTCATCTCTTCTCTATTCTTTAAAGATGTTTAGATGTTTGTAACTAACATGATAAGTAATTTCAAACTAGTTGACATCAATGACAACATAATGACTGATTTAATTATCTTACATATATATCATTTCAGTACTCAGTGATCTCTAATCATTGATCTTCAAGTCATTCAAGTATTCAATCAGTTGTAGTTCATCAATCTCCCCCTTTGGCATTGATGGCAACACAAGCAATATGAAATATGTCATACACATACCAAATATGTATTCTACAACTATGTAAGTAAATGTTGTAGCTCGGTAAGCTCTCCCTAGCTTGATATTTTAATATGTTTAATCACTACATTAAATGACAACATTACAAGTGCATACTTTCCTCTGCAGATTTGATCTTTTCTGCTCTTAGATTCCTTATGTTCTCAGCAACAAATATTCAAAACTCTCCCTGACTTTCTCAAATTATCTCTCCCTTAGATAGATATAATCTCTTTGTTTATCATATTGTTTATCTCTCCCTTTGACAACAATTCCAAAGAAAAACATAAAACATACAGCTCTACAATAGCTAAGTGACTCTCTATTGTTCGATGCAGACAATGCATCTTAGTATATTGATATGTCAATTCTTTGTTCTAGTTCCTCAAATCTTTCACAACCTTAGACATAATCCAAAGTGTGAGCTATGTTGCATCAAAATGAATGATCTTTTGATAAGATTAGGCTAATGCAACCTCTAGATCACATTAGTGACTGGTAGACAGGGGACGAACCCCAAATCTAGTCCTCAAGTATTCAAAATTTTCCTTCGGTAGAGGCTTGGTAAAAATATCAGCAAGTTGCTCCTTTGATGTAACATATTCTAGTTTGAATTGCTTCTCCTATACTTGTTCTCTTAAGTAGTGATACTTAATAGAAATATGCTTTGTCTTTGAATGCATTAAAAGATTCTTAGAAATATTTATTGCACTAGTGTTGTCACAATATATAATCACTGGCTTAGTGATTACCTCATTCATCCCTTCCAACACTTGTTTGATATAAACAATGTTTGAACAGTTTGTAGCAGCAGCAACATACTCTTCTTTGGCAGTAGACTGAGAAATACAAGGTTGTTTCTTACTTGTCCAAGTAACAAGTCTTTCACCAAAGAAAAATGCTCCTCTAGTTGTGCTCTTTCTATCATCTATATTTCCAACTCAATCTACATCGGTGTAGACTCTTAGTTCAAATTTGCCTTCCTTAGGATACCATAAGCCATATTCCTTTGTTTTCTTCAGGTATCTCAAGATTCTTTTCACTGCAACCATATGTGAATCCTTTGGATTGGTAGAAAATCTAGCAACAATCTTCACTGCATGTGCAATATCTAGTCTACTGTGTACTACATACATCAGTTTACCAATCATAGATCAGTACAATGTTTGGTTTACCTTTGTAGATTCATCATCTTTAGTTAGTTTGCAGCCTATGACCATCAGTGTTCCATTCTTATCTTTTGGTCTAGGTGCTAAAGTCCATGTCTTGTTTTTCTCAATTTGTTCTATTCCTTCATTCATTGCATTTATCCATTCATCAATCTCAAGTGCAACCTTAACATTATTCGGTTCAAACTCACAAACTAAGCATGTATTTTTTCTTAACTTACTTCTTGTCAACATGTCATCTTGCTTGTCTCCAATGATTTGGTTCTCAAGATGATGCCTTCTAACAAATATTTCCAGCACTTGATCTCTCCTTTGTTCTTCATTATGTTCAGGTTCATTTCCTTTCTTGGTAGCTTCTTCATGTTCCTCAGTTTCCCTTTGTTGTTCCTCAGTGTTAATTTACTGATGCTCGGTCAACTCAGCCTGTGGCTTCGGTAGGTACTCTGGATGCTCAACATAAGTGAATATAACCATATTATTCTAGCTCCTTATTGCTTTCTTCCTCATTTTTATCAGCAAATTCATCAACTCTGACATTAGCACTTTCAATCATCTTATTAGTAACCTTATTCAGACACTTGTAAGCTTTTCTTTTAGTAGAATATCCAAGAAATATTCCCTCATCCCCCTTTGAGTCAAATTTCTCATTCCTATCATCTTTTAGAATAAAACATTTGCTACTAAAAATTCTAAGGTAACTTACACTTGGTGTGTAACCAAACCATAACTCATAGGGTATTTTGTTTGTGTCTTTCTTCAATTGTACTTGGTTCAAAACATATACAACTATGCTAACTGCCTCTCTCCAGTATACTTGTGCAACATTCTTTTCTAACATTAGTGTCCTCACACAATCAACAATTGATCTATTTCTCCTTTCAGCAATCCCATTCTGCTATGGTGTTCTCGGTGCAAAAACCTATCTTTTTATGCCATGCTCATTACAATAGTTAGTGAATTCATCAAAAATAAACTCACCACCTCTATCATACCTCAAGCATTTCAGTTCTTTCTCAGTTTCTTTTTCTTCTTTTTCTTTGTACCATTTAAACATTTTAAATGCCTCAGATTTCTCCTTTAAAAACATTATAGTCATCAATCTAGTGTAATATCAACAAACAAAATAAAATATCTATCTCCATAGTAGCTCTGAGTTCTCATGAGACCACATAGGTCGGTGAGAACTAACTCCAAGATTCTTTTTGTTGAATAGTCTTTACTCTTAAAACAAGATTTCTCATGTTCCCCTTTTAACATTCATGACACATAACATGATCAGGCTTTGTTAGGCTAGCTAGACCTCTAACCTTTTTCTTTTTACTAATCTTAATCATGTTATCAAAATTTACATGACATAACCTTTTATGCCATAACCATGCATCCTCATTTTTCATCAGTAAACAAGAAGTCTTAGCATTGTCAAGATAAAATAAGTTACCTTTAGATTGTCCTACTATTCCGACAAGCTTTCCACTTTCATCAAATATCTTTACCTTCTTTATTTCAAAAGCTACTCAGTGACCTGAGTTGTTAAGTTTTACCACACTTAGAAAATTGTAATTTAGTCCTTTTACCCAATAAGCATTATCACATTTGACTTTATCATTTATCAACAAAGATCATTTTCCTCTAACCATACATGGTGTATCATTACCCATTCTTACTGATCCTCCATTATAATGCTCAAGATGATCAAACTTTTCTTCATCACCAGTCATGTGATGTGTATAGCCACTATCAATGATCCAAGTATCATTTTTACTAACTTTAGAAATGAGTGTTGTTTCTACATACCTTTCTTCTTCCTCAGAATCATCCTTCATCACAAAAAATACTACTTCAACATCATCACCTGTGTCGGTATCAGTATCATTCTCTTCAGAAATGTAACATACCTTTTTGCCCTTATCTTTGTGATCTTGGTTGTCTCTGTTGTAGTGTCGGTAACTTCTATTGTTTATCCTTCCATAGCTTCCTTCACCAGATCGATCTTTGTTTCTATCTTATTATTTCTTGTTTGGGCATCTAGCAGTAATATGGCCAACTTCTTTATAGTTAAAACATGCTAAAGGTAAATTACCCTTATATCTACCTTTACCTTTAGGTAATCTCTAGGCCATAAGAGCTTCAAGTTCATCAAGCTCATCATCAGTATTACTATCACTATCATTCTTTATATTATGTCTACTGCTAGACTTACCGATCTTCAGAGAACATGAAAGCAGACTCAATAGATGGTACAACACTATTATCAAAATTGTTCAACTCAAAAGTTGTTAGCTTACCCATCAGACTATCAAGAGTAAGATTATTGCTAGGTGCAAACCTCATTTCATGTATAGCAGATATTCTGATTGCATAAGCAGGAAGCAAGGTTCTTAGAATTTTTCTTACCATTGTATCTTCATTAATGACACCACCAGATCCTCTGATAGCATCGACTACCTCCTTTATTCAGTTTGTATATTGTACTATGTTTTCTCCTTCTTTCATTTTCATATCGTCAAACCTGCCTCTTAGGATTTTAGCTCTGGCTCTCTTGACATTAACATCACCACCATAGACTTGAGCAAGTTTATCCCACATTTCCTTTGCAGTGGTGCAATCTTTGACATCCTCAAATTTAGCATCAAATAGAGCAGCAACAATCTCTATCATAGTAATGTTGTTTTCATGTCGATCTTTCAGTTAATCAAGAGTCAATGGTCCAGTTGTCGGTTGTAAGTAGCCATTTTCAAGTAGATGTAAGATAGAATCTCTGATTTTGGATATATGAAGTTTCATTTGACTTTTCCATATAGTAAAGTTGTCCTTGTTCAGCTTCATCACCTCCCTCTTATACATCTTGTGATCTTTCTACTGAAGTCCTTAAAACTCTATTCCAAGAAACCTATGCTCTGATACCAATTGTTAGAATAACTGAGAGGGGGGTGAATCAGTTAGATCATTTATCTTACAGTCCCAAATCTTAAGATGTAACTTCCAAAACAATTTCAATAAATTTTGCAGCTCAGTAACATAAACTATTAAATTGTCTGTGCCTTTACTGATTACTAGTTAATTAACTCACAGTGATTACCGACCAAGTCAAATATGTAGTATGTAAAGTATGACAATAAATTAATCATCGGATAAACATATAACACAATGATTTAACATGGAAACCCTGTTAAGGGAAAAACCACCTGGGATCGGTAACCCAAAATAATTTTCACTCTTCTAAAGTGAGCTTAGTGAAGAGCCAACCTTGTTAAAGGTTAAAAACACACTGTTAGGTGTGACCTTGTTAGAGGATTTAAGACTAATAGTTATCGTTCAACCAACATTCACTATGGGGTCGATAGGATAATAATGTACATTCATTGAATGACATAGGGGCATAACATAAGACGGTTAAGTTCACTCGGTTAAGAGATTTTTCTGTATTAATGGTTAAACTGAAACAATAGTTGATCTAATTATAATACAACTTAACTTGAAGATGTTTAGATCTATTCTAAGCCCATACAAATCCTCTGATCAATATATCAATTCACTTCCTTAACTTACTTTCACTCGGTAATAGCTCTTTGACGCTCGGTACTATTCTGTAGTTTGATTCTCCTTCAACCAGTCTGATCAGGCATGCATGAAACTGTATTCATGTAAAATCTTTGTAGTCTTCTTTCTTCCGGCATGTTTCAATAAAGAAACTCATATCTCTTATATAGACAGATAAACCATTTTCATATCAACCATCATATTTTGCCGCTTAATCTCCTTCATAGATTTTGCCTCTTAAACCTTCCTCGGTGGTTGTGTCAATAACACATTTCAATTCCATCCTTTAGATCTTCTCCAAATTTTTTCAATCATGGATCTTATAACAAACTTTATCCTTGATCTCAAAATCATAACAATTTCCAGCTCATCAATTTATGTCGGCTAAACTTAAGCATTTAATACTTTCATCCATACTCAGTTAACAAAGAAATGTGTTGGTGGAGACAAGCTCAATTAATATTGTCACTCAGTATACACTACACTGGCTCAGTGTATACTGAAGTGCTTCATTTACTGACCACATTGCCTTGTACATTTTTCTTCCTTGTTCATAATAGATTAATGCAACATAATCAAGTCAATAATATGAAGTCATAGACTCATCAATAAGTTACCCAAAGTATTCCTTATCCTCATCTGACATATCCATCTTTCTCTATGTAGATATCTCATTTCTTCATCTCTTCTCTCTTCTTTACAGATGTTTAGATGTTGGTACCTAACATGATAAGTATTGTCAAACTAGTTGACATCAATGACAACATAATGACTAATTTAATTATCTTACATATCATTTCAGTACTCAGTGATCTCTAATCATTGATCTTCAAGTCATTCAAGTATTCAATCAGTTGTAGTTCATCAGTACCCAGCATCACATTCAGATGAATAAATATGCTCTAAATACATTGGACTGATGCATTTCTACATCTTCTACTCTTCATAAGAAGGGGCCATCACCCCAAGCATACCTCTGAGATACTCAAAGGTGTCTTTAGTTAATGGCTTAGTGAATATATCTACCTACCTACTCTTTAGTGCTCACATATTCCAATTTAATCTCTTTCTTAGTGACTTTCTCTCTCAAAAAGTGATACTTAATGGTAATTTGTTTAGTCTTTGAATATAAAATTGGATTCTTTGACATGTTAATTGTGCTTGTATTATCACATTGAATAATAATAGGTTCAAAAAATGTTATACTGATATCTTTTAGTGTTTTCTTCATCCACATTATCTGATTGTAGTTATTCTACCTTTGCAGTAGACTGAGATGTGCAATCTTGCTTCTTACTCAACCATGAAACTAGTCTTCCTCCAAGGAAAAATGCTCCTCCACTTGTGCTTTTTTGTCATCAACATTTCTTGCCTAATCAGAATCTGTATATGCATATAATGTAAAATCATTTGATCTATCATACCATAATCCAAATTCCAGTGTTCCCTTCAGATATCTAAAGATTCATTTTACTGCTGCAAGATGTGATTCTTTAGGATTTGCCTGATATCTCACCACAATACCAACTGCATTAGCAATATCCAATCTAGTCTAATTCAAGTATTGTAAACCACAAATCATATATCTATACATTGTCTGCATTGTACTCAGTGAATCATCATTTTTAGTCAACTTACAACCTGTAACCATAGGTGTCCCAATCGGTTTGCATTTTTCAAATCTAAATCTTGTCAATAAGTCTTTAAGATACTTGGTTTGAGATGTGAAAATTTCATCATCAGTTTGTGTAATTTTTAATCCCAAAAAGTATTTCATCTCATCTATCATGGGCATTTCAAATTCTCCTCTCATCTTATCAGAAGATTTGTTACTTACCTCATCATTTCCTCTAAAGATAATATCATCAACAAAAACTTCAATGATCAATAGTCCATCTACATTTATTCTTAAGTACAGATTGTTATATGCATTTCCTTTCTTGAATCCCAAATGTAACAAATTCTTATCCAACCTCACATACCATGCTCTAGGTGCTTGCTTCAATCCATAGATCGCCTTCTTCAATTTACATACCATGTCTTCTTTCTTTGTTAAAGGAAATCCATTTGGTGTCTCAATGTATACCTCTTCTTATAATTCACCATTCAAGAATTTTGATTTGACATCCATGTGATAAAATTTAAATTTCTTGTTAGCTGCATATGCCAAAAAATAATCTTATTGCTTCTAATCTTGCTACAGGGGTGAAGGTTTCTTCAAAATCAATACCTTATGGCTATGAATATCCTTTACATACAAGTCTTGTCTTATTCCTTACCACTTCTCCTTGTTCATTTATTTTATTCCTAAGTACCCACTTAGTTCCTATAACATTCTTATCTTTAGGCCTTGGAACCAATTCCCATGTATTGTTCTTTTCAATCTAGTCTAGTTCTTCCTTCATAGATATATTCAGGAGATATACTCTTAGGCTCAAATTGTGAGATCAAACATATTTCATTTCTCATTCTATTCCTTTTCATAACTCTATCATACATATTTCCAATAATCTGATCAGTAGGATTCTCTTCTCTTGGTTCTTCAAACTAAACATGAATCCCATTATCAATCTCAAAGAATTGTTCTTGTTTTGTACTCCGATTTTGTGTAGTTCCTTGACTTTTGCTCACATGGTTTGTATCTCCATCTAAATCATACTCAAAAAATTTCTCTTGTACCTAAAATATCTCATAAATTTTCACATTTTCACTTTCAACAATCTTTCTCAAACTCTGATTATAACATATATATGGTTTTCTCTTAGTAGAATATCCAAGAAATATACTTTCATCACTTCTAGGATCAACTTTACCTATTTCATCATCTCTCTTGATATAGCATTTACTTTCAAAGATTCTAAAATACTTAACTGTTGGTGTGTGGCTGAACCAAAGCTCATAAGGTGTCTTGTTGGATCCCTATCTCATCTAAACTTTATTCAAGGTGTAAATTATTGTATTAACTACTTCTCTCCAATGTACATGTGAAACCTTACCTTCAAGCAACATCACTCTTGTTGCTTCACAAATAGTTTTTTTCCTTCTCTCTGCTACTCCATTCTATTACGGTGTCTTAAGAGTTGATGTTTGTCTTCAAATACCATTATCCTCATAATATGCATTGAATTTATTAGATGTAAATTCTCCACCTCTATTAGACCTCAGACATTTAATCTTAAATCTTGATTCATTCTCAACTTTTTCCTTAAAGATTTTGAACTTATCAAATGCTTCTGATTTTTCTCTAAGAAAAGTAACCCACGTCATTCTTGTTAAATCATCAATGAAAAGAACAAATACTTCTCACCATAAAATTACTTTGCCTTTGTTGGTCCACATAAATCTGTATGCACAATCTCCAATTTCTCCAATGTGGAAAATAATTTTCTCTAAAATGAACTTTTTGTCTATTTTTCCATGACACATTCCTTACATAACATGTTAGAGGGCTTCAAAATATTAGGTAAGTCTTTGTCTACATTTAAATTTCTGACCTTCACTATGCTATCAAATTTTATGTGACAAAATCTTCTATGCCATAACCAATTGCCATAAACTTTTGCAATAAAACAACTTACTCTAGAAGGATTTAATTGAAATATATTACCTCTGGTTAAAGTACCAGTTGCAATCTCATTTCTTGCCTTGTCTTTGATTGAACACATCTTATCATAAAATTGTAAGTGATATCCATTATCAACAAGTTGTCCAACACTTAACAAGTTATGTTTCAATCCATCAATGTTAGTCTTACCATCAAGTGTGATTGATCCTTTTTCCTTTATCATGCAAGGAGTATTGTCACCAAATGTAACAAAAATACCATCATGCATTTTTAGTACAACAAATATATCTTTATCATGTGTCATATAATGTGAACATTTTGCTATATATGATGCAATCTTCCTTCTTCTTTTCAACATGTGAAAGAAGTGCTTTCTCTTTTGTAATAGGATTTTCATCTTTGATATCAAAAAATCCAATTTCATCTTCATTATCACTATCTTCTAGGTTAATATCCTTAAGATAAATTTCATCATCATCATTAAAATAGAAACATTCTTTAGGTAATTTTGACTTGTAAGGCTTATTCTTAATCATAGATACACTTGTAGGACATCTTGATGCAAAATGACCATTTTTTTTATATGAATAACAAATAATCGACAAATAACCTTTAAAAGCTCTCTTACCTCTATGTTCTCTTTTTTCAATCAAAGCTTCAAGCTCATCCAACTTCTTTTCTTCTTCCTCAATTTCTGCCCAATCACTTTGATGCAGTGCAAGGTAGGAGAATCCCCGATGGAGATTTCCTAGCCCCTAGCAAATAACCAAACAATAGAATATAATAACAATACAGAGATATAGATCCACACAATGCCAATACTCATAATAGAATCATCATATTTTCATCCAACATGCCCGACTGTAAGGCCTTCTGGGTTATGGCCAAATACAATGCAATTAAAATAGAAACTCCACAAGATCTCACAAGATCCAAACCAAAACCCTAGCTAGCCCAGATCCACACACTGGTAGGAACCCCCAAGGAAGATCTAAACTTGTGCTCGCAAGCCCACCAAGCAATCTCCTTGTTTCCCAAGCCGCAGCTACTAGCTCTCCTCAAAACTCGCTCCACATCCACCTCCTCTTCTCCCAAGTGGGTGAATGATTGCCTAAAGACTTCCCCCACAACCCCTACTTATACCAATCTAAGCCACAGGTCGGCCCTCAACATAAATTAAATACAAATACCAAAATTAAATGCCACAAGTTGGCCAACAACAACAATTAAATGCCCAAAATAGATGTCTTAGTAGAATCATGATATCTCCTAGCTCTGAATGAATTAAAACTCATGCTTTGAACTGTAGGTAGAAATATAGGCCCTCTTCAATCCTTGAAATTTTTAGCCTCTAACTCTTTGTGGAAAATTACTTATATGACCTGAAATAGGAACCAAATTCCTAAGCAAGGCTGAGCTCCTTCTAGGCCATGCTGAGAAACCAAGACCATTAAATACATCAAAACTAATTACCCAAGACCCAAGCAGGTTTATCAAACTATAACAAACCCCTCACATATGAAAATAAGTCCATACAACTCCATCAAATCTCCCAAACATGCAGGATAGCCAACTACCCTAGGATGCTCCTACATCACACTTGCATACTCTCCAAGATTTTTGCTTCTTTTTCTCGCACTTTTGGTTAGTACCTTTTTATCCTTTTGTGCACTAGCTCTAAATATTGTCTCAACTCTAGGTAAAGTATCTTTTAATCTTATAGATTCAAAATATTGTAACTTACCAATCAACATTTCCCTGTTAAATCCATTCATGAGTGGAATGACTTCTTCAATAGCATTTGCCTTTTTCTCATAAGCTAGTGTAAGAGATCTGAGAATATTTCCAACAATTTCATATTTAGGAATAATACCTCTTGTGCTCCTTATTCCCATGACAATCTTAGTGATCCTTTGAACATATGACATGATGGTTTCATCTTCCTACATTTTAGCTTCTTCAAGTCTTGTTTTCCAATTTTGCAACTTATCCCTTTTTGTATATTCATCACCTTCATATAACTTTTTTATTTTAACCCAAATATCATGTGCAAGATCAAGTTATTTTACCTTAATGAATTCAGATTCAAATAGGGAACTTATCAACACTTCCCTTGCAATCATGTTATGTTGAAATAACTTCTTCTCATCATCAATGAATGTGCATAGATCACTCTCAGCTTTGACTTGAGTTTGTGTCTTTGTAATCAGCCAATAGTTTATTCCCATGCAGATCGAGTGTGTTCTCATCTTGTTCTTCCAATTGTCATAGTTATCTCCATCAAACTTAGGACTCTCCTTCCTTTAGGTCATTTAATATCTCCTCAAGATGATAATATTCCTTCTCAAAGAGGACTTGATGCTCTGATACCAATTGTTAAGAATTAGAGTCCACACACAACTAAGAGGGTGGGGTGAATCATTTGTGACCAAATCAAATTAAATCCAAAACTTGTAATGTTGAAAGTTAAGAACAGTAACAAGAATAAACCAAAAAATTAATCATGCACCATAACACAAAGATTTTTTCTCAAGGAAACCCTTAATCAGAGGGAAAACCCCAGTGGGGATGGAACCTACAAGATAGTGTACTAATATATAAATTCCTTTTGAAAGGATGTGACCCTGCTAGGAGTCAAATGAAGTTCATTTAGTACAATAGTCCCTATTAAAGGATAGGTCCCTGTTAGGAGAACTTGAACCCTTGTTAGAAGGTTCTAACCCTATTAAAGGTTGAAAGGAAACAAGTAGACCCATTGTCCAAATGCTCCAACAAAGATGATAGATTGATGTTTCAGGATAACATATCCAAGAGGGTGAACCGATTGAACCTAAAACTCAATTTTCCATAATAATTCCTTTGAAGTCTACAAATCAATTAAAAAATTCCTCTATTATGCTCTGCATTATCTTGTATATCCATCCATTGCATTATCCTTACCATACATACTAAACAAGGAAAACAACTTTCCTTTATTCCTGATACAAAAATACTAATTAGGTCAGCTTGTTAAAGCTTCCCCAACATAGGGCCATGCTAAGGCATACACACCTTCTCAAGAATTATTACAAATGTTACATTATGGTTCCCACACGTTACAATACATATATTACATTTTACAATGAAAAACAACACACTTCATCAACATAGTTAGCTGCTAGTAAAATATGTTGTATGTTACACAACAACGACTATTCTAGAATAATCCAAATTCCTTTCTATCATGAACATAGCTGGACAAACAAGTCTTCTACCATGATCCAAGCTCGTGGATGTTGATTCCACTTCACCAATAAGATATAGAAAATATGCCACAAACTATCACTATTAATAATTCGTGTACACTTGTCTACTACTAGTCTTCACCAAATGAATCATAACTTATCCAAAATAGAATATTAGATCTAGAAAACATAGATATGATATATATACTCATCCATGCATACAAAACTAAGCTCGCATACCAAAATACATCAACATATGACTTCATTGTCTTGATAACTGCCTATGATGTACAAAATATATGTCTATCATGAACACATAAGCATATGTTGTCATCAATGATAAAACCTACCATCCATACAACATAAAATGAGTACATCCAAGTGCCAACAAAAATCTATTTCCAATAGGAATACCATAAAATATATATTGTGTAATCTTTCTTTAGTTATGCAACTTGAAACTCATCCTAACCTATCCATACCATTCCTATACACTATTCCCTATTCTTCTATACTTAGCCAAATACTCATTCTGACCTTCAGTAATCACAAAATCTATCAAGTGGTCATGAGAGTTATATGTATTTTCCATCAATGATAACATACAAATCATCTAATGCAGTGTCTCTTGCCAACACTCAAGACATGTTATATCTTGTTTCACCCATCGACGGGTCTAGATATTTTGGTAATCAAGTCATGGACTTGGTTGTGGTGTTCCAAAAATTTTGGTTAATGTAATGTACATTGTAAACATCTTAAGTGCGACCTATATTTGGGTCATGGTGTACTGTGTTGTAATTTATTCTTAAGTGTGCATATATTTAGGGTTGATGGTAATGCATTAAATACAATTGTAATTTTTTTTTATTTGGGGCCAACACACATTTGGTGTGGACGACATATGTATGATTGGATATCTATATAAATAAAGAAAACCTTTTTGTAACAAATTAGAGAGTAAATGTGTGTATGAGTATGAATGTGGAGTCTTGGAGTGAGTTCCTAATGGTGGGGTATGCAAGATGAAGCTAAGTTTGTAAGATTATTAATAAATCAAGAAGGGTATTTGTATACAGATTTGTAGTGGATAAGACAATGATATATAGAGAGAAGATCAATAATTGGATACCTTGTTGGATGTGGTAGCTAGGCTAAATTGTTAAACTAATTCATGTATAGTTAGATGCAATTTTATCAGTTCATCTTTTGTCAGTGAATTTTTAATTGAGAGTTAGCCATTTTCATATTTCAGGGTAGTTAGCCCGACTGACAATGAGCCAACTGGAAATGAGCCAAACTATAGTGAGAAAACTGGTAGTGAGCCTTTGTAAAAATTACCTTAATTGGTGTCACCTAAACTAGTGTTTCATTTTATGAGAATTAGCTTCTCTATGGTTTTTTCCAGTTTAGGTTTTCCACGTAAATTTTGGTGTTCTTTATGTTGGTGTTTATGTGCTTTCATGTTTTATATGTTATAATTAATTGATGTGGTTATCAATAGAACGTAATTTAATATTGATATAACAAGTATTATCATTTGTATGGTTTGTGTGTTTATTGACATAGTAAAATTTTTATTAAGTGTTTGAGAATAATTGATTCACCCCCCTCTCAATTATTCAACATGTTAAACATAACCACCATAAATAGAGGCATAACTACACAAGTGAGTGACATGAGGTGCTACTAACACTTAAAGAGTGAAGTATTTGAGTGTTCTGAAAAAATGAATAGCTCATAGGAAAAACACCAATTATAGTATTTTTTCATTTTTCTCTCTTTTTTCATTCTTGATAATGACAAGTGACTATATGCAACCCAATTTTCAATCACTCACCACTTAGTGGTGTTGTAAAATAATTTCACCACCAAGAATTTATTTCAACTACAATCCACCATAAAATGGTTCTCAAATTTTAGTTGTTTAACAATGCCTGAAGGTTTTCATTGTTTGAATTTATAGCTTCTTATTTTTTTCCCATTTTTTTTATTTTTCTTTTGAAAAACTGCATAGAATGACCAAAGAAATTGAAACTCTCATATGGATGTTGAAGTGATACTTTCCAAATCTAGGAGTTCCTTTGGAATCCCTTTAATGAAACTCACTGTTGAAACTAGTTATATGATGCAAAACTTGAAATGATGACCAAATACAAGAAATATACCTCATCAAGAGTGGCTGTGAATATTCTCATAGCATGTTTACTACAAAAATTCATGATCCCATTTATCCCATGCCACTATGTCTGAAAGATGACAATAGAAATTTGGAAGACATGCCAAATCACTTACTGAAAATAATTACTTACAAGAGAAGCAATCTCTCAAAGATAAAGAAATGTAGTGAAAGACTAATTGTAGTCTCTCAACTTCTCCATTATGTCTAGAGATAGGTAAACATGATTTACCTATTATGTTGAAGTGCAGTGATAAATAGTACAATATGCTCAAGTTCCTTGTAGGACCTCCACAAGCCTTCAATTTTTCTCTCAATGTGCATCTTGTGAATAATCAACCAAGAACATGAGATGACAAGATTCATGGTTACACCAAGTTGCATTATGTGATCCACATGAGTAAGCACCAAGGATGGTGAAAAAGATAATGCATGCCCATTAGTGTTGAACATGTGGCACAAAATGTCCTCTTGTGATCTCCTAGAGTGTAGCACAAAAGAAACTTCATCATGTAGTTAGAAATGCATCTCTACAATCTCATAAAGAGAAGCATCATCAATTGGCACAAAAGTGTCAAAGAACCACCATAAGAAACTTGTAACCATATTCTCATGAACAAGTAGATCAAGTATAGAAAACAAATACCATCATTTTAATAACTTCACCATTATGATTAATTTATTGATTAGAAAATTAATAGTAAAGTTATATATATATATATATATATATATATATATATATATATATATATATATATATATATATATATATATATATATATATATATATATATATATATATATATATATATATATAACTAACTTTACTATTCAACACAAGAATGCATACCTTGATTTAGTCCAAATCTCACACACATGCTTTGATTAGAAGCACCAATGAAATAAAAATGAAGACTTTATCATGATTCAACCAATGATTTCTAAAATTTAATGGATTTTCCCCCAACTTAATTTAACAACACAAAATCATGAGGGCATTAGGACAATCCAAGGAAACAAGAAATACAATGATATATAATATCTTGATTTTTTCAATGAATTTTCATCCTAAGATAAAGAATCAAGAATGAAAAATATATAAATATTAATACCTTGATCCTTGTCAATGAGCAATCATTATTTTGTATAATTGTATCATTATATCCTTGTCAATGTTTGGTATGGTCATTAATGCATTCAAACCTATCTAATTATACTCAATTATAAAATCAAGCATCAATAGGTCTAAATCAATAAGTGTGTGAGGAATACATATTTTGACCATAGGCCCCCAAGGATCTATATAATTGAGTATAACAATATTAAAAGATAGATCTTGTAGGCTTTCATTTGTTATATCACACAATTATTGAATAATTAATGTATTTAGCTCAACATTTCTTATTACATGATTAATTTCAATACACACATCGATGAGTTCCATAATAAAATTAAACTCACGTTGAAGTGTTTCCTCATGTGTGTGAATGTCTATTAAATTTTGGGATTTAAGAACTAAGTTAAATATTTTTCAATAGATCATAGTGTTCTTCTAATTTAAGGAACTCAAAACCATATCCTTTAATTGAGGGAATATACTTAAATTGTGATTAGCCAATTTTAAGAAAATTATTAGAATGCAAAGGGATCCATGAATTTGAATTATCATATGTAGTTTCAACCAGTGTATTTTGTAATGTGTTATTAGGCATTATGGTTACCTTTGGTGGATATGGTGAAGAGGACAATATATGAGATGGATAAAATAATGAAAATGGTAAGAATTTTTGTGGATGTAAAGTGGGTGGGATGAAGTAGGATAGGTATAATGGAGATGGTTTTGATGGATATAGTGGTTGTTGTGAGCCTTCGCTATTCCATTCACCATATATAATAGGTGAAGAAGTATTTTTTGAAGAAACATAATGTCTTTTTAATCCTATTAAATCATAAGACATTTCAAAATCATTAAGCATACCTTAATCTTCCCTACTTGGCATGTGAATTTTTTGAGTTACAAACAAGATTGGTGCATCCTTACCATTGTTTTGTTGAGGCTCTCTTATATCTTGTATATCTATTAACATGTCCTCTTGATCAACTTGGCATGTACACTTAGCCTCATCCTTGCAACAATTAGAACAACACATGGTTAAATCATTATTTTAAAAATTCCATTATCTTAAAAATTCATCAATTATATGTTCTTGCTCATCCATAGAATTAAGATTTGTAGATTCATGTGACAATGGTAATGGAAGATCATAAGAATATATGTTGCATTCATGAGATAGATGGGGTAGAAAAATATCACCTTGGTTACATGAGATTTCCCCGTCGATTTCCTTTTTGGTTTAAAAATTCAAAAGTAGGGAGGGGGAGGGGGGGTCAAGGGGCAACACCCAAGTCACACTCCCTACCACCAAGCACATTTTCCCTCTTGTGGTTCCTTCAAATTTTTCATTTTTGAAACATTTTTCTCCCAAAATTGATATGTCTGCACTATCTTGAAAATGCAACATTTTTTACATCTTCGTGTTGTTTCTTCAATATTAATTTTTCTTATCAATCTCACAACAAATAATGAATATATAAATGTTTCTTTAATTTCTAAGATCTACCTCAAAAAATGCATCTATTTGATTTAAAACAAAGCAAGCCAAGGTTAATAATCTAAACAAGGTAGGCAATTATGTAGATTTTCACCAAGGCACAATGGTCTTAACTTAGCTCACTATGATTTAAATCCTTCAACACCTCTCCCTGGTAATGGCACCAAAATGATGCACAAAATTGTTGATCAAGACTTGGGATCAAATTGTTGTAAAAGTATTTACTTCCTTAGTTTGCTCATAAAAATGTCAATCTGGGGATTGTATTCTTGTGAAAGGTATTGTGGTTATTTGTTGAAGAGATGAAGATAGTGAGATGAGTGGGGATGAATGCATTTAGGACACATAATAATTTCCTAAGTGCAAATCTGATTGGATTTCCTATTTTATCTTTTTACTAAAAATGCGATAGGAACTATTAACAAAATATTGTAATCACCCAAAAATGGCCTAGTAAACTTTGAGCCCCTTTCTAAACGTTAAAATTTAAATACTAGACTAAATCTTGTGCTTAATCAATTTTGCATATTTATTTAATCTCTTATTTCTTGATCAAATCATTATTTTATCATTTATTTGATTATATCCTAAAGTTTGACCACTTTATCCTAAGCTTTATTTAATTAAGAGAACATGCTCCCTTTTAATTAAATAATGGAAACCACTTTTCTAAAAATTAAAAAAAATTAAAAAAATTAAAAAATTAAAAGTGCACTTTCCAATGAGATGGAATCTTTTGACTTTTGAAAAAGGATTTTGCCTCTTTATCTCAACCACTCATTATTTTGCCTCTTAATCATGTCCATTGATTTTGCCTCTTGAGAATCTTGAGCACATGGATCAACCAAGATTTAATCTCCACCCTTTCTCATTCTTGTTGCCTCTTAACCTTGATCATCCACTCATTTCTAAATCCTTTAAAAGGAGACTCTCTCCTCACTTTTAGAAATCCCACCCTCATTGCATTCTTAGCTTCTTGAGTTATTAAAATCTTATTGTAGGTTCTTGGAGTCTTGTCATCTTAGAATATTAGAATCTTGGAGTCTTAAAATCTTGTCATCTTGGAGCTATTGCATTCTTGCATTCTTGCATATTTAAGCATTGCATCATCATTTATCTTAGCTTTGTCATTTGCTTTCTTGCATCTAGCTTAATCCATCTAGTTTAGATCTACTTTTCTTGCATTTCTTGCATATCATTTTAGCTTAGATCTTGCATCTCATCTTAGATTAATTTACATTATCATTTGAATCTTTTATTCTATAGTACACCTTGTAGGGATCTTGCTTATAGGCTTCATTTAAGAGCCACCATCTTTATCTGCATGATTCTTGCACGCTATGGATAGGAAGTTGTTAACTGCCTTCTAAAACTCCAAATTCATTGGATCTCTTGGATATAAGGGTTTATAGAAGTGATCACACTTTTTGGTTCACATTTTTGGCATCCATCATGGGTCTAACCCATGAATTTTGAATACTCACTTTAGTTTTTGATGCGGAGACATTCATCACACTCTACAAAAGCTTCAAACACTTCATACACCTCTCTTAAATCTACATTTTAGTACCCTCCATCTGCATATTACATTGTCTTTCTACATAGACACACTGGCTAGAGGCTCCAAAACCCCCAATACTCTAATAATAATAATATATATCAACTCAATGCACAACATTAAACTCCATGTTTAAACGCTGAGCCCATAGTTGGTTTATATATCTATTGATCACCTCATGCCTTGTGGGTCGATGTCAACACAACATGCATGTACATGGTGACACATTTCCCCACTTTTTCTCCATGAATCTTCACTAGCCGAGTTGCCTATTTGCTCAACATGCGATGCCACTTTAAGAATGCGGCCACCTTTCACCATAATCATAGGCTGGGTACTAAACTCATGGTTGATGTCTTGTAGGTTTTACACGATTGGTGACCACACTTCACCATCATACGGGTCTGTCGTAGTACGTTCTTGTGTAATAAAAATTTCACCACCTTTTCAAGGTTTGAGCACCATATGAAATGATCACCATTAGTTGCTTCAAGAGTAACATTCAATACCTTTTCAGTAATGATCACCATTAGTTGCTTCAAGAGTAACATTCAATACCTTTTCAGTTATGCCAAATATAAATGTCTCTACAAATAATTCTCGGAGCTTCTTCAAGAGGTCATTGAATGGCATTCCGCAATCTCTTCATAGGGATAAACAAACTCCCAACCACCTTTTCGCTAGCCCTGCATGGTCCGACACCAACACAAGATTCACATAACGGTTCTTGAAAAACCATTTTGGATTAAATTCCATTCTCTACCAAATGACACGGCTTCTATACTACCAAATCGACAACACACAGACCCAAATCAATAAACCATTACATTGTTTAACAAAACCCGAAACATGAAATAACTAATACCAATCCACCGATAAGGGATTCATTGGACCCAAATTGTAGAAGAAAATAATAATAAAGGAAACCACCACTTAACACTAATTCTTAATCTGCAATAACAATTTTCCAAGTATATCAACCATGCAATGTAGAGAGAATGACACAATGGGAATTGAAAATACTATTTTATTGAAGCTGAAACTTTGAAACTTCAAATTCATACATAATATAAATGGCTCTTTGGTTGAAGGCCAGAGAGCCAACTCTCTTTTTCTATTCTTTTGTTCTCTCTAAGCTATCTTCCATAGCTTTTCTCTCTCTCTCTCTCTCTCTCTCTCTCTCTCTCTCTCTCTCTCTCTCTCTCTCTCTCTGATTCCCCTTTCTTGGCTACATTTCTCTCCCTTATTAGGGATGCTCAAACAGTTATAAAACCACCCACTTACCTAATGACACCGCCCACTTTCCATGCCCAATGTGTGCCTTTTCAGTTACAATGTTGTCTCATAATAGAGATTCTAGGGTCCCATAATTACATCATGCCATTTTGTTTTTAAAATACATCAATGCAATTTGAATCATTTTAACCATTTCTTAACATGGTGTCATGAAATTCTACATGACTCAAACATAGTGATATTATGATACTTGTCATAATGCTCAACGTCAGGGTGCCTCCGCACCATACTCCCAAAGTTGAAAGATTTCCAAGTCCCTTTGGAAATGTCCAATGGTTTGTGCCTCATTGGCTGCTAACCTCTATGATGATGCCTCCGCTACTTCTGTTAATGATGACTCCTATCAATGGAGTGCCTACTGGTCACTATCCACCTTGCTTCCCGCTGCTTCACACAACTTCTATATTGTCATCTTGCCCATCCAAGATCTTGGAAGATGTTGACCACCCTTCTCTTAGTGGTTGCTCTCATGCACCTTCTACCCAGCCTTATCTTGATGGAGACAATATCAAGACCCCTGCTAAGATCTTCACTCAAGAATAACTTCATTCTTCTACAGTTTGATGGATCACTCTTGCAACTAGTTAAAACTCTACCCACCAAAACACCAAACCTTTTGCTGGCTCTGATACCATTCTGATGCAGAGACATTCATCACACTCTACAAAAGCTTCAAACACTTCATACACCTCTCTTAAATCTGCATTTCAGTACCCTCCATCTGCATATTACACTATCTTTCTACATAGGCATGCCAGCTAGAGGCTCCAAAACCCCCAATACTCTAATAATAATAATATATATCAACTCAATGCACAACATTAAACTCCATGTTTAAACACTAAGCCCATAATCAGTTTATATATCTTCTGTTCACCTCATGCCTTGTGGGTTGATATCAACACAACATGCATGTACATGGTGACACATTTCACCACCTTTTCTCCATGAATCTTCACTAGCCAAGTTGCCTATTTTCTCAACATGCGATGCCACTTTAAGAATGTTGCTACCTTTTGCCATAATCATAGTCTGGGTACTAAACTCATTGTTTATGTCTTGCAGGTTTTACATGATTGGTGACCACACTTCACCATCATATGGGTCTATCGCAACATGTTCTTGTGTAATAACA
The DNA here is from genome assembly GCA_027943335.1 of Chamaecyparis obtusa. NCBI lineage: Eukaryota > Viridiplantae > Streptophyta > Pinopsida > Cupressales > Cupressaceae > Chamaecyparis > Chamaecyparis obtusa. Next base: position 841,245 of record BSBK01005650.1, on the reverse strand, counting down.
AGTTCACCACCTTTTCAAGTTTCGAGCACTATATGAAATGATCACATCGGCTTCTTCAAGAGTAATGTTCAATACCTTTTCGGTTATACCAAATATAAATGTCTCTACAAATAATTCTCGAGCCTTCTTCAAGAGTTCATTGAATGGCATTCTGCAATCTCTTCACAGGGATAAACAAACTCCCAACCACCTTTCCGCTAGCCCTGCATGGTCCAACACCAACACAAGATTCACATAATGATTCTTGAAAAACCATTTTGGATTAAATTCCATTCTCTACCAAATGACACGGCTTCTATACTACCAAATCAAAAACACATAGACCCAACTCAATAAACCATTACATTGTTTAACAAAACTCGAGACATGAAATAACTAATACCAATCCACCGATAAGGGATTCATTGGACCCAAATTGTAGAAGAAAATAATAGTAAAGGAAACCGCCACTTAACACTAATTCTTAATCTGCAATAACAATTTTCCAAGCATATCAACCATGCAATGTAGAGAGAATGACACAATGGGAATTAAAAACACTATTTTATTAAAGCTAAAACTTTGAAACTTCAAATTCATACATAATATAAATGGCTCTCTGGCTGAAGGCCAGAGAGCCGACTCTCTTTTTCTATTCTTTTGTTCTCTCTAGGCTATCTTCCGTAGCTTTTCTCTCTCTCTCTCTTCGATTCCCTATCTCGGTTACATTCCTCTACCTTATTAGGGATTCTCAGACAGTTATAAAACTACCCACTTACCTAATGGCACTGCCCACTTTCCATGCCCAACATGTGCCTTTTTGGTTATAATGTTATCTCATAATAGAGATTCTAGGGTCCCATAATTACATCATGTCATTTTGTTTTTAAAATACATTAATGCAATTTGAATAATTTTAACCATTTCTTAACATGGTGTCATGAAATTCTACATGACTCAAACATAGTGATATTATGATACTTGTCATAATACTCAACGTTGAGGTGCCTCTGCACCATACTCCTAGAGTTGAAAGATTTCCAAGTCCCTTTGGAAATGTCCAATGGTTTGTGCCTCATTGGCTGCCAACCTCTATGATGATGCCTCCGCTACTTCTGTCAATGATGACTCCTATCAATGGAGTGGCTACTTGTCACTATCCACCTTGCTTCCCGTTGCTTCACACAACTTCTATATTGCCATCTTGCCCATCCAAGATCCTGGAAGATGCTGACCACCCTTCTCTTAGTGGTTGCTCTCGTGCACCTTCTACCCAGCCTTATCTCGATGGAGACAATATCTAGACCCCTGCTAAGATCTTCACTCAAGAATAACTTCATTCTTCTATGGTTCGATGGATCACTCTTGCAACCAGTTAAAACTCTACCCACCAAAACACTAGACCTTTCGCTGGCTCAAATACCATTCTACTGCGGAGACATTCATCACACTCTAAAAAAGATTCAAACACTTCATACACCTCTCTTAAATATGCATTTCAGTACCCTCCATTTGCATATTACACTATCTTTCTACATAGACATGTCGGCTAGAGGCTCCAAAACCCCCAATAATCTAATAATAATAATATATATCAACTCAATGCACAACATTAAACTCCATGTTTAAATGTTGAGCCCATAATCAGTTCATATATCTTTTGATCGCCTTATGCCTTGTGGATCAATATCAACACGACATGGTGACACATTTCACCACCTTTTCTCCACGAATCTTCACTAGCCGAGTTGCCTGTTTGCTCAACATGCGATGCCACTTTAAGAATGTTGCCACCTTTTTCCATAATCATAGGCTGGGTACTAAACTTGTGGTTTATGTCTTGAAGGTTTTACATGATTGGTGACTGTACTTCACCATCATATGGGTCTACCATAGCATGTTCTTGTGTAATAACAAGTTCACCACCTTTTCAAGTTTCAAGCACTGTATGAAATGATCACCATCAGCTGCTTCAAGAGTAATGTTCAATACCTTTTTGGTTATACCAAATATAAATGTCTCTACAAATAATTCTCGGGCCTTCTTCAAGAGGTCATTGAATGGCATTCTACAATCTCTTCATAGGGATAAAAAAACTCCCAACCACCTTTCTACTAGCCCTGCATGGTCCGACACCAACACAAGATTCACATAACAATTCTTGAAAAACCATTTTGGATTAAATTCCATTCTCTACCAAATGACACGGCTTCTATACTACCAAATCGAAAACACACAGACCTGATTCAATAAACCATTACATTGTTTAACAAAACCTGAAACATGAAATAACTAATACCAATCCACCGATAAGGGATTCATTGGACCCAAATTGCAGAAGAAAATAATAGTAAAGGAAACCGCCACTTAACACTAATTCTTAATCTGCAATAAAAATTTTCCAAGCATATCAACCATGCAATGTAGAGAGAACAACATAATGGGAATTAAAAACACTATTTTATTGAAGCCGAAACTTTGAAACTTCAAACTCATACATAATATAAATGGCTCTCTGGCTGAAGGCCAGAGAGCTAACTCTCTTTTTCTATTCTTTTGTTCTCTCTAAGCTATCTTCCGTAGCTTTTCTCTCTCTCTCTCTTCGATTCCCCTTTCTTGGTTACATTCCTCTACCTTATTAGGGATTCTCGGACAATTATAAAATTGCCCACTTACCTAATGACACCGCCCACTTTCCATGCCCAACGTGTGCCTTTTTGGTTACAATGTTATCTCATAATAGAGATTCTAGGGTCCCATAATTACATCATGTCATTTTGTTTTTAAAATACATCAATGCAATTTGAATCATTTTAACCATTTCTTAACATGGTGTCATGAAATTCTACATCACTCAAACATAGCAATATTATGATACTTGTCATAATGCTCAACGTCAAGGTGCCTCTGCACCAATTTTTAAGGCTAACCCTTGTGCAGGTTGAGTTGAAGGCAAAAAATTTAGATTTTTGAAATATTTGGTCATATCTTCCAAATGGCTTGGTATTTTCATCTAAAATTGTTTTGGTAGGTTGGGGATGGATCAGAGGTGCCTCAGTTTGAAAATTAGATTTTTATGATCATTTTTCTGTAAGTTATAATTTTTTATTGATTTTTCATGAAAATTCATTTCTAATTGCAAATCAGAGGATTTTTTGGAAAAAAAATTATAGTTTTGGAAAGGTTTGAGAATTATATAGGGGGTTACTTCTTTGTGTTTTTAATTTGGATGCAAGAACATAACTCAAATAGTTGATTTATGAAAAATGGTCTATTTTGGTAAAATGGGTCTCTAGGACACAAATTAAGGGATATTTCTTAGATTTTTACATTTTTGGAAAGCTCTCAGATTTTTAATAGGGGTCTCTTCTTTTCATTTCTATTTTTGGGGCTGAAATTATAGAAAATAAATCGAATCTTGTTGACTAGGTCAAAAGCAAAAAAACAATTGTGATGAGCTTGCACTTTATTTGCACATAGTTCAATGCATGATTGGGATTTCTTGAAAGTCTTTGATATTTCCTATCTCCTAACAAGTGGTTTTACGAGGCTATTGGTTTCATTTGCATACTTTTTGTGCCCTAACTTATGGTTTTGTAGGATTTGCTTGCCAAAGGAATTGCATTGCTAAGACTAATAACATTATGGTTTTGGAGTTTGCTTTGGAGGTATGTAACTAATCTTGTGTGTCTTTGTTAGCATTGATCATTTTTCATAGGCACGCAGCTTAATTAGTTGTCTTTTGGTAAATGAACATGTGCTTGATGTGTTTGAGAGAAACTATGGAGTAGGAGAGTATGCTCTTTTCCTTGTGAAAAATAAAAAATCTAGACCTCCATTAGCTATCCATTTACTTTTCTTGCATTTACATTTAGAGGGCCTGCCAAGAGAGCAATCTTTTGGGAATGACCCAAGTGAGGAACAAGCGAACCTGGATAATCTATCCCATAATCAAAAGCTTCCTTCAATCCAAAGAGAGGGAAGACTTGGCTATTTTCTACTTCTAATGCTTCTTCATGTCTAGGGCCTAGTTTCCTCAATCTTGCTAAGGAAGACTACACTTGATCGAGTGCTTGTAGGGCCTTCTTGGTCTCAATCTTGTTTACAAGACTACAAGGGGAATACATTCAACTTTTATAGGGCTGAGAGGTCTCAATTTTTCTTGCAAGACTATACTTTTTTGGGTGTTGTAGGGCTATATGCCTTAATTTCACTTGCAAAACTATAGGGGATAGTTATGAATGAAGTTTTATTAAATACCTTAAGTTAGAGGCTACACTATTGTCTAAAAGTATCATAATCTTTGTACAAGGACTGATCCAAGTGGTTTCCTGGATCACCTCAAGATTACTCACCATATGCATTCCTTTGGAATATCAAGTTGTGGGCAACAATTTTGATACTAGCCTTTCCTTAGGTAGTTCTTGCTTGATGTATTTTCAATTTGTGTTAGACCCGTGGAAATCTTTATGAACATACACTTGACATTATTGGAATATTGACACAAAATTTAGACCTCACAATTTCTTGTATCATGCAAGGTTACTTTATCCCTTGCTTGATTGTTTGAAGACTACTCTATGCATCAAATTTTCTTTAAAAACTTGATCTTGAAATTCAAACTTGCTGTCAAAATTCAAATTTGCTGTCAAAACTAGAAATCATTATCTTAATATCACCTACAGTAATGAGAAATATCATACACCATTTTAGAATATCATTTTTCCTTAAGATAAATATTGTATGTCAATACTAGGGTCTATAGTTTGGCATGTCATCAGAAAATTGTATCATCCTGAAGTATCGTCTGCTTTACTATGAAAGTTTGTATGACTTATTATCCCTATCTAACTATCATCTGGCTTACTGAGGTTTTTCACCCAGTCATTGATTTGAGTTTTTTTTTCTCTAAATTTTCTCTTAGTTGTCTTAGGAAGCTTATACTTGAGTACTTTTGGTATCTTGGTCTGAAACTAGCACATTAGGAATTGCCTTTAGCTAATGAAGATCACTTGTGTCTCTTTAATACACTCTTGGTTAGTGAATGGTTCACTTGTCCACTCTTTTTGTATCTTTTCTTTTGGATGCTTGCATCTTATCTTTGCTTATTCACAAGTGTTGTACATGGGAAAATCTACCTGTGGCTTCGGCATCTTATGGTAAGTTATCTTTTTTACACTTTTTCACTTTGAACAAGTGGACACTTTGCTTACCTAGTTTGAAAATCAAGTCATTCTAAGTTATCCTATTTAGCTCTTGAAAATCTTCTTTCATGTCGGTTAGGAATCATGACTCAAAAAATGTACACTAAGGAAGAAGAGAGAGAAATGGCAACCTTATCTAAACAATTCCAGTCTTTGAAAGCTAACTTTGAAATATTGTAGAAAAAACATGATGCATCCTCTAATATATATTCATGGTTCAAAAGGTACACTAAGGAAGAAGAGAGAGAAATTTAAGCCTTGTCTAAACAATTCCAATCTTTGAAATCTAGAATTCAACACTTGGAGAAAGAAAAAAGATACATCCTCTAACCAACATTCTCATAAAATAGTCTATCCTTTATCTGCATCTTCTTCAAGCAAGGCCACATCAAACTCTCACAACAACTCTATCTTTGAGAAATATCAAATTCCTAACAAACCAATCTTTGATCGAGAATCTCTTTATGACCAACCTATCTTTGATCTAGAACCTATCTTTGATAAAGAAAATGAACAAGTAGAGGGAATCTTTACTCCTTTGGGAGAATCTTATGAATCAGCATTGGAAAAACTCCTTGAAGGCAATCTCATCATATTACCTCCAACTACTTCAAGCAAAATTTAATTAATGCATACTTACTATGCGTATCGTCAGAATAATAAGAATAAAACTTCAGATTTCATAGAGTTAAAACATAAAATCCAAGACCTTATTGATGATGACATAATTGGAATTGAAGATCCTAATGACTTGTTTAATAAAGAACCTACTCTCAAGCTTGATCAAAATCATGAACCTAGATGTCTAGTAATGGTTGTCATGCCACCTCTAGCTTACCCATCATACATTCATCTCCTAAAGAAGAAAATCACTCCAAAATTCTTCCATTGGACAAATAACTTAATTCTTTTCATGCCACCTATGCATATCCTCAAGGGCTACCTCTAAAAGATATCCAAGCTAATATACATCTTTCTACAAGTCCCTTCCATGATTCAAAGGTCATAGATCCAAAGATTCTTTGTGCTTCAACACCTATCATACCCATCCTAAATGTCCCTTCATCAACCCTTCATGAACTCCTCACACATATCCAAACCCCTACCTTGTCCCTAGAAGTGGTTACATGTCAAGAGGACAATTTGAAGTGTGAAGAAATAAATATCACTAAAAATTAAGATCAAGATACCATCCATCCTTATCCAATGGTTGACCAAAGTATCATATCCCAAGAATCTCATGATGATCCCCTCATATCCATTCATCACCTCTTCCAAGAAGATATACCTCCACCTCCTATATCTTATTCATCTCCCAAGAAAGATCAAGACACTCCTTCCATCATCTCTAATGAGCTTATTGAAAATCAAGATAAAAGTACTCTTTCTATATTATCCAAAGATCCTTGTCAAGATTAGAATATTCCAGTAACTTGTTGTCGTAATCCTTCATATCCATCTCAAAAATATCTCATCTTTCCTACTCATCTGCATAAGAATAAATCCTCCCAAGCTCCTATTGCTCCTATCAAAGCTACTCATGAGCCTATTGGTATAAAAATGGACCTTACATATCAGAACCTTGGCCATGATGCTCACTTTGTGAATGTTGATATCCCTATGCATTATCCATCTTCATCATCCAAATTCATCCTTGGTCCTTATATCCCAAAGATAAAACCTTCAAACCTTCCATACATATTGGGTCCCTATGTCCCTCCATACATAAGACCTCAGCTCGCTCCTAGTTTGTCATCCACTTCCCCCATCATACCTCAAGATCAATGAAGACATACATCCTTGAGAAATTTTCACCAATTCATCCATCTAAACCCATCAAATCAGCCTCTTTCATGTACAATTCCCAAGTCTTTTAGAAGCAATTTGGATGTGCAATGTAAAAATAAAAAATACAAGAATTGTCATGCCCAAAAATTAGGGCAAAACACACACAACATTTTTTTTAAAGCACAAATAACAACAAAGCTAACACACTAAGGTACATTTAATAAGTACGATCACATAACCCAATGCATGTTAACTCACAAGAGGTATCATGGCACGCACTGGCTTGCCAACATCCCTTGATTGTTAATTGCATTAGTTAACTTAAAAACCCTAACTAGGTCTCTAGGAAGCCCTAATCGGGTTTAAATAGGAGTTAATAAAACAGATAAACCAAAGAGAAATTAAAACATTGATAAAGATAAAAAGTCAAAGGTTGGGTCAACACATCCAAAAAGGGTTAATTTAAAAATAATGATTAAATCAAGTGCATTAGTAACCCTAGTGACCCTATTATGAACCAGGTTACTAACTAGATTAGAAATCGCAAAAATAACCTCAATATATAAAAGATAAAATAAAACCAAGATAATAACCCCATGTGGAAACTAGGGTCAAGAAATTATTACCTATTAATATAATAATGTTTAAATATTTTAAATTAAAATGTTATATTTTTATTTAAGTCATAAAGCTCCAAAGTTTATTTATTTATTTAATTTATGCATTAAAAAGGATTTAATAACCTTATAAAAACATTAATAATAAATAAAACATTATCGCTAAGGGAGAAATAATTTGACTATGTCCCATCTTGGACATTAATTAATCTCCCCTACAATAATCCATTTAAATATTGAAGATAATAAAATTAATTTAAATATTAAATATTAAATTTATCACCAACTTTATATAAAAACTATAATAATATTCATTTAGAAATAAATATTAAATTTACAAATATGAAAAATACAAATCTATAGATTAATATTAAAATAATAAAGTCCATTAATTAACAATACAATATTATTAAATTTAAAAATAAATTAAAATCAGTTATCCAATAATCAAATATTTAAAATCTCAAATCTAATTGTAAAAGGGAATTTGTTTAAAATCTCGAGAATAAAATAATTTTATTATTAAATCAAAATTCAAAAAGGTGACTATGCAAAGTCAACCATCATTAATTAGAATTAAACAAAAATTAAAAGACTAAGCCAAAATTAAAAGAAAAATCATAATTAAAAATAAAAAATGGCTCCAAAAGCCAAATATTAGAATCCCACTTAATAATAAATGAATCTTTTCAGAATCCCAATGAAAATAATAATAATAATAATAAATAAATCAGAATTTAAATTAAAGTGACTGTCTAAAGTCAACAATCATTAAATTAAAATAAGACAGGGATTAAAATCCAAACAGAATCCCACTAAATAAATAAAGAATCTCTTTCAAAATCGCAATGAAAATAAAAATAATAAATAAATTAGAATTCAAATTAAAGTGACTGTCAAAAGTCATTAATTTAAAATAAGATGGGGCTTTAAATCCAAACAAAATCTTACTAAATAATAAAAAAGAATCTTTTCAAAATCTCAATGATTAATAAAATAATATTAAAATAGAATTCAAAATAAAGTGACTGTGAAAAGTCAACAGTCATTAAATTATAATAAAACAGAGATTAAAATTTAGATAGAATTTAATGATAACTTAATTAAAAATTAAAATTTAAAATGTCTCCAAAAAGTCAGCCCTAACCCTAATTTAAAGGCTAAGAATAAAACATCTACCAAAACCCTAATCTCTCATTTGGTTATTGCAGGTTTGGCAAGGAGCAAAAAGAAGATGAAGATTTTTAAGTTTTGTATAAACATAAATATACATGTGTGTATACACACACCAATAGTGTATATACATACATATATACACACCAATAGTGTATATACATACATATATACACACCAATGGTGTGTATATACATACATATATACTTGTGAATATATACTCTTCCAAAATAAACAAGAGAAAAGATAGAGAATAACTAAGTCTTTTTTTTTAAACATCAACATAGCAATGTATTCCAATAGGGTATATACATCTATGTATATATACAAGTATATATACATAAATGTATATACAAGACTTTTTATTTTGAACTAACATGATATGAAAATGAAATCATTTCTAACATAGACTACTAGGAAAGAAAAATCTACATTACTTTTCTTTTTCAAATAAATACTTGAACTAAATTTTGACTACATAGGGAAGAGATTAACAATCATAAGAAAATATAACTTTTTCTTGCATATGGGAAAATAAACCAGCAAGCTTTTTTTTGCATTCAAAGCATAGGGGATCTTCATTTTTACATTTTCTTCCTTTAGAAATACATAAAAATTTATGGAGAACATTTCACATTCAAATACAAACTTTTACAAGCATTCATCATGCATTTAGGCATTTACATGGCCTTTTTACACTACTCTTTTACACATGGCTTTTTAGCCCTTTTTACAACATAAAAATCTGCAAGTAATAAATGATAAAATACTTTTTCCTTCAACAAAACTAACAACTCCTTCATGTAGAAATATGCAAAAGAAAACCACTTTGACCATGGAGGCTCACCTCCCAACCTAGGGCATTACATGGCCACCCCTGAGCTTGGGGAAAAAAAGATGGACGTGGGAACAAACAAGCTTCAACACACATACACCATAAAAAATCAGCAAACACAAATTTACATAAAATTCTCATCTCAAGGATTTTTACACAATGGGTCACTTTGGACCCATGAGAGGGGTGAAGGTGGAAAATACCCAACTAGGAGAAGTCATTCAAATATGAAACCATGCCTTCAAAAAGGCCATTACCAAAATACCATTTCCTTCACAAGGCCATAATAAAAAATACCATTGCCTTCACAAGGCCATAACCGAAATATCATTTTCTCCATTTCCATACACATGTAACAACCCTTATGACCCCTATTCAACAATGGCGAGTAGTAGCGGGGGGTGCGGAGGCGCTGGAAGGGAGGGAAATTTTTTGAATGGGAAGGAGAGCGGGAATCTTGCAGAGCAGGGACAGACGGATCAGAAAGGGGGTCAAGATCAAGGACATGAAAAGGGTAAGGAAGATACGACAGATGATGGGGACCCATGGGCCTTGCATCCGGACTCAGGGAAAAATGTTGGTGAAATCTTGAATCTCTGTGCAACTGGAGAAGCTCAAGGCCCTTTGGGGTGCTGGTCTAACCTGTTTGGGGTCAAACCGTCGGGTAAGTCATCTTTTCCCAAGATCTGTAACATTTCCAATAAAGTCCAGGGGACCTTTGCCATTGAGGTGCCTTCTGAGCTTATTGATCACAATATTCAGAGTATGGCTGCTACCTTGATTGGCAAGTTCATAGGTTCTCGACCGAATATTGATTTGGTCAGACTATTTGTTTAAAAAAAGTGGGATTTAAAAGGTCATGTTGAGGTTACGGCTATGGCCAAGGGCTTCATGTCTTTTGAGTTCTCTTATTTTGAAGATTTCTCTAGGATTCTTTGCACGGGAAACTGGTCCATGGGTAAATCCACCCTCATTCTCTAGAAATGGACTTCCCAACTGGACCTCAACAATGACTTTGTCACTCAAGCACCGATTTGGATCAGGCTTCCTGAGCTGCCTTTGGAGTACTGGCATGAGGATGTCTTTGATGGCATTGCCAGTTCCTTTGGAGAGTTGTTATCTAGTGATCTGGTCACAACAACAAAGAAAAGACTCACTTATGCCAGAATATGTGTGGGGGTCGTCGAAGGCCAGGACATGCCTCAAGCTATTCAGCTCCAATCTAGATTGGGAAAGTGGATGCAGCAAATCAACTATGAGAATCTACCTTTTGCATGTTTCCATTGTAAAAAGGTGGGACACAAGGCCAAAATGTGCCCTATTTTCTTAGAAAAGGAGAGAGCCCGCAAGGCACAAAGAAAATAGGAAAAGAGGAAAGAAGCTCAGAAACAACAAATAGGCACGAACCAAATGGAAGTCCCCAAGAAGATGTGGAAGGAGAATAACCCTGTGGGCCAAGCCTAGATGGGCCCTCTTCAAGGGGACGAGCCCAAAAATACTTTTGGCTCACCACCTATTGTTAAGGAGGGAATGCCCAATCCTTTGACTACAAAGCAGCCTAAGATACCGAGCATCAAAGGTCCGGGTGGTTCTAGCAAACCTGAGCTCGGGGAGCAGGTTGCTTCTCTTGTTTGGAACTAGGAGGGCTTGATTGACCTGGAAAATAAGTCTTAGTGTAACAATCAGCATATCTATGCTCTCAAAGACACTGAGAGCGACACTGTGAGCAAGGAGATTGAGTCACCAAATGAGAGCAAAATGGGCGCTGGAAACTCAGGGAATTCTGGTAAGGCATCCAAAGTTGAGTCCTTTGTGCCAGACTCTCAAGAGACAGAGGGATCCTTGGCCTGCGGCCCCTTCCCCTCTCAGGAAACTTGCACTAGCTGAGTCTCCTTGTTATCCCCAGGAAAGGTTAGCAAGATCATAGATATGGTAAACTCCTCCTCCCCAAGACAGATCTCTAGAATGGAGGCCCTATTTGAAAGCTGCAAGGATGAGAATGCTGCTCCTTGGATATCGGTCAAGAAGAAAAAAAAAATAGCAAGGAACCATCCTCGGTCTCCCTTGTGGCTATGAGGAGTAGAGTGAAAGCTAACACAGGGGGAAAATCCAACTCCACAGGTAGATGGAGTAAGAACCAAATCAAAAAGGAGGAAACTAGAAGGAACATAGCAGATGGAACCAAAAAAACCATCCAGGAGACATACCCCCATAAGAAAACATGAAGATCATCTCATGGAACATTCGTGGACTCAATGGAGCCCACAAATAGGAGGTTGTGAGGAATATGATCAGGGATCATAAACCGGACATTTTTTTGATTCAGGAAACTAAGATGACAAAAGTGAAAACTGAGGGTATTGGTTTTAGAAAAGGGATGAAGCTAGCAACTACCGACTCTTCTGGCACTTCTGGAGGACTGGCGATGATCTAGAAAGACTCCCTCAAGGCTGATATCATCTATGATGAAGGCAACATCTTACTTATCCATTTTAAGAACACCAAAGATCAGGAAAGCTAGTATGTTATGAACATTTATGCCCCTAACTCTAAGAATGGTAGAAAGCATTTTTGGCACAAAATAAGCAAGCTGATCCCCCCCTTGGATAATACCCAATAATACCAAGGGCATCATCATGGGGGATTTCAACACCCCTTTGCTAGCTACTGAGAAATCTGGGGGTCTCCCTCTGGATTTGGAGAGTAGACAACATCTTGCTAATTTTACAATGATTTGGCTCTTTTTGATGTCCCTCTTGAAGTGATTAAGTTCACTTGGTCCAATAGGAGAGTTGGCGGAGATTGCATTCAAGTCAGACTAGACAGGGCCCTGATCACGATGGATTGGATGAATTCTTACCAATGCAAGTTGTCCTCCTTGGTGAGATTGGGTTCGGACCACTCCCCTATTTCCATTTCCATAGAATGCTACAACAGGAAAAAGGCCTTCCCCTTCAAATTTGAGAAGATGTGGTCCTCCCACCCAGGGCTTTTTGATAAGATCAAGGACTAGTGGAACATTGATGTTGATGGCACTGCCATGTACAAAGTGGCCAAGAAACTCAGAAATATCAAAACAAAGATCAGAAAGTGGAACAAAAAGGATTTTGGTGACATTTTCAAGAAGAAAGAGAGGATTTTGGAGGAACTGGCAGGAGTGCAAGATGAAATCTAGTCCCTGGGGTATGATGAGGATAGGCTAAATGTGGAGAAAACTATCTTAGCTGACCTTCATAACATAGTTGGCAAAGAGGAGATGTTTTGGAGGCAGAGGTCCAAATCTGTTTGGCTTAAGGAAGGGGATAAAAATTCCAAATTCTTTCACCTCTCCACGATGAAGCACAGGGCCGCCAACAGAATAACTGCCATAAACAAAGGTGATGTCTCTCTCAGGGAGGACAAGGAGATTTCTCAAGAGTCCATCAAGTATTTCTCTTCCATTCTTTCTAAGGATAAAGAGCTTAGTGAGAAATACCAGGGGGACATCCTCAAGACTATCCCTAATGTGATCAATGCAGGCCAGAACAGAGCCCTAGCGACTATCCCTAATTTGGAAGAGATTAAAGAGGCAGTTTTCTCTATGCCTGCTGAGAAAGCCCCGAGCCCTAATGGCTTCCCCACTTTTTTCTTCCAATTCTATTGGGAAATTCTCAAGGATGATCTTGTCAAAGTGGTTCAGGAGTTCTTTGGATCCAAGAGCCTCCTCAAGGAGATCAATGCTACCTTTTTGGTGCTCATCCCCAAAATCTCAGGTGCGGACTCTTTTGACTCTTTTAGGCCTATCAACCTCTGTAATTCCCTTTACAAAATATTCTCCAAAGTCTTAACCATAAGATTGATCAAAATTCTTCCAGAATTAATTGCCCCACAACAAACGGGTTTCATTCCAGGTTGGCAAATCTTGGATTCTATCATTGTCATCCATGAAGTGGTCCACTCCTTGGAAGAAGGTAAAAGGGAGGGCTTCCTGCTCAAACTTAACTTGTCAAAGGCCTATGACCGGGTTGATTGGCGATTCCTGGATCAAGTGTTGGAGGCTTTTGGTCTCAATGGCATTGTTAGGAAAATCATCTCTTAGCTGATCTCTACCCCAACCTTTGCGGCGATGGTTAATGGATCTCCCTCAGATTTCTTCAAACCTTCTAGAGGGCTTAGACAAGGAGACCCCATTTCTCCTATCCTCTTCATTATTCTTACTGAGTGCCTAGGAAGAATGATCCATGATAAAAGAAACAATGGTGATTTGGCTGGTCTGTGCCCCTCTTCTGGTCCTCTAGTCTTTTCACACCAGCAATTTGTTGATGACACTATCCTTGGGGGGAGGCTACTGTGAAGGAAGCCAGGACTATGAAAAACATTCTCAACACTTGCTCCAAAGCTTCGGGCCAACTTATAAACTGGAGAAAGAGTTCAGTTTTCTTCATAAACACCCCTGATAGTAGGCAAAGGAAGATTGCTGGTATTTTGGGTTGTGTCATTGGGTCCCTTCCTTCCACTTACCTTGGTCTCCCAATGGGGGCTAGACCTCCTAACCTCTTTTGGGATAATCTCATAGACAGATTCAATAGGAAACTTGCGGGATGGAAAGGTCTTGTTCTGAGCCAGGCTGGGAAAGTTATGTTGATTAAATCCACCCTTCAGAGCTTACCTACTTACGCTCTTAGTTTGTTTTCCATTCTCGCTAAGGTGGCTGACACTCTGGATTCTATCCAAATGAAGTTTCTCTGGGTCGGTACGGATGGCAATAAGAAGTATCCACTGGTGGCTTCGGATAATATATGCAAACCTAGGAAGCAGGGTGGCCTAGGCATTAGAAACTTGAAACAATTCAATAGGGCATTGCAAGCCAAACAAATTTGGAGAATCTTCAATTCAAAGGGTGAATGGAAGGAAATCATAAAGGATAAATACTTGGGCAATAATAACTTCAAGAAATTTATCAGCAGGGAAGAGGATCCGAAGGGCTCGAACATCTGGAGTAGCCTTATGAGAACCAAAGAGCTTGCTAATGGGAAGGTTAAATGGAAAATTGGTAATGGAGAGGACATCAACTTCTGGCTTGATGACTGGCTTTGTGTGGGACCCCTATGGAATATGCAACAATTCAAAAGTTGGGCCCTTCCTTGCATGGAAAAATATGGGTGTAGGGTCAAAGACTACAGGGTCAATGATGAACGGGTCAACTTGATGGAGGTCTCTCAGGATCTCAACCCACTAATGGACATGATCAGGCTGATCCCTCTCTCTCAAACCAAGGACTCTCCTATTTGGGGGATGACCAATGATGACAAGTACACTATGGCGTCGGTTTATGCTTCTTTGCAGCATTGTGTGGAAGATCTTGTTTGGGCTAAAGCTTGGTTCCCTAGTCTCATCCCCAAAATCAACATCTTCTTCTGGATCATGCTCCAAAACTATATTCTGACGGTGGATAATCTTATGAAAAGAGGCCATCAGTTTCCTAACAGATGCATTCTTTGCAAAAATCAGGCAGAGAGTGTTAACCACCTCTTTGTTCACTGCCAGCTCACCAGAACCACCTAGTCCTACTTCTCATCTTTTTTTAAATTGACCTAGGTTTTTCCAAAGAACATTACTGACCCCTTTCAATAGTGGAAGGGCAGTGCCATCGGAGTGGGCAATCAGATCTTTTGGGACTGGGCTCTCCCTCACATCTATTGGGGGGTTTGGAAGGAGCGGAATAACCACATTTTTAGAGATAAAGAGTCCAATCCGAAGGTGGTGTTTCACAAAAGCCTCAATGCCTTGGTTGAAAACTATACGGTTGTCAAAGGTACCAACCCCCTGCTCAACAGCAATGAGACTGCCACTAACAAAAGGGCAGATTGCATCTGGACCCTGCCGCCTGTGGGGTGGTGCAAAGCCAATTTTGATGGGGCCACTAAGGGCAACCCTAGCCAGTTGGGGATCAGAGGTGTGATCAGAAATGACCATGGTAAAGGAATTGCTGCCATCATGGCTCCCCTGGGAGTGCAGACCAACCACTATGCAGAGGCCACTGCAGCCCACCAAACTATCAAACTGGCTAAGGACACTGGGGTCAGGAGGCTGTGGTTAGAGGGAGATTCAAAAAACATCATCAACTGTCTGAAAGGGAAAAATGCTCCAACGTGGAACACTAAAAGCATTATGAATGAGAGCATCCTCTGGCTCAAGTCATTTGAAAGTGTTTATGTGGCCCATGAGTACAGGGAGGCCAACCATGTGTCAGACAGGCTGGCAAACAAGGTAGTGAAAAATAATGAAATGAAAATTTGGGTTGACGGGGGATTAATTTCGGATGATATAAGGGAATTAATCGAAGGAGAGAGAAACCTGAGAAGATTGGGAAGCATTAATTTGTAATTATGGAAGGTATTATTTTATGGGATTTGTGCCTTTGCATGAGGTGTATGAACACGAGCCAAAGTATGCTCTGAATGGATTGCCATCATTGCACGTTAAGGTTGGCTTTCTTGCCTTTTCATTATAGATTTGGTGGAAGTGTTAAGAATTTTTCGCACTTCTTTCCCAAAGCCTGTTTCTGCAAGCATTTTCAAAAAAATAGGAAGCAACGTAGAAGAAAAAACAAGATGGTGGGTGAGAGGCATAGAAGAGAACTAGAAGAGGAAGTGCTCTAAGGTCTGGAACATCCTTGGCAAAGGGAACATCACTTCTTTTATTGAGAGACTGCATGGCTGGAAGCCTTTCGTCACCAATGTCATGACCAGAAGCTAGAATGAGGGCATAGTCAAAATTGATGGGGTTGAGTTTACCGTGACTGAGGAGGTCATCTCAGCCGTGACGAGTATTCCCATAGTTGGGAAGAAGTTTTATAGGGACAGAAGTATTTCTACCCAGGCAATTCAGGATTTTACTAAGGGAAGTGATGAAAAGATGGCTCTGGTCAAAAAAGGCACCTTCTACCAACTGTGCTCTATCAAGCCTCTATGGAGATTTGTGCTTCAGGCTATCATTAAGTACATTTCACTAGACACCCATTTCGACCGCATCTACTCCTACCATTTCGTCTTGCTCAACCACTTCAGGTCTGATGCGAAAATCTCTATCCCTTTCTATCTATACTCTTCAATTAATGAGAATATTAATGTTTATAGAGAGAGAACTGTCAACAACCTCGCCTTCCATGAAGGGCTTCTGCTTTTAATTTATGATTATCTGAAGGCTAGGACTATAGGCAAAACCATTAAACAGGGGAAAGGTAGGAAAAGTGCCTTGGATGATGATACTGAAAAAGGCGATGAAGAGTACTTCCCCTCTGAGACAGAGGAGAGCTTTGATATGCATTCTGATGAGGAGGCAGTTGGTTCCCCCACCTCTACCAAAGGGAAAAAGAAACCCAAGAGAACAAAAATTGAGAAGAAGGAAATTCAGGAGTCCAAGCAATGGGTGGATGTTTCTTCTGACAGGGATTATGATGAGGATGCCAAGGGCATGGAAACGGGGGAAGATTTTGCTGAAAGTGAGGAAGATTTGGTTGGGGAGGAGGAGGATACCTATGCTCGTCCAGAGGGAAAGAGGAAAGTCACCATCAAAATTCCCAAGGATAGAGAGGAGGCTGTTTTGCCTACTGGGGACAAAAAGTGAAAAAGGGGGAATTCCCCTAATGCCATGGAGGAGAGAGGTAATGAAGAAGGGGGGATTAGTGAGGAGAGAGAGGAGAATCAGGGGAAAGAGGGCAAGGAGAATCAGGAGGCAGATCATTTCTCCTACAAAATTCAGGACACGGAGAAGACTATGGTCTGGTGGAACTTCCACAATGTCTCAGTCAGAATGGGTCTCAAAAGAGAGATGATGAAAACCATGGTTAAGGAAAATAAAGAGGGAAAAATACAAATGGAAGACCCTACCTTGGTCATTCTTAGTGATGTCACGAAGGAAAACCCCCAGATGGACATCCTTAATAATGCCAAGAACAGTGTCATTGACAGCTACAGGACCACCAAATGGACCTATCATGAGATACAAGATCTCAGATTTAGGGTTGGCAGGCTCAAAAGGGAGAACAACTGCGGTAAGGCCAGACTCGACGAGGAGATTGCTGAAAGGGAAAACAAAATTGAAGCTTCTTTGAAAAGGATCAAGGGGGTGGAGGCCACTCTTTAGAAAATCGCTGAATAAAGCCACAGCATCCTCAAGGCTTCCAACGACCATATCAAAGCACTGATTAACAAAATTGAGGAAAATAGAGCTCGTAATGAGGACTCTCCCAACATCAGTAAAGAAAAATCGCAGGAGGAGGGGCTGAGAAAGAGAACGAGAGCTAGCACGAGGAAGATGGACACCCAGGAGCCTGACAAATATTTGGAAGCTCTCAAGGAGGTTGCTGAGAAGGCGACCGAGCTGGAAATGCGAGCAGCAGAGACTCTCAGCGAGTTTGCCTGACTTGCTCCTAGCTTTTTTCTGCATGGGTTTTTTGTTCTTAGTCCCTGGTCTTTTTCACTGGCTTTCTGTAGTTTATCTATTTAAGACTGGCCATGCCTGGCCCTTTGCTTAGATTTGGCTGTTTCATTTGGTTTGTGTTAAACTGTTACTATCTATACTGGTCTTTTAGCTGTAAGGGTTTCAGGGCCCCATTAAAACCTATTTTTCTTAACCAAAAACAACCCTTATGACCCCCAAATGAAAATATTACAAAATGGAAACATGGAGCCCATACATCCATGCATCATCCGTTGCCTCCATGAGGAAGAACTCTACACTAAATGGGCATTCCCAACTAAAGCTCTTCACCCATCAAGGCTCTCTTCCCTCCCAAGGGTGAGTTTGACCTTGCACACCCCAATAAAATAAGAACAATAAAAAATAGACATAAACAAGAAGCTATGAAAGCAAGCATAAAGCTTCATAAAACCATAAACAAAAACACACAAAAAATTTGTATTTTTAAACAAGTAAAAGAAAAGAGTCTTCCATGACAAGGCAATAAACCTTACTCCAAGCTATGACAATGAGGGTTTCAGAAGAGCTCCCTTTCCTACCATCCTTCCTTGCTAAATCCACCAAAACCTACTAAGTGCACTAGAAGTCTCCAAAATTGGCGAGTGGACAATCAACCTACCAAATTCCTCTTCATCCCACTAAAAAGGAAAACCCTACCTAACCTCAAAGATGATTGGATACACTATCCAAGGCTTCTCTCTCCAACAAGAGGGAAATTGAAAATTGAAAAAAGAGGAAAATATGACACACTTTTCAAATTCGTCACCTTCCAAAAATGCATTTTTAGAAGAGACAAAAATGGGCTAAAAACATCCTATTGGTCAAATTTTGACCCCCAACCCAAGGTACACCTATGGGGTTATCTCATTTTAACCCTAACTAACCCCTAGGGCTACTTTTAACCTCTCAAAAGTCCACTAAGAGTTGACCCACAAAAATTTGAAATAAGATTCCCTCCCAAGACTCAACAACCAAGATACCTAACCTTGGGAAACTACAAGGTGACTCAAAGGTGGAAGACAACCAATAAACAATTTACTTGGTCATGCCAACTCACATACACATGTGTCAATTGACACCACATAAAGTCACAACACATCACTATACACATGACATGTCAAGTAGACATAAATATAAAATAAAATAAACACAATTTAAATAATACATTCAAACATTACTTTACAACATTGTACATAAAAACAAGATTATTTTTCCCTTTGGAGTTAACCTTGGCTTTACGAAATTTTCACATGCATCCATCTTTAATTTCCTCTTATTTAATTCTATGGTCAATTTCCTACACACTGGATGAATATATATATATATATATATATATATATATATATATATATATATATATATATATATATATATATATATATATATATATATATATATATAATAATAATAATAATAATAATAATAATCATATAAAAATACATTATATAATCTAATTGCATCTACACAACATTACATGCAATTCACTTAATCTCAAGAATGCATTTCTTAATTTCAAACAAGTTATTTCAAGAACACATATATATCAAATAACCTAATTCATTAACCATGATCATCTCACATAAACATTTCTTGCATCCACATGAAACTAAAGCATAATATTTTAAATTAAGTAATTCATCAAATACCATAATCATCAAGACCTGAAAATCGAAGCATGGAAATATCTCCTAAATCTTCATAAAATCTAACTACATTTCACAACATCATATGAAATTCACTTTTCACAAGAAAACATTTACTCAAAATCTATTAAATTTCAATATCATGATATTCCAAGAAACACATCTATCACAAACAACCTAAATCATTTACATACAACATTTCAACTGGTTCACATTTCTTGCATCAATACAACATCAAAGTGTAATACTCAGAATTTTCTTCACTACAAAATCCCTAGAAATGCAATATTCACAAGCATCCCAAAATCTCTTTCATAATTAAGAAAATATTAACATTTCAATTGATTTCATAATCACTTTGAATTACATTTCTTGAATCAATAATCAAAGCATAATACCTGGAAATCTCATTCCTAACATCAAAACCTAAAATCAACTTCCTATTAATTTACATCTCAACCTAATATAAATTCAAATGGTCACTTTTGTAAGCAATCATATCCAATAGTAATTTCAATATTCCTTAAGGGTACATTCTACCTACTCAATTCATGACTCTACACACTTTTCCTACTACATTTTCTATTAGAAATTACATACACAAGGAAAACACTATTTACTTCATTAGAATTTACATCTCATCTCATTATAATTTAAATTGCCTGATTCCCATTCAAACCCCTCAAAACATGTACTCAATTTCTCTATAGTAATAAAATTAGTTGAATTCATTTAGCCCTTAAGAAAACATAGCGCATCATAGAAACATTGACATGGGTACATTAGCAACATGAAAAGGATTACATCACAAATCAGTGTGGTCAAACCTTTGTCCATTAGTATATAAATCCATAATGCATCAATATGGCATATCTAAATACTGAGTCTATAATGCAGATAGAATCAATGCAATGATAGAATCGGGTTAGGGTCCCTTAATACACTTGTCATGACCCCAATGATAACCTCTTGATTGATGCATGACAAAGCTGAACAAGGTGTATCTCACGATGCCATCATAAAATATAATGTGGATAACAATCACTGCATTCACAGGACCGACTCATCCCTATCTCTAAGCGTCACCAAAATACAATCCAAGACCACACCCTACATCTCCAAGTTCACACAGGGCATCAAAAATATGCTCAAAAAACAATCCTCCTAGCGGATTCACCCTTACATGGGACCAACATGATCATACCCAACAAGTGTGAAAGTTGAAACCACACCATCTAGATGTTTGTGCAAGGAGGCAAATGAGGGAGGCACTACAAGAATCCACTTACATATGAAGATCACCATGTCCTATCTAATCGACATGTGGCTACAAAGAAAAATAAACTATTCAAGAGACCTGAAGGGTTCTCGACAAAAAGAATAAAATAAAAAAAATATGGGTTCCTAAATCCATCATGGAAGAATTGTGATCAAAAGCATCTAAAAGTAAAGAAAAATCAAAAGCTATGTGGATTCCTAACTCTCTCTTAAAGGACTTGAATATAAAAGAAAAATGAAAGTTGACATCCAAGCTTCCAAAAACTTCCACTCCATATTCTTCCAAACATCTTACATCCTCTCCTTCATCCATTTTGGGTCCTGGTGTCCCAAAATCCACATCACTTTCTACATAAAAACCTCAAGCTATTTCATCCATTTTTCCTCCATTATTCCACTACCCTTCAAGGTGTGTGTCGATGTTGATCTTGACAATACTTCTTATCCTCCTATTCATTATCCTTCAATCCCCTTTCTCACACCCACACATAGAAATACTTCTTATCCTCTCATTCATTATCCTTTCATTCCCCTTATCTCATCTTACACATAAATCCTTAGCCATCATTCTTTCCTTCATCTCATTTCCCTACCATCACCTCATCAGAATCCTTGAGCATATCTCTCAGTGACCTTGGCCTATCGTAGCATATCTTTCCAAAGAAGCATTATCCAAAGAGCATCAGACTTGACTTCCTCTAGAAATCTAAAAATTAAAAAAATTGAAAAAAAAAAAATCAAAAAATGAAAAATACAAAAAAAATTGAAGAACAAAAAAGTGCCTTGGTGAAAAATTGAAATCAACAGGTGCCTTGTTAGAAAAAGTAAGGAGAAATAAATTCATCCTATGGTGAAAACCACTACTTGTGGCACCTTGGACAAGTACCACAATGAAAACTTGGTAAACATGTGTCATGTGTAGCTCCTCTATCTTACACTATACACTTGGGGCAAGATGCATCCACACTAGCTATTTCATGTGCACCCATACCTCCTCTTTCACGTTTGATCTTGGCAAGGTTGAACTATCCACAAGCATCATATATCCTTCCATATGATATCCTTTCCATCAACTTACTCACTTGCTTCCATCCATGCTACCTCATCATGATCTTACTTATCCATAATTTGTCATCGTTATTCCTAAGCATTATTGCCCTAATCCCAAACCATTCACTCATAATCTCCATCATCCTTTATCCTGATTATGCTATCCTATCACTATCATATACAATTGACTCCTTGATCTTGATCAAAATGAAGAACAAAAAATATATATATAAAATGAAAAATTTGTTAATAAGAGTCTCTTGACATGTCTACTCTTTGGATCACACACTTTCATGACACCAGATTATTATCCTATATGCTACCCAACACCACTTCACAAGCTTACATTGCTACATTTTCACTTTCCCTAGCTTGGGAACTCTTGACGAGACTATTCCTGAGGGTTGCATTATTTTTCCACTCCCTCATTATCTTTCCGCTTCCTCCATCAGCTTGCTAATCCATCCATTGTGTCTTATACCTTGCTAGACATTGGGGGCAAACCAATGTGATCTTTCTTAAGAACTGGTAATCTCTAAAAAATTGAAAATTGAAAAATGTTCCTGAAACAAAATTCTAAAAATCATATAAAATCTCTAAAAAAATCCTAAAATCATATAAAATCTCTAAAAACTCTAAAAAATCATATAAATCTCTAAAAATCTTAAAAATCATATAATGTCCTGAAAAAATCATTATCTTGGTAAAACCTAGAAACATGCGCTACTTGAAATCCATGTGCTTATATCTATTAGCTTGTTGCTTTACGCTTCGAACCACTTTTGACTTCCATCTCCAATCTCTTTGGTCTGGGATTGATCTGTGTCTAGGGCTAGGGGACATGAATTGTATTCTCCTTTGGTGCGCGATAGTGTTTCTCAACACTACCCCAAATAGTGTTTCTCAACACTTCCTTTAACATCGAGTATTTCTCAACACTTATCAGATATGCTACCTTGAGTCAATGCTTTGTCTGCAGTCTAGGATTGCGTGATATTTCTCACCTACAGGCATGAATCCTAGCAAGTCAGTGATTATCTTTATCTTTTTTACACTGCACTTAAATTAAAATGACTAAGCTATGCTTAATGATATTTTCTTTGTATGTTGTCTATTATTGAGGATTTTCATTAATGTTCCCTTCTTGGTTTCTCCATGATGTTACAACTAGAGGACTAGGGGCATGGGGCATGTTTTCTTTGATTTCTACCTGTGGTGTGATTTTGATGATCTTAAGTTGTCTAGTAAATTGGGTGTCTATGGTAAGAGCCTCCATCACAATTGGAACACCACACATACCTCAACCTTCTTTATTTGGACACTTAGTTGAGGTTGGAATTATCTCCTTGATTGTTACATTGTGTTTTCTTACGCAAGAACCATTCAAGTCATCCTGGACTCTTATGCCTTGGTGCTTATGGTTACTTGCAACATTAATTTGGAAAGCGTGTTTAGGTCATCTTGGCCCTTATGCCTCTGTGCTTACATGTGTTTCCTACATTCTATCTGATATATATCATATTCATATCTTCATAGTTGTGCTTGCACTAGTGATGGTTGTATGGTCTTGCGATGTCCCTTCATAAGGCTCGATGATGAAAATAAGGACTGAGTAAGATCTCTGCACTTTGCACTTGCATTTTTTGTACTAGGTTGCATCTTAGTCTTAGTCGTTACATCTTGCATTGAGTGAGGAGGGAGTCTTTGTCTCATCACTATCAGATAAATTTGGTCATCCTTTCTCGACATCCTTGATTCATACCGAAATCCAAATTTATTTTGCTAGTCTTTTGAGGCTTATATTTTCATCCTTTGAGGAAAACATTGATCATATTTTCTCCATAATCTCTTGCTTTGACCTAATGCTAATGCTAAACCTTTTTGGTCAACCTTATTCAAACTAGGCACAATTTTCATCACTTGGTGGTCACACTTGGTCTTGTGCGATTATCAATCATCTTGAACCTTGTCTTATCCTAATTTGATCAAATCTATCTCATTTTTGCATCTCCTCTACATCATTTCAATTTTGATCCCGAGGGGGCATGAATAATCTATCATCAATTTTTCAAAGTTGCAATCATCGCTACGGTCATCTCAGCTTCATCGCTTCACATCAAGTTGTGATTCTTCTGATCTTGAACATATCAGTTCTCATCACATCATATCAGTTATGGTGTTGTCTTATCTTTCAACCTTAGTCTCAATGTTCAGTTTCATCATTGCATATCAAACTGTGCATTGGAACTCTTGTTGCCTTCCTGTGCTTCGTTCGATCAAGTTCGAAGTCAGATCTCTATCACTTACCTTGATATCATCATTCTTTGACTCAATATGTTCCTAGATCACTCACACATTAGTCAAATAGGGGCAAATGTAATCACCCAAAAATGGCCTAGTAAACTTTGAGCCCCTTTCTAAACATTAAAATTTAAATACTATACTAAATCTTGTACTTAACCACTTTTTCATATTTATTTAATCTCTTGTTTATTGATCAAATCATCATTTTATCATTTATTTGATTATGTCCTAAAGTTTGACCACTTTATCCTAAGCTTTATTTAATTAAGAGAACATGCTCCCTTTTAATTAAATAAAAACCTTTTAATTAAATAATAGAAACCACTTTTCTAAAAATAATAAATAATAAAATAAAAATAAAAATAAAAGTGCACTTTCCAATGAGATGGAATCTTTTGACTTTTGAAAAAGGCTTTTGCCTCTTTATCTCAACCACTCATTATTTTGCCTCTTAATCATGTCCATTGATTTTGCCTCTTGAGAATCTTGAGCACATGGATCAACTAAGATTTAATCTCCACCCCTGCTCATTATTTTTACCTCTTAATCTTGACTGTTCGCTCATTTCTAAATCTTTTAAAAGGAGACTCTCTCCTCACTTTTAGAGATCCCACCCTCATAGCATTCTCAGCTTCTTGAGTTATTGAAATCTTATTGCAGGATCTTGGAGTCTTGGCATCTTAGCATATTGGAATCTAGGAGTCTTGCAATCTTGGCATCTTGGAGCTATTGCATTTTTGCATCTTGCATATTGAAGCATTACATTATCATTTAGCTTAGCTTTGTCATTTTCTTTCTTCCATCTATTAATCCATTTAGTTTAGATCTACTTTTCTTGCATTTCTTGCATATCATTTTAGCTTAGATCTTGCATCTCATCTTAGATTACTTTACATTATCATTTGAATCTTTCATTCTATAGTGCACCTTGTAGGGATCTTGCTTATTGGGTTCATTTGAGAGCCACCATCTTTATCCACATGATTTTTGCACGCTATGGATAAGAAGCTATAAGCTACCTTCTAAGACTCCAAATTCATTGGATATCTTGGATATAAGGGTTTATAGAAGTGATCACACTTTTTGGTTCACAAATATGACATGAATTACTAATTTCTTATGTAAATTCCATATCACAAATTCACAATATAAATCAATTTAGTTAAATGAATGAGTACCTAATATAATATTAATAAATTATCTAACCATCTCACTCAATAAAAATAATGCTAATCAGATTGTAAAAGTAGTAACACAACAATAATCAAACTCAACTACTAATTCAAAATGAAACATTATGCTATGAAAAATCAAGCACACCATACTGAAGTAATAAATTATAGAAATCACCAATGTTCTGAGTAGTGGGCCTGGCCTCCTTAGCTCATTGAGTGATAAGATAAAAAAGAACTACTCTTACACAATCTTTGATCATGTGAAGTATTATTTCCTTTATCAGATTTGATACAGTTGTTCACATACAGTACCCCTTGTTCCTTGCATTATGTGTGTTATATATACTCTTCTTGAAACTAATAAATACAATAGATTATTAAGTTTGTTTTGGCTTGCAACCAACAAACTATACAATATGGATTCACTAACCATATATTAAAACATTATGGTTATAACAAAATATAAGAATAGAATGCATAAAGATCTGCAAATTTTTCTCCATCAATTTAGTAACTAATTTCTAGCACAAGTTTCCTCCCTTATTCCTCAATAATGATGCACGTAGAATATTGGTTGACTATGCACTGCTCCATTATTTGTTGGCTGTGAATTAAACATTTTCTTGTTATAACAAATAATGGGAATATAATATTTTTGGGTTCTTTCACATAGCTAGCAATTATGTCTTCGTTCATACTTAAGTGACAAGAAGGTTTTATGCATAAAAGGTGACAAAAATTTCCTATAATTTGCATGTTGCAATCTTTATTTTCCAAGACATAACATAACAATGCCTATTAATAAGGGCAATCAATAATTAATTTTCATAATTTAATCTCAAAACTATATTAAATACCTCTTATATATATGAAATAGAAAGGTGATAAAATGACATGATATGGAATGAAAATGGAAAGTGGAAATGGGTATGAAGGTATATAAAATAAGCTAAAAGATGGTATAAAATGGAGTATAATTGGTTCTCATTAATAGGGTTCTTTAGCTATATAATTATTTATTAGCTAGTTCTTCACTATAGTTCTCTTGACACTTAGTTCAATTTACTTAGGGACTTTTTTACTTTATCCTACATTGGTTGCGTTCTTAGTATCTTGGGTGGTAAGTCCTTTATATACTCACCCATTACTCTCCTATGAGCATCACATTCTAGCACATTGTAATTGCACTCTACATGTTTTGCTTCTGCATTCTCCTAATGCTATTTTGCTTCTTCAACATTTTCAATTCTCTCATGGAGGCTAACTCTATTTTGTTATTTTAATCTTGTATCATTTGAATTCATAATTTTATTTCTATTTGTTTGGAGTAGTTTTTCTAGGTTATTCATCTTTTTAGATCCTTACATTCATCCTCATGGGTGAGACACTCATATGAAATTTGTCTCACTATTACAAATAAAATAAAATACATTCACCACATACGTTAAATGATGATATAAGATATACAGTTCCTAATATATTAGTTTGAAAACCATACTATAATTTATATAACATTTAATTTGGTAGATATAAAGAAAAATTAAATGTAAAGCTACATAAAAACTAGTGACATGCCAACGAATAATTGTAGGCAAGCTGAGTATGATATTTGTTAATATTCTTCTAAGAAATCAAAATAATTTCTAGCACATTAGAGATACATGAAAGACATGTACTTGCAATTATATATCTAGGCTTCCCAATACCCTAAATAAGAATTGAAATACTACGCACAATAAAAGTCAACAATTTTTGATAAACCAAAAGTAGGTAAAACTCAAATCCTTTTGGTTTTGAAATTTATACATCACCCTTTCAAATTGTAGCACTTTGGAGAATGTATTTGTGCCTTTAGATGGAATAAAACATGTATGCAATGATTGTTTTCACTACAAATAAGATTATTAAATTAAAGAAGAGTATCAAATAAAAGAAATTTTAAAGAAGGCTATTAATCTTTTTTTTTACTACCCCTATTCATGCCTATAACTAATCCCATGATACAATTATTTATTAAAATTGTTCAAATATTGATACAATAATTTAATAATAATCTTATAAAGAATATAATAATTCATAATTGAATTTCCTTATTATTAATCCAAATTGGATAGAAGCTATGATATATATATATATATATATATATATATATATATATATAGAGAGAGAGAGAGAGAGAGAGAGAGATTCATACATACAATTGTTTTAGCTATCAGACATGGGAGCACAAGCCTTAGGCTAAACCTCTTCAACTAAGAGCCAAGAATCGAGGACATGTTTATTCAACAAACTAAAATGTTGATGCTACCAAAGAGACACTCAACTATTTTCTTAAAACACCCCTTTGTATTGTTTGTTTTAGTTTGTGACATAGTCATTAACAAGGACTAGAGGTATTCCTTTTGCCAAATTTTCTAGGGGTACGTTCTCAACCTCATTCTTTATGATGTTAGAACCTTGCATTCAACAATATTTGATCCCTAGTGGGCTCTTTAAGAATATTTCAACTTCACCATTAGACCAAGAGCCCATTGATAGTAAAATAATTTTTCAATAATGTTAATAAAAATAAAAAACTTAAATATAAAAGAAATATCATGTGATTTGTCATTTTAAAAAAATAAGATATCGTGGTCGTAATCAAGGGGTTTTCAAAACAACAATTAGAGGCAGTAAAAAATTAATTAAAAAAATCATAAAAAGATATAAAATAATAGCCTCACCATTTTTTGTTGACTTGCACATATTTTCTCAAGATTCTTAAAAATACTTTTATTTAGGTCAAAATATGGTGGTCATACACGTACATGGTATGGTTATGATAAAATGACTTTTAAATAGTGGTTTTTAGCCATGTTTATCGAAAATCAATCTGTATCATTTGGATATTAAAATAAATTACATATTTGTAAACTAGACCTTGAGTACTACATTTCATAGTACTAATCTTTTTAAGATTCAATATTTAAATTAATTATGACATATTCTAAAATCAGGAAAAATATTTCCACTTTTTAACAGAAAGCTAACTCAACTATTTGTACACACTCGATGATAAACCAAAATAGGGGCTTATTGATAATTCTACGACAAACACTAATGAATGAATGAAGGTGTTTTAATGATGTCTATGTGACCCAATGATCCTAGGGACCAAGTGTAATACCCCTCTCATAGTGTTCTTTTTAGTTTATATGGCCAGACTCTTTTAAGTCACTCTCATGTTGATTATCTGCATATAATGATGTTATTTATATTTATGGTTTTACTGACCCTATACTTGCATGTATATGGTTAGCATGTATATTTTACTTTTTTGTTTGACGTGCCTGATGTGGTTGGGGGATAGAGTCATAGTTACTTGCTTGTGAGATCCACATGATTGGTCGATCCCTGTCATTATTTGTTATATATTTATACATGTATGTATATGCTTGTCTTTTATGAAGGATTTCAAGTACTAGACATCGACTTCCTTGAATTGCTAGGATGAGCGTGCCCTATCACAATATCTCAATGGGAAGAAGGGAGATAACATACATGTCCAAATCTCAACCTAAGCCATTTATTGTCCTGAAATAGTGGACAAGTATCTTACTTACTACCCTTTGAATTTGTTAAAGTGACGTCATTCGTGAATCCTTCCTTTGAGTTTGATTTAGTTAGTTTTTGTCTGGTTGCATGTTAGGTTGTTTGATGTTGTCTTGGTGTTAAAATTAAATAAATAATTATTTTAATAAATTAAAGTTGATAAAAACAATGTTGGAGTTGAATTCTTATTTTTGGGATTTAGAGTTATCTACTTTATTATTTTGAACATTTGGGTTTTATTTTGGAGTTGCATTCTTTCAACTCGAGATTCTGAATTTCTATATTAGAGATCTTGGAGTTCATTTGAGAATTATTCAATTAGGTTTTGAAGAATTCTCTTTTGACAGATTTATGGAGGATTAAAGTTTTAGTATTTTTTAAAGCTTTGGGTTTTCAAGATTTGGAATTGATTTTCGATTCAACTTTGTGTATTAAGGTAGGGTTTTAAAATCATTAAAAGTTGTCCATTAAAATCATTGTCTTCTTCGTGTTTAATTAAATCTTGTATGTAAATGATGAGTGTTTGTTAAAAATATGTGTTTCTTTGATAATTAAGAATGTTAGGGAATCTTTTGGAAGGATTTTTAAAAAAAAAGTTTTGCTTTGATTTATTTTCAATTATGACCTTCCATGGTTTTGAGGGTTTTAAAAGAGTTTGTTTTTAGAGAAAATGCATGCTTTAAAAATAGAAATATAGATGTGTATGTAAATAATATAGATTTGCATGTGTGAAAGATAAATATATTCAGTTGTGTGTTATTTAGGAAAGATATATTCAATTGCATGTTAGTAAATGAAGCTATATTCACTTGCATGTTATTTAAGGAAGATATATTCACTTGCATATTATTTAAAGAATATATATTCACTTGCATGTTATTTAGGAAAGATATATTTAGTTGCATGTTATTTAAGAAAAATATATTCAGGGGCATGTTACTTAGGAAAAATATATTCAGTTGCATATTATTTAAGAAAGATATATTCAATTACATGTTATTTAATCAAGGTATATTCAGTTGCATGTTATTTAAGAAATATATATTCAATTGCATATTATTTAGTAAAGATATATTCACTTGCATGTTATTTAAGAAAGATATATTTATTTACATGTAGCGGTATTCTATTTTTATAAATTCTATTTAAAAATATATATAATAAAAATAAAAATAAATTAATTAAAAAAAATCTTTTTAGAATTTGCATGTAATGATATTCTATATTTAGAAATTCTATTTTTAGAATTAATTTTTTTTTTAAAATAATTTTAAAAAAAAATTATTAAATAATTTTCATACACGAAAACTCTTTTAGAAAAACAAAAATAAGAATAATAATGATATATAATTAAATATTATTTGACGAGAATTTAATGTTGTTGTGTTTATTATTTGAATTTTTGGTTGTGTTTGATTGTTGGTATGGGTAGCATTAAGTTGGCTCTTAAGAATTGTTATTAGAGGCTTGCGATTTTACCTTTTTACTATGGCATAAATATTTACAATGTTTGTAATGTGATGATGGTTTCAATTTTTTTACCCAACATTTGTTCATTTAAAGCTTATTATTTTGTGAACTCTTTGAGAGGGTATGTTTTTTTGATGTTATAGTTTGAAGACCAATATGAATTTTGTGATGTGATGGTTTGAGGACTAGTGTGTAATTACGAGTTTATGTTTTGAGGACTAGTATGTGTTCCATATATCTTTTATGGAACTAAATTTGATTATCATGTCTTTTGGATTTATAAGATGTTTTTAGGTTATCTAGGTGTATAGATGGGAGTGACTTGCAATAAGCATCAGGGCTCACAAGTGGCTGCCAGAATCACTTATTGTAAGTAACTTAATAAAGTGATAACATGATACATTAATTGGAAAGTTTTAAAATGAATTAATAAGATGTGTTCCTCACCCATGCTTGAGTACTTAATTGAGGTCTTGACTAGGATGGGAGTGGGAGAAGATGCTTGATTGAGGTCTTGCACAGTTAGTAGCCTTGTCCGTATGAGAAGCTTACTGATGCCGCATATGGTCACTTGAGTGTCGGGGTCTAGAGAGGCTTCCAGGACAAAAATCAAGGGTTAGACATATGTGATGACACTTCCTTGTATATATACATCTTAGATTTCCTACATGTGTTGGTTGCCTTTGGTTTAGTATGTATTACCTTTGTAGTTTTGTTGTACCTTTTGAGATAGAGAGCTTTCAAGATCCCTTGCTTAGTTTGTATGGTGGTTGATTTTGGTATTTTTTATCTGTGTGGGGTATTTTGTTATCTGCTCAACATGGTGGGAGTGGACCATTTAGGTTCCACGAGGTCGCCCAGGGCAATGATTCTTTTACCATTTGAGATTGCGACATACCTGTACCAGTGTTGGATGATCCTTGTTATAGTTGTACTTCCTATTTATCATTCTTAGAGACTTGCTCTTATCTTTCTTATGTTGTACTTTGTGTCATTGTATCCATTGTGATGTTCTTGGAACATTGTATTGTATTTTGTACTTGGTTATTATTACATACCCTGCAACTTGCGCAATGGATGTTGGTTGTTATGTATACCTTATGGTATCAGTTGTTTTTGTGTTCATTCTTATATGATGATGTATATATTATCATTTTCTTATGAGCAATTTTGTATTTATAGTTATTCTTAACAATTCATTAACCTACGTAAATTCTACATCATGGAACCCTTGGGAATTGTAATATATGTAAATGAGTTACATTTATGAGTATGTATTGGCTTATGTTATATTGCTTATGCTTTGTTAATCATTTGTCAACTCTTAAGAAAAAAATTATTTTATAAACTTAGTAACATGTTCTAGGTTAATTTTCTCTTGGGTTCCCTGGCGGAGCGTTACACCAAGGAACACCAAATTAATCCCTTTTTCAAGTTCTTTTCCATGTTGGCTCTTTTGTTATGAACCTTGAGTAAGAAACTAATTATTTTGTGAAGTCTTGCTTCTTCAAAAAACTCATTATGTTGTCCATCTTTAAATCATTTTCAAATTGACTGTGAATATCTTCACATGCTGCACATTCTTTGATAAAATACCATTCCATTTCCACCACTCTCTTGCTATAATAGAAGTAAGTCCTTTCTTTCCATTCTTCCTTGGGTACCTTCCATCTACCAATTTCACATCTCAAGTGATGAGAGCTAGTCCTTAGTTGTGCAATTAAAATCTTAGCCTTTTCCTTAATCATAGATCTCAAATAAATTTTTTCATCATATTGCCACGTGGGGTTAAATTATTTGACACAATATGCTTTTTTCCTGCCCAATTATTTTGCCCACATGGTGTTCCTAAATTTTTCTATCACCCACTTTTTTTTTTCCTCATTGATATTATGACAATAATGCAAATTTATTTTCCACTTGTTCATCCACTTGCTATTTTGTTTCTTTCAAGAGTTTTTATTCTGACTTAGCTCCTCTTCTACAATCATTTTGGGTCAACAATGCTTATCCATATTTTAAACCTTTCTTAAGTAGCATAACAATCAAATGATCATTGGAACCTTAATTAGGAACATGTCTGCCTTGACTAAAAGAATCTCATATTGTATTGTTGATTTGACTTTAAAACAACTAGTGATTAGATATTTTTAGATTCTTTTAATTTGTTGGATTTTGTGGTTTGACATGTTCCCCCAAACCTCACACACTTAGAGGATAACTAGCACTACTAACAAACATAAAAAGGTTTTCTTAGCCTTCCAATCCCACAACTCCAGTTCCCTACACCTATTCTAAAGAAGGTATAAAGCTCTCCACCCTCCTTGGATCCTCTTTGATCTACACATCTCCCATCTAAGCCTACTATAGAAACCAATTCCTAGGTACTCCTATTCCATCACTATCTCCAAGGGGCTACCCTCAAAGATAAAGTTAACCTATTGTTGCTTCTTTTTCAAAGAGAAGACCCTGATTTTGTTCTTGTTGGTATTCACTTGCATCTCAACCTCTTGAAAAAAAAGATCAAGCGCTTTCAGATGCTCTCTCAAACCTTGTGCAAATTTTGCAATAATAATAAGAGCATATAAAAGTAACTTCACCACGTACCTTGCTAGTTGGATGCCTTCTCCCATGTTTTTGTTTAACCACTTTTCAAGTTTGTCAATACATAAACAAAACAATGTGGGGGAGAAATGACAATCCTGTTTAACCCTAATGTCACTATTGAAGCATTCAAACATACCCTCTTTAGTTTTGATTTTAGCTCTCACCTGCTCATATAGTTTATGAACAACAACTTTAAACTCCTTTGAGACTCCAAATTCTTCTATTCTATGCCATAACTTATCTCTAGGAACTATGTTGAAAGCTTCTTTGAAATCAACAAAGCAACAAAAAGCTTCTCCACCTTGATTGTCCCAAAAATTTTCAATAAAATACCTAAAAGCGATGCAACGATCAAAATAAAATATTTAAACATAAAACAACCTACCCTATGACCCTTTTTCCATCCTTTTATGCCCGTATAATAAACACAATTATTAGAATAGTACTAGAACAAATACATCACTACTTTGACACTTGTTTGAAATCATATTGTTAAATGAGACTATTTTATTTATTTACACGCCACACTAGTTTTTAAAATCTATTCTCCTTACCCCCCAAAAATGTAATAATATAATAAAAAAACAATTAACACTCATATATATGGTCGATATAATTTTGGAAACCCCGTACAATCCGCACATGGCAAAAATTATGTATCACTCGAGTTGGCGTTCCTGTCAACAGCGTTGGTGTGTGCTGCTCATTAGGTCCATAGGCATCTTTGGCGTCGTCGACATTTTCTTTCATTCGAGCAGCTCCTCATCTCGTCGAGCGAGTCATATTTCACCATCAAGGTCAGGAAATCTTGCGCCTGTGAAAGCAAAGAAGCGGGCAAATGGTGACCACAAGTGCAAAGGATCCACATAGCTTGTATGGCTGAAAATTTTCACGAGCTACATTCCAGTTATTGTTTTCCCCCATTCTTTGATAAACAATGCTGACGTGGAGGGAGGCCTACCAAAGTCGGATAACTGAGGCCCACAGCCAAATGCACCACAGGTGTACACATTTCTTAGCCAAATACTCCCCTTTGTTGCTCTCTTCCCAAATTCTAATGTCAATTTGAGCTCGAGATCAAAATAATGGCCGCCAACAGCTTGTTGAGGGTACCGGTGGCACCCGTGTGTGAGAGCAGAGGTAGATGTAGCCCTGCCCTGAGCCTGAACCTGAGCTTCACTTCAGCGGTGAATTGGAAATGGAAGAGGAGAGATTCAAAGCGGAAGGAAGTGATAGTTGGGGTGGGAGTGGGGTTGCCCTGCACAGTGATGGAGTGTGGGGACATGATATACAGGAGCACTTTGCCGCAGGCGGAGGGGATCAACATAACGCCGCCGGGGGTCTTTCTGACAATTTTGGCCGCCTCCTATTTGTGGGCAACCCCTGGAGTGGCGCCTGGTTTTTGGGATATGTTCGTCTTGGCACCTCTTCAACGCTTTTTCCGCCCCTCCCTGAGAAAGGTCCTTCCTTTGTGTGCTCCCACGCGATTCATTTGCATTTTTTTTTCTAAGTTGCAGCTTCCCTCCACTAATCCCTCCTGCATTTTGGGGATTTCAACATCTCAAACAAGAGTTATTAAAGAGTTGAACTGACAAAGAAAGGTCCTGCTATAGCCAATCTCGGCTTATTTTACATATACTTTTGTAATATTTTATTCTTTTGAGCTCTGTGGTGATAATTTAAATTAATAGCATCGACATTTTATTGTAAAGAAACAAATGCACCCTTACGTAAATATCATAGGATAAATTAATTAATTAAATTCTAGTGAGAAGCAAATTTAGCCGGGGATACAGAATTGGGACTGATAAATATAATAATTCCGGGGAATTTAAATAAACAGGGTGAAGGTATGCAGAATGATTCATCCCTGCATCAGAACCCTGTGAGTCTCTCTCAACCCAATTCTGTTGGCCCAAGGTTTAAATCTACTATAGACACTCAAAATTATCCTATCAAATAATAAATCATCTCATTACTACTTCATATAAATCTTCTTTCCTTACAGTCTAAGCTTTACTTTTAATGTGTTGGTCATTAGCGATTGGTGCAGAACATAGACTGAGTACCCCTAAAAGGGCAGCCAATCCATGCAGCTGAATACACATCCCTCACAATTTCTCAAGAAAATAAAATGCACATAAAAAACAAATTTGAATCCACTCCTTGGAGAAAACAAAATTTGAAAACAAATCTCATATATTGATATCATGAATTTGCATCATTACGTAGAATGAAGAATTCCTCAACAAAATGTTTCAGACATGGTCTTCATGACCTCTCTTCTTTCACACCATCTCTTTCTTTCTTCTTACCTAAATCTTTCAAATATCTTGTAGCTTCCTGTTTCTCTTTTCCATGCAACATTTCAAAGCTCTGGATTGCTGTTCAAAATTTCTTCTACTTTTTGTTTATAAGCAGCCCCGAGAATGGACTATTCTTTTAGCTTTTTCACCCTTTCTCCATTCTTTCCATACACACTACCTCCCTTTCATTCTATGCAACAGTCATATTTTAATTTGTTGTTTTGAACTTTCTATCATTATTTTTGTTAGACTGTAGGAATCAGGTAGTCCTCTTATAAATTGTAGTGTGATGGGTAAACTTTTTAACATGATTGGTGATACTGGCAAATACATCCTTATAAATTGTAGTGTGATGAGTAAACTTTTTAACATAACTAATAACACTGACAAATACGTCCTTCACTACCACATGGGCTCTACCAAAGGAAGTTCTCGCCAATTGAACTAGGCCCAGCCCAACTTTCTACCATTATTGTTTGAACCATGCCTCATTCTGCAAACTACTCCCTCCTCAACTCCTATGCCTCCCTCCTCTCTTTTTTTGTTGTTTTAAAAAGTTTATAAATGGCTGTTTATGGGCCCTCCAAAGAAGGACGTAGTCCTCATAATGCTGCATCAAAAGTCCTAAGGAAGTGGGCAGCTCCTCCACTATCCCTTACCACTCCTTTTCCATGTCAAGTTTAAATTTTATTTGCTGGTAGCTTTAAAATATTAATTCCTCCTAAAATTAGGTGCTCCAAGTAATTTTACCGCCTCCTTAGAAGGAAATTACAATATTTGAATCAAAGTGCATGATTCACCGCTAAAAATGGATGGCTTGAATGTGAGAGTTGCTTTGGAAAGCCCCACAAGTTAATGCACCGTCTTTAATAATACTTTCATATAGCAACTCTGCAGTTAATCTTCATAATTTTTTTTTTGAAAAATACTTGCATTTTAGAGCCTTAAATTATGCCAGTTGTCTGAAAACCAAATCTTTTTTATAACTTTTTACCAGAAGCTCCTTTTTATTGAAAAATAGACCAGGATACGTGCAATAACCTCCTTAAGATCTTCATAGAAGGATTTTTCTCCAGCTTTTAAAAATATTGAAAATTGATTGTTTCCGTATACTAGCTAGCTAGAACAGAGAAAATTATATTCTCCCAAATGGTGAAGAATTTGTCTGCAATTTCTTTTGTACGTTTGAAATTTTGACCAGATATTACGGATTCTCCTGAACAATTGTTTTACCAAAACTTCCTTTGGAGCCTCCAAAACAACAATTTGACGAAAACTTGTTTTTAGCAATTCTGATCAAATGAGTGGTTTTTCTATGTAGAGGGATGCATGAAGCCACAAAAACAAACCAAAACGCACATTAAAATTGAAAATAAAACTAGAGATTATTTTGGGTTATGCAAGATCACTTGTGAACCTGGATGCTTGTGCATCAGAGATTAACGCATTTGTCTGTTTTCCTTGCCTATAAATCTGAATGTAAATCTTCCTTTGTAATGTGCAATTTATATTCTATAATAATATATTTTCTCCTTCCCATCTTGGGCGTGAGAGTGGTATTAGAGTCGTGGGTAGTTCCATATCCATTCTCCATTTGCTGAGATCATGCTTGAGGTTGAAGTATGTAGATCCTTGAAACACTATCTTTTTAATAGAGGCTTGTTTTTGCACTCAAATTTGTACATAGGTATCACACCCAACAAATACAAAGGAGATGCTTTTGCCGTAATTTTATATTACCACGGTAATGCAGTATTTGTAAATGCTGATTTGGAAGAGAATCTTTTCCTTACCTTGGTTGTGTCAACACATCGCTGCAACAAATATTTGAAACAGTGGTCACGTTTCACTCTATCATACAACTGTATTGGTTCTATTTCAGTCTCGTGGTGGCTTGAAACTGGATTTCAGTGAGATGATGCAGCAAGGATTCTCACATTTCAAATATATTATTTTCATATGTATGTGGCATATTGACTATAGACTAAAGCAGTTGATTAGAAATTCTGATTTCCTGTATGTGAAGACAGGGCATAATCATGAAAATGAGGGGCACATTTTGGTAAATTTGCAGTTACATAGTTCGTGATTTCCAGTGCCCAAGATAGAAGTTTGCATGGTCCTTATGCTGTAAATATTTGTCGAATGGTACTTTTTGTTATTGCTTTCAAGGCTAATCAGATTTGTATAGTATGTTTTTGTAGCCCTTGATATTCTCACTCTTTAACTCTTTGATTATTTATGGAGTGATAAGAAGACATAAGATGTCAATAGGCAGCTATAAGGAGATACTAAAGATTAACTTATCTGGCAAAGGGCCTTTAAAGCGATGAAGTTTTTGTTAGAGTTGTAAGGTGAATTAACTGCTTGAGGTTTAATGCTAACTTGCTTCTGCTTGCAATTATTGCTGGTTGAGCCCAACTAGTGGTGAGCATTTTTTTTTGAGTTGTTTTGTAATGTCCTTTCCCAGACAATGAGACTAATATTTTATTTTTTATTGAATGCTAAGTCATGTACCCACATTAGCATTTAATTAATATTCAAATATTTCACTTGCACATATATAAAGTTTAAATAGGGTGAAATATATTTTTTTTCCTTATGCCATTATGAAGAATTAAAATTTAAAGAATTTAAAGAAGCTCCTGGCAGTTACGTTGTAGGTTAGTTAAAAGGGGTTGGGAGTTCCATTCAGGGGGAGAGTGGAATCTGAGGATTGAACAGAATATTGCAGATTTTTGTAGTTTGATTACAGCTTCTGGAGAACGTATACTCTTCAGGAGAACATTATCTTCAGGATTGAGAGATACCCTTAGGATAATTTTAGTATTTGGCTTAAGTTGGCATGGGTGTTGGGTTTCCTTAAATATTTGGTGTCGGAAATATAAATCTGAGCACGGGAAGCTAAAGTGGTGAATTCCCAATTAGAATTGCAGTGAACCGAAATTGGCTTATACGGTTCTATTGCCAGCTGGAATATATCTTCTAAATCCAAGCCAAGAGACATTACGGAATGAACATATGAACAAAATGTGTTCAACTTCTCCAACATTGCCGTTCTGAGTCTTATCGGGGATCCCTGAGTATTTTTGAAATGTATCAATTATGTACTTACATCGTGAGGGAAAAGTATTTGCAAAGTTAGTGAATGATTATAGAGGTTGTAGCTGTCGAGTGAATGCTTTCTTGTGTTGTTACAAGGTTTTAATAGATGTTTATTTATAACTCAGGAGCAAGACTTGATATATTTCTTGGTTATTTTTACGGGGCTGAGTTCATCCGTATTTCTAAAGATTAATATTGGTTAGCGGATATGCTAGTTTAGTGCCGTGAGACCTTTCACTTTTTTGTGCCAACATGGAGATTTTAACTGGCAGTTCTGATCATTCTAGGGATGCCATTAGTCACCTTGCTGGACGTGATATAGAAGTCTGCTGATATCCTGTAATCCAAGCTTTCAAGGTTGCTGTCCTATGCAGGAAAGTTATGATAGTAGTTGTATTATTGATCCAAGTCAATAAAGGTTAGAAGTCTACAATTTGGATCTTGTATTGTTACAACAGTTTGCTAATTGAGAAGATCTTGATCATTATTGTTTTTGTGCAGTGCAAACTTTATGTTTTCAGATATTATATATTCCTTTTCATTTTTGAGTTTAATCTGTCTGCACTTATGTGAAAGGAATAGACCATGAAGAGGAGGAGGTGGTAGACTTGAAAATCAGGAATTGCACAAAAAGATTGGCAAATTAACATTCCTTATTATGATGGTTCAGGTAAAGTTACTGCTAGATCATGGGTTCAAAAATTGGATACTTATTATCAACTCAAACCCATGGCTGAAGATTTAGCCATTAAATTTGCAACCTTACATTTAGAAGGTAGTGCTCAGAGTGGTGGTACCATGGGCTGATTACTCTAGGCCATGATCAGATAGTGTCATACAAATAATTTAGAGAAAGGCTTACTGACAGGTTTGATAAAAACGACTCAAAGTTAAACTTCAAGGAATTGGCTCAGCTAAAACAATGGGGTTCAATAAATTCATACATTGCAGATTTTCAGAAACTTTCAGTGATGGCGACTGACATATCACCAAATCATAAAAGTGCAAACATTATTATTGTAGATCAGAGACGGCACCAAGTAAGAGCATATACATATTTGATATATCAGAGACGACTCCAGAACAAAAGATTGCATAATATATAATAGAACATCAGAGATGGCATTTGTTAAAGTATTATTCGTTCATGTTTAATAAATGACGAGATAATCATGATATGCATATAAATATAGATATATTTATATATATATACTATATAATATAGTTGAAAAGTAAGTATATATTAATATGCATGTGTATAATAATATATATTATACAAAGTATGAATAAACTATTGGTTAAGATATGTTAACTAATAGTTATGTAATGAAGTGACATGACCATAAGTATATACGGTCATGTCTATTCATTACATGACTATTCAATATATACATATACTCTATTGTTATTGTAGAATCAATCAATAACGAAGGCAATTGTATTCTACAATCACAATGGTAATCTATTTCACTACAGCACTCAAATATTCTCTATAGGACGATCCAGAATTCATAACATGGTATCAGAGCCTAACCTATAAGAGAAAATATATTCAAGCAAAGTTTTGAAGAGAAGACAGCACATCAAATCAAGAGGATACTAGTCGCGGCAAAGAGAAAATTATCTGTCTTTCAGAAAGGTGGAAATTTAATTGATCATGTCTGAAATTTCTCGGAATTGAAACCGAGTAGTCATTTCATCGGTGAGACATCCGATCTAATGATTGTTTCTAGTCATTTCATGTATGCCGATGGTTAGACGAATTGCAGTTTGTGGATGGTAATGAAAGTCTCTTGGGACAAATAAATGCGGAAGCACATGTCCAGCGACGGCAAATACTGAGTCTAAGTAGTACAAGAAATATTGGTTGGTGGCAGACACAATATTCAGACGGGAAGCAAAGACATGACTCTATCATCCGTTATCATAATCAAAACGTAACCTCTCCCCCATCCAGTGACACTGAGTGGATGGCAATAGACTCAACATCGAACTCACCGATATCAGGTCATTATATGATTACAGATTCCGCTCCAGCGTGAACGAAAAATTGTAAAGAACACAAGCGATAGGTGCCTCCAAACCATACTGAACACGAAAGTTTTGTGTGTTGAATTCTGTAACACGATGTCGAGTATTAACATTCTCTTCACATCAGAAACACAGAGAGTTTAGATGCAGGAATTTTAGCAGGAGTTGGGCATGTATTGAAAATGCAAGATCATCATTTGTTGGCAAGGAGATGCTTAATAGTTTCATGAAACTGATTCTGTTTCTTATTGGAAATCTGTATTCGAAGGTCTCTGTTGGAGCTAGTACTTGGTATCGGGTTGTTTTTATGGAGAATGTTTAATGTTTCATTGAATCGGTTTTACAAAAGATATTAAAGTACCTGGTTTGATCTATAGCGGGTTGTCTTAATAACCGATAATCAAGAACTATTTGGGACTCATGTATCATGTTTTTGTCGAAGAAGTTTAATGCTATTTGAAATCGGTTTTTATAAATGTGAAGATTCTATTTTTGTTTTAGGGATCGGTTTGGGAACAGTTCCGAGTGGAATGGTGGAACAATTTCATGTGAATGTTAAAGTTAGTTCTTGAATACATATTGAGACAGGTTTCTAAGAACTATTATACAAAATCTTAGCGGATGACATGCAATGATATCAGTGTTATTGAAGTGGGATAGGCCCATGCTTCGCCGTCACCTTAGAAGAGCCGAGAGCTACACCTTCATACTGGTTTCGAAGTTGGAGAGGATGGTAATCCTAATCATGATATCGGTAGTCCATTGATGCCACAGAGTAATGA
This sequence comes from Chamaecyparis obtusa, assembly GCA_027943335.1. Taxonomy (NCBI): domain Eukaryota; kingdom Viridiplantae; phylum Streptophyta; class Pinopsida; order Cupressales; family Cupressaceae; genus Chamaecyparis; species Chamaecyparis obtusa. Next base: position 799,844 of record BSBK01005650.1, on the reverse strand, counting down.
AGAAGTGTTGTTTGTGATAGTCAAGGAACCCGTGAGACTTGTTGGTACAGTCATAAGGACCCGAGAGCATTGTGTTACAGCAAGGAATGAAACTCGAGATCATTCCCAAACGACAGTGAAGATACTTATGCTCGGTATTTTGGAATTAAAGGAAGGCGTCGACCCCTGATTCAACATCCCAGCAAAGCAATAAGAACCAGTTCATGCCACTCGGCTGTTGGTGAGTTAGCTCAGTGGCTAATTAAGGAAAGTATTCTTAAATCGAGTTGATATTATAATCTTGTGAACAATAAAAGATTATAAGTCACCAATTCAATGAAGAGCAATGAGATAAGTGGGCATTAAGAATATTTTCTTGTTGATTTAAGAAAGTTTATAAAAGATATGCAGATTTAAATTTGAATAGATTGTTATAATTTGAATGGATTGTTATAAATGAACTGTTGTTCATTTAGATGAGCATCATCATAGAGAAAAGTTATAATACGACATCCATATTCTATATGGTAGAATAAATAATCTTTGTTGTGGGTGATATCATTTGGTAGTGACTTCCATTCAGTGGATTGGAGACCATGTAGAGAATATGGTATAACCAGTCATGAGCCTTGAGGAATCATGGAACTACACTCCTCAAAGAATTGAGTATAAATTTATAAACATGAAGAAGTCTCATACAAGAAATAAGGAAAGGACCAAGAGTAGGTTTGAATCACATACTAATAAATGGAGATAAGTAATAGTAACAATAGCAAAGGGATAATGGAATGACAGATAGCAGTGACTATGAATATCTAAGATGTCTAATAATATAATGAATATTTTACAAGGGAGTGAAGCAACCTAAATAGTGGATGGGAATCTATATATATGAATCAGAATTTTAAAGAAATCATTGAGAAGAGGAAAATTTCAATAACTTGAGGATGAGCAATCATTCTAAGTGATTTGTTGGGGATGAAGTTTCCTATCTTTCCAAGAATCAAGGAGATCAAATTCCTTGAGCTAAACAAGGATATAATTGTGGAGGGTCTATCTGTTGCTATGCAGACTAAATGAAAATACAAAGTTTCATGTCAAGGATGTATTAACTTAAGTATGAAGAGAAGTTGACGCATCTTAAATTCTTATGAGATCAAGTACGATGGGTACGAGTATCGTACTAATGGGCTCACCTTACGAAAGGAATACTTGAAAATATTTGAAAAGTTTCAGGAGGAAAGCATATATGAAATTCAGATTAAGAGGGAGTCTCACATCTTCAGAAAGGTCGAGAAGTTGGTGAAATTGAGCTTCTAAGGGAACAGATGGTTCTGTCAACTTGTGACAAAATCAATCATATTGATTGAGAGGGAGATCATTGCTGAAGGTGAAACAATTCTGAGGCTATAGAAGTGGAAACTCGTGGATAGAATCACCGATGAGATGCACATGGATAGAATCTCTGATTGAGTCATTCCATATAGCTTGAGACTACAAGTTATTCAGATGAACATCACACTAGAGGTTTTTATTATCTTCCCTCAAGTCCAAGAGGGAGTATTAACGCTGTGGCCTTGAAAAAGATCAAAATGCATCCTATGCTAGTCAATGTGAGTCGGCAACCTTATGTCTATTCAGATTATTCATGTATGAGACATCGATTCTCTCAGGAAGAAAGGTATGGAGTCACATCCTGCAGTAACATTGAGATGAGCATATAAACAGGGTATGCCTCCGTGACAGAAGAGGAAGCGAAAGGATCTGCATCAATGGACATTCGAAGATCTTGATTCAGAGGGAGTAGACCATGTTTTGTTGGTTACCTAGTGATCAAGAAACTGTAGCAGAGAATTATGATGAATTACCATGTGAGAAGGCTATGCTTTCATGTCAGTGGGAGAAGCTAGAAGATCAAATTAAGATGGCAACCCAGGATCATGGTCATATTAATTTAGAGGAAGTATTCCTGATGTTGAGGAATAAAGTCTTAGCTGAAAAGAGATTTTCAGCCTTAGTGATCTATCATTTTGTATCTTAAATGATTCTTGTCTTTGATAGACAAGTTTAAGGTGGAAGCCTTCCTCACTTGATAATAGTGAACCAAAGTGTCAAGATAGACTACTTAATTGTGTGTCCCGACTATGCGGAGATCTTGACTCTTGTTATTACTGGATGTGTAATAACGAAACCATATCATGATAGACTACTTAATTGTGTGTCCCGACTGTGCGGAGATCATGATATTCAAGTCTATTTTCATGACGAGACTACATTAAATTGTGTGTCCCGAAGTGTCGGAAGTCATGGTAGACTTTATGGGCCCATTCATTTTGTGTTATGAAAGGTGACGATCTTTCATGTGTGTTGGGTTACTATTTCAAGGTGACGATCTTGAAAATAGTTAACCAGGCTTCAAGATTGACTCCCGAAAGGGACTGTCCCGGATGTGCCGGATATCTTGTTGCTTATGTTATTACTGGATGTGTAATAACTTGTCAAGATTGACTCCCGAAAGGGTCTGTCCCGGATGTGCCGGATATCTTGACGCCTATCATGATCGACTCCCAAAAGGGTTTGTCCCGGATGTGCCGGATATCATGATATGAAAAGATTCTACAAATTCTATTAAACTCTCTCTCAAGAGGGAGTGTTAAAGTATTATTCGTTCATGTTTAATAAACGACGAGATAATCATGATATGCATATAAATATAGATATATTTATATATATATACTATATAATATAGTTGAAAAGTAAGTATATATTAATATGCATGTGTATAATAATATATATTATACAAAGTATGAATAAACTATTGGTTAAGATATGTTAACTAATAGTTATGTAATGAAGTGACATGACCATAAGTATATACGGTCATGTCTATTCATTACATGACTATTCAATATATACATATACTCTATTGTTATTGTAGAATCAATCAATAACGAAGGCAATTGTATTCTACAATCACAATGGTAATCTATTTCACTACAGCACTCAAATATTCTCTATAGGACGATCCAGAATTCATAACAGCATTTTCTACCAAGAGATCATCCTGTAATTGCAGCATACATCATATTGTATATCAGAGATGGCTCACAGGGTAATGTGCATATTCCATATTGATTAATCAGAAGCAGCCAGTTTATATATACATTGAAATATATATTGTTTCGAACTGCCAAAGTATACATTGCAGTCACAGATTCGAAGTATCCATTGTATTTCATTGTGGCATTGGAATTACAGTTGTATGTATATATTTTCCATTATATAATTCATTGTTAGCATTGCATCTTTACATCGCATCGCACTATAATTCATTAGAACATTTCCATTTTCATAGCATTCAGAATTACCAGTTATATATATATAAATCCCTTATCATACATTGCATTCATTTAGCAGGATTTGGAATTACCAGTCATATCCATATTTCATAGAATTGTGTTCATAATTGTTCACCATAAGTCATATAACTGCACTTGCACTCATTAGTCCACGTAGTGTCCTAGTAATCTAAAAAAGGGGACATTAGAGGTTCTTACAAAATCTTCTTATTCAAAGGGTACGAACAGCATTAAGAAAAGACATTAAATCGACCAACATATATTTATGTAAAATATTCTGAAGTCTCCTCGAACTTATAAAATTCAAAAACTCAGAATAATTGTGGAATACCAAATCGGAAATTTAAAAATCTTTTGATCTTTGGCACAACTCCTTAAATCTCCAATATGCTTCATAGACAAACATTTCAAACTAATGCAATCTCTAGATGGAATGATTTCTGTGGGAAAGAGGGTTTTTGTCCCCAAATCCAATCTGGAAACCAAGAGGTTTTTCATCCTCTAGTCAAAATATGAGCACCATGTCTTCAATCTTTTACAAAGAGAGATTTGGCAACAAAAAAAGGATTTTTTCCTCAATTCAATCTGCTTTTATAATCGCCCATTTGTCATTTTTAGCCTCCTCAAAAAGTCTTTAGAATTGTTTTTGCTTTTTAATTTAATATTTTTTAGAAATTCAATCTTCGGAAGGAGATTGTTGACTTAATAAGGCTTGTGTAACTTCATCTCATCTTATTTTGTAATAGTTTGTAGAGTTGCATGTTATGTTGATAATGCTTGTTCCATTTCTTGTTAACTATTTTATTCAAAGATTTCAGAGCTATAAATAAGGCTGTCTGTAAATTATATTGACTTTCTAGCATTGTATTTGCTTGATACTAAGATATTTTTGACTGTTTTTGTCAGGATGATTTTGTTTTTGAAAAGAAACTTGGAGAAGGAGCATTTGGCGTAGTTTATAAATCTTACCGAACAAAGAAATTACAAGCAAAGGTATTCTCACTTTTCAAGTTTTTTAGACTAAGCAGCAATACCTGTTTTCAACAAACATGATTTTTAGCTCCATGTAATTTGTGGTTTGTATCACAGCCTTTGCTGGAGTGAGTTTCATGTTTCAACAAAATTCATGGTTTATAGTTATTGTTTTAATTTTTAAACAGAAGAAATATTCTATTGCTTAGAGAAAAAGGTTTGAATGCGACAATGTGGTTTCTCTCAATCTATTTTCTATAATCTATTGTTAACTTAAAACTTGGATACAAAACATTTGATTCAGTCTTGAACTCTGGATTTATTTGCTTAGAATTTGAATATATCTCTCTAGAATGCTATTAGAGTTTTATGGTGAGGGCTTCATTCATTAATCTCTAGAATGAGAATATGATTTAGAAATCAAGACTAAATATTGCAGACCTTATCTGTCATTTCACAATTTAAATAATTTGCAGATCACTTGGATCATATAAGTATGTTATGATCTTTCATCTGAACTGTGCAGGATGATGCTTTGGTAGTGAAAAAAGCAACTGAATATGGTGCTGTGGAAATATGGATGAACGAACGAGTTCGTAGGGCCTGTCCCAGCAGTTGTGCTGATTATGTTCATGGTTTTCTTGAGGTAAACAATGATCAAGAGTTGATACACTTGTGTCCTGGAAAAAATAGTTGTGAACAGGAATATTTATTTGGTCTTTTCGATTGATCTGCTAAAACTATGTATGATGATATTTTAATTGTTCAATTTCAGAGTTCAACAACAAGCAAAGCAGAGGAATATTGGCTTGTCTGGAGATATGAAGGAGATGCCACACTGGCAGATCTTATGCAGAGTAAAGAGTTCCCCTACAATGTTAGTATCTTTTCTGAAAACTCAATGAGTGGTACCTTTTTTATTTATAGTAAATGCACATATCTATTGGCATTTCAATCCTACTTTCATTCAACGATTACTCTTACTTTTCTTGCTAAATTCTTAGAACAGTGTTTTTGGTTATGACAGGGATCAATCCAGTTCATTGTCATCTGTTAGTCGTTACTATTCACTGCTATTGCTTTATAAATAAATAGTTTATGGACATCTAAGATGTGTTATTGTGTCGATGTTTTTCAGTAACCTGAGTAGCATTTTTTTATGTTTTTTGTTATGCTTACCACAAATTTGAATTTATTGACTTACTCAAGAGTACAATATTTGGAAGTTTCCTTTTGCACTCCTTTTTACCTTATTCATCCTCTTTTTACAGAGTCTCTGAAATTGTAATAACCACCCCTGTTTGTGCTTTTCTTATTTTGTTTTTGAATGCGATTTTAATTGTTTTTTGCAATATAATCAATGACAATAATAGTGCAGATAAAGAGATAATAATGTAACACATTCAGTCAGAAAACAACTAGTATCCAGAAATAGCACAGCTGAAAATTCCAGATTTAATTTCTGATTTGGAAATACATTTTTTCTCAAAAATAAAAGCAACCCAGTTCATAAAAATATGCTACATATCTAAACCCAACATTCCTAGAAAATGCAACGATGGTTTTGCTTGAGCTGCTCGCAAAATGAGTGCCAACCCCAACAATCTGCTCCAACGGCTATGCTGAAGGTATGCAAGGAAGTGCAGGTCCAAAATACCTCCAAATAGCAAATGTAATCTCCTCAAAACCCTAGACACTCATCAAAGATTGTATGGCCGGCAAGAGAGAAGATACAATCAACAAAATATAAAATATATCCTATACAATCTTCTCTAAAATTGCTCTCTTCAAATCTGATATTCAATAAGCTCTGAAAAGACTAATATATAATCTCCAATATGCCCAAATGTGATCTTTGAATGAAATCACCAAGTATTCTCCAGATTGTATCTCTCAACAATGTGGAGAATGTTGCCTGCAAGGGTTTCCATCCTCACAAAATAAAGATGAAGAAGCAATGTCCTCCAAACAGAAGCAGTATCAAAATTCAAACTCAACATAAGAAATGAGCTCCACAAAATTGCTTTTATATCATTCTCAAGAAGTTCGACCCTCTTCACCAATGCATGTGGGACTAAATAAAATCACTTTTTCTCCATCACTTTTTTAAGTTGCTTTTTTAAAAAGCACACTTTTTTGCGTTTCCCTATTTTTTGGGATTTTGTTTTTTTTCTCGTATTTTTTACGAATGCATTTTCGCTATTTTTTGGTGAATGCTTTTCTGCTATTTTTTTCATGAATGCTTTTTTGCTATTTTTCTGTGAATGCTTTTCTGCTATTTTTCCACAAATACTTTCATTTAATATCTCCCCCATGTCACTTTTAAATATAAGACCACTTTGAACTAAACACTTTATTTTAAATATTTGGCCTTTACATACTCCCTTATAAAATAAAATAAAATAATGATAAAGTTAAATATTTAATTTAACTTTATAAATCAATAACTTATTGCTATTTAATTTAATAACTCCAAACTATATCAAATCTTAGGATAAACACCAAAACCAACTCCATTGATATTACTAAAATTAACAACTCACTCTGTCGGTGTTCATCCCTGACTTACTAAAAATAGTAAGCATAGGAGAAAGTGTCTAAAAAGGTTCTAGAAAAGGGCGTTCTGCTCATTATACCCATCTGAACAAATTGACAACATCAAAATACCCCTTTGATCCTGCTAGCACCAACCCATAAAACCAACACCAGCTCCAGTATAAGAGAACCAAAAAATGGGGAATTTACAAAAATGTTCAGATTTCCTTTTTTTGGGTGGGTGAACTGATAAAAGACATTTACGTTGAAATTTTGGGCGTAGTGCCTAAAAATGAAGGCTTTAGGAAAATTAAGAGACATAAATAGACCATAGACAGATTCATATAATAGCTTTAAGAGCCATCATCACATCCGAATATCCAATAGCAAACAAATTCAAAACAGTGAACATATATGCATTCACATTTACAATTATATAAGTTGTCACCATGCCCAAGAACAGATCACCTTGAAAGCAGATTCAAAGAAGATAGTACTAGGAAGTTGCCTTTTGAGGTCATCAGCAAACAAAGCCAAAAATTGGATTTCCATTTTGGTGTAGATGAAAAAGTCCCAGTCTTGCTTATAGAAGACTGGAGGAAGATCCTCACTTAAGCGTTATGAGAGAGCACCCTCATGGTGAATAGGATCATGAAAGGTTTGGTGGTGGTGCTCAATGAAAAACCTAATACTTAGACTTTGTAAGAGTTGAAGGATACTTGGTGACACAAGGAACATCTCTGTAGGATTTCTGATGGAAGGTGTATGCTCTAACTAGGCTTCTTCTAAATGTTCAATATTCACACTTGTCTTCTTTCATGGAACTGAAATCTGCACTTACATGAGTGAGATGATGGTTAATATGTGCTCCTAACTTAGCTGAGAACTTATAATGCAAATGGCACAATATAAACTCTAGAACAATATTTGCTAGGGCTTGGATCTCCAAGGAAATGGAGAGGAGATATGATGGCAAAAACTTGAGGTAAGCGATTGGTGGGATGAGAAGGAACAAGTTTGCAGACAAATGTTTGTTTGTATAGAGATGAAGTCAGAAGTCAATCAAATAATGTATGGGTAGTGTTGATGTCAGTTTTGTACCACTACATAACATATAGCAATTGAATACTTGATATAGCATACCAAACGCTCAACCTTCTCTTGAAAAGTAAATACTCATGAAGAACATGAGAAAACTCCAAGGTTCCTTACACTTGTGGATACTAACTCAGTTATATTAATGTGATTTGCTGGTTAATCACGTAGGCGGGCTTACGTTGTTCACTCAAAGATAACTTGGTGGTACTTCGCTTGCTTGACTTGTTCTTTTCTCCTTGATCACTTTAACTTTCAACTACTCCTACCACTAACTGCTGACTGCTCTACTACTACTCCTATGAATGAAGAAATTAGCAAATGGACGGGGATCCAACCAAATGAAAGCTTGCCTGCGGCGCTACCTCCATTGGTGCAATGATTCAAAGGGATACTCTTAGAATTTTCACACTAACACCTATCTTCCAACCCAACTTGAAGTACAAGCGGAAAGATGAAATGCAAGTAGAACTTGGGAGCGATTGGACTAGATTACTACACAAGGCTTCCTAACAAGCCGTTAGGATGCTAGTGGCCTAGTATATAGATCCCTATCAAACATTCACTAACATCACCATACAACTAGCCATCTACTTCTACTCTAACAACATGAAATGAAATCCTACTTTAACTTGAGAGATGAGAAGAACCATGCAAATACACCAAAATGATCATGTATATCCACCATGCAAGCCACAATAATGAATAGAGAACAATTTTGATAGTATTTTGGCAACAATTCTCCAACATAACTCCCTTTACAAATGAGAACAAATGGCCTTATATAGAGGCTCAAAATTACAAGTGGCCAAGATTAAGGGGCAAAATCAAGGGCCAAGATTAAACCTTACAAACCCTAATTAGGGTTACCATCTTTCAACCAATTACATGAGGGCACCAACCTTGTGGGCCAATGAGAAAATTACAATAATCTGTCAACCAATGAGAACATAGGACACTTGGCATGATTTGATTGCATGCACATGAAATTGCCACCTCATCAACCTTATCTTATAAATTTATTTAATCCTTGAGATGAGGTGAAGCCTTGGATGCTTGAGCTCGTCTTTAGAAACTTTCTCATCACCACTTGAACTTGCTTGTATTTGATATCCTGACCTTGAAAGGGTGAGGTCTCCATGCACGTGGGGTAATCTTGCCTTGGCCTCGGTGGCTTGCCTGGATGTGAACCTCTTTGCAATTTGAGAGCCTTGCTTTTGGGCACCGCCTTGAAATCAAACTTGACCTCTTTCAACCTTTCGTCTTGCCTTCCTCCTTCATTATCCTTGCCTTCCTTAACCTTCCTGGTCTTCTCTAACCTTCATACTCGAATTTGGTTTGCATGCACCCCCCCTCTGTTTCAATACTCTTGGGTTTTGGGGGCACCTGCCCTGGCCATACCTCCTTCTCAAATCTAACCAAACTAGCTTGCACAAATAGCCAAGCCTTGCCTAGCCTCAAATATCTTCAAATCCCTTCCAATTTGCAATGAAACCTGCCTCCTCACTAATGTTTTTTTCTTTTGCTAACCCATGAATGTCTTCAACTGCTCGAACTGCCACAACCTCACCCCTTGGCATAAGCATTTGCCTCAACTTGAGTGGTGCAGTGTATCTCGCCAAATCTGGATTTGGTTCAACTAGCAAAGCATCACCAACGGCCTTGCAATTAAATAGAAGAGGTAGGACCCCATGTAGAATTGCTTCTGATTTTGCACTATCCTAAGTTGCAACTCTGAATTCTCGCTAATGATCCTAGCCCAATCAAACCTTCTTTTTCCATTCTCAATTCCTTCAATAAAATAATACATCCAAGGATCAAACTATGTACCTTGAGCGGAGCCCATGACTTGTTTGAGAAGCACAATAAGGTCGCCAAACTCCGATTTGAAATCTGACCTGGTGAGTCTTGACAACTTGGTAACTCCTTTCTTGCCTTCCTGCAACCAACACTCAATTGTACCATGCCCACTGTGCCAATGTTAGTGTCACCCACTCGCTTCAATTTTGAGAAGAAGGAGGTCTTAGGCATCATGTACTCTTTGTCTTTCTTGGTATACATTCCCCTTGGGTTCTTGCTTGCACTAGTATCCGCCATCCTAACCCTTATTTTTGCCTCTTCTTTCTACAATGAGATGGGACTACACTTATCTCTTCCCCTTCAATCCTAGGGATGGAACTACCACTTATTTTTGCCTCTTCAATTCCTATCACACTACACTTATCTCTGCCTCTCTAATCCTGCAGATGAAACTACCACTTATTACTGCCTCTTCGAATACTTAGGGATGGACTACACTTATCTCTCCGCTTCGTTCTTAGGGGTGGAACTACCACTTATATCTCATTTCTTCAAATCCTATGGATGAAAACTACACTTATATCTCTCATCTTCAAGCCCTAGATGAAATGATGAAGTGGTGGATGCAAAATGCAAGCAAGAAATGGAGAAAGAACCAAGCAAGAACAAGGGAAGAAATCTGCCTTATAGACCAGCCTTTACTCAAAATTGAAGATCCTCTTCTACACCAACAAACTCTATCCAAAGAAGAAGAAGATACCTCAAAAGTTGCTGACAAGACCAGATTTGCAGCCCTTCACCAAAGTCACAGCTCCTCTGATTTTTGCAGCATCTCCCTTCAAAATCACAGCCTCTTGTTTGATAATTGCAACCTCTAAAATAGCAGCCTCCTCCAAAAATTCGCAAACCCTACCTTCTCCAAATTTAGCAGCCCTCTCCAATTTCGCTAGTCCTTCCAAATTCGCAAGTCTTGATCAATTTTGTAGCCCCTTTCTTGACAAAATAGCAGTCTTTAGAGATATTTCGCAGGCCCTGCTTGAATTAGCTGCCCTACTCTTAAGACAAATTCGCACCCAGCCCTCAAAAAATCGCTGGCTGCTCTTGAATTTCGCTCCTCCTCTTAGACAATTTCGCTGCCAAGACAAATGGAGAGAAGTGAATGAGAAAGAGAGGGGGGAGGCTTGCCTCTTATACTTGATTTTTCCTTCCAAAAAAGTAGGGCCGACTTTCTAGGAAGGAAGAAAAAAAATTAAAAAAAATTGTCATTTCAAACAAGAATTAAATGAAAAAAAATCGCAGAACCCTAGGGATATTAAATTTTATTTCAAAATTGCCAATTAATTAATAAAAAAAATCGCAAGAGGGCTGGGATAGAGCTGGGGCTATCTTGGGGGTGAAAAAATTTAATTTATTTGGCCCAAGGAAAGCAAATTTCGAAAATTAGATGGGGCTGCCAGTTGTAATTTTTAGATTTCCCCAAGAAAATTAATTTTAATGCATTTAATCACAACAACCTCACCAAAAAATCAAAATTTGCAAGCCAATCACAATTCAAACAATTTCAAATTTTCATTTCCCATTCAAAATTTTCGAAAATCTCTCCATTGGCAATTTAATTTTATTATTTTGCAATCCAAAAATCACCTAGCAATTTAATTTCCATTTGGCAATTAATTTCAAATCTGGCAATTTAATCAAATTTGGCAATTTTAAATTTTCATTTAATTTCCATTTTCACCACAAAAAATTTACAAGGTTTTCCCAAAAATATCCAAATTCACAATTAAATTTTGAAAACGTTCAAGTTATTCAATTACATCAATTTTCAAAATTTATCGGAGTCCATAATTTGCAATTTTATCTTGCTAGATATTATTCTAACATCGAAAAAAGAATGTTCTCATTGAATTTCATTTGGCCTAGAGAAAAAATCGACCACTTAGGAAAACCAAGTTTCCGTGCAAGGTGAAAACGAGCAATACCCTCCTAGGCATTTCAAAATATCCAAGGTGTAAAATTTTCATTTCAAAACCTCTGGATCGCCCAAAATCTCGCCAAGGCATCCAAATACTTGGATCTAGGAAAAATGTCAAGGCCTGCTCAAAAATTGGGGGTCCCCAAATTCTTTGGGGCGATGGTGTGAAAACCTCACAACAGGTAGGTTTGTGGAACCATAGATGAAGTAGTTAATTGCTTTTTAGCGCAGGCTAGAAGCAAGAAAGCATTGATGTAAGAAGTAATATGTTTTCATTTTGATCTCTTTTTTATCATTTTAGGGTTAAGAAGACAAATGCCCCCACATTGCTGCTTTGGCAAAACAATTAAAAAAAGGTGTTTTTAAATTTTTTTTTAAAGCCCAAAACTGTCGCCAGGCGCAGGGGACAGCAAGCCGTCCCGGGGACGGATAGGGGACGTTTCGGCATCCCCTAGCCGTTTAGGGACGGTTAGCTATCCCCAAACATCCGGGGATGTTTCTTAGAGTTTCCGACGATTTTTGGCTGTCAGGGATGGCTGGGGGGTGTTTCCTTTACATCCTCCCATCCCTGAAATGGGAGGCAACAGGGATGGGGCGTTTGGAGACAAGGATGCATCCCCGTTTAACATAGAATATCAGTTATGGGACTATTTAGTTAGTTTCCTAAACCATTTTATGATCTTACTGATTTGGTTTCCTAAACCATTTCTTGATGTGAATTGTGGGGTAGTGGAATGGTTTCCTTGGGTGTGTACTAGTTCAGCTTCCTGGTTTTGTCTTGTAGGGCAAGTGGAATCTATCACACTGATTTGTACTTGAGATTGATTTTGCAATGGATTGTGAAGTCAGTTTCATTCACACTTCACTTGAGAAGCAGAGTATTCAATGTTGAAGACCCAATGATTGACTGTGAAATCCCTCTTGAGTTTGTAGAGGATAGTTGAACCCCTAAATCTGTATGAGATGTTCTCAGATCAGTGACTCCAAATTTTTAATTAATCCATTCCCTGAAGAAAAGCATCCGGCAACTGAAGCAAACTTGAGACACTGTCTTTGAATGGTAGTATCAACAGTTGTAGCTGCAGCAGAGTTTCTTTCCAAAAGAAGTGGGCATATGAGCATCCTTTGATGCTGCCATGATTTGGATGTAGAGGATATGATTTGCAGGAGAGATACTTGTGCCACAAATGGATAAAGTTGAAACACGAGGGCCTCTCTAGATAAATCTAAACCTGAGAAGGAAATGGGCCTTCTTTCGCTTTCACCAAAAGAACCTTATTCTGAGTGCTCCATATGTTAGTTTGGAATTGTATGAAACTGTATATTCTTGGTGTTGATTATTTCTTCTCTTTCGGACCATGTAAGATTCCCTATGGAATCTTGCCAATTTTTCAATTTTTTACTCAGTTATTTGTAAAACAGTTGGCTTGCAAGTTTGAATGCACAGTTTGTTGGGTTTATGTTCAGATTTGTGGGTACCTTTTGCCAAACGAGCAGTGAAAATATTTGAAATAGAACTAAAATTTGCTTGCATCTAGAAATAAGTTTTAATGAACAGAAATCTGCTTTAAAACACAAGATACTTAAGAGGAAATTATTTCAGATAGTTTGGACACAATACAAATATTTATGACCTTTATTTCATGCTAAACTATGATATATTGTCGACCTTACAAGTCTGAAGATATATAGCAGCGAATAAATACAGCAGACTGAAGCATAAAACAGCAAATATGTTTCACACAATTCCCTTAAACATTCCAATCCACATAAGAGGTGCTGGCTCCTACTTGCACTGTTCCCTCTTCAATGTTGTTCAGGAGAAATGTCCACAAATATCATAGAACAGCTCAGGTCCTCTCCTTTATCACTTTGCACTGAAATGGAGTAGCAGCAGCATTTAGATGCCAATATTAATGTCTGGCCTCCTTCCATACATCCACAAACTTTTCAGTAAGTAAAACCACCTCCATGCCCTTTTCTATAGTTTCAATGCCCTCTTTTCTTGCAGGAACTTATGCCAAGAATAAGGGAAAGGAAATTGCTGATTAAAGACACAAAAACACCTTAATACATCCAGCAGCAGTCACACTTGAAAAGAAGATTCAACATTATAAACCCTCCACCAATCTACTTATCAAAATCATAAGTGATCATGTCTGCAATATGGTGTCCAACTAAAGCAAGGATCCTTCACGCCATGATAAAGATATACATGAATCTGCAATAAGTATATCGAAGAGGATTTGTCTCATCCCTTCCTGACCCCAACTTGGCAACAAGTAAGTCCAAGGTAACGTGGGTTGGGTGTTGGGCTGGGTTGCGGGGATACCTCTGGCGCAACAAAAAAAAGAAAAAGAAAATCGTATATTGAAGAACTCCATGCCTAGGTTACAACCATAGTTACCAGGAGATTTGTCTCCTATCCCTTGAGATGCGTCTCGGAGACTTCCAATAGCGGAGACATGTCTCCAATACTGGGGACATCCCCAGAAACGTCTTGTTGCATAGGGTTCTTTGGGTTGCCATCTCTTGCCATTTGCAAAGTCTTTGGACCAAAAATTGACATCTCCCACTGAAAAACATAGGGCATGAGGTGTTATTAAAAACTCTAATTTTTATCCTCTATCATCACCCTTGCAAAATCATTATTAGTTATCTTTTAGTAATGATAATGATAGCCACTATAGTCTTCTAATCAATTTGCTCAACTGCCTCTCTAGAAAGACTCTTCAATGATGTACAATTATTCAATTTTCTTGTAGTGTCATGATCTATTGTTCTTTTAAAGAGGTCACCTGAATGGTAATAAGAGATCTTTGCATAACATCAATTCAACTATTGGAAATAATGGAAGTCATTGAGTATATCCAGCCTTCTCAAATACCTTATAGAGACACATCCATGCAAACCTTCTCCACTCTCAGAAGAATAGTACAAAATTTCTCATAACCATGCATCTCATTTCCTTTGGCACATGTATCAGCATCAAACTTTCAATATTTTTGAATTTCAATAAGTAATAATAATCTAATATGAAATATGTATTGTGAGTTTTAAACACTTTGACTCTTTGACACCATGACATTTGACTTTTGTGTACTTAAACATTAAAGTTAATGTTAAACTTTACCATTGTTCTTGTTTCCAAAGTTCTATATCATTATATTTTCTAGAAATTATTAAATTATTTTTTGGCATCTCCAATTAACCCGTCACCTTTTTTTGAAAATTAGCTGTACCAGTATCAATACCTTTCCGTAGGGTCTCCAAGCACCCTTGTCTCCTAGTAACCTTGGTTACAACTCTACACGCCTATGGAATAATTAATCATGAATATAATCACTAACAAATCACTATTAGAAAACCTCAAAGCAATAAACAAAAGCCCAAACTGAAGCTGATATTTAATGGTATAAACCCTCCAAGGTGGCATCCAAATAAACCCAATGTCTCACACAACAAACCCAAAGCTCTATTTTTAACCCAAATAAATCTTTGAACTCTTCAACAAACTCTAGTATGAACTTTTACCTGAAATCTTTGAAAAATCAGTCAAACCAATATGCTCAAGCTGATATTCTAAAGAAATATCACTGCATTAACTAGGGTAGATCTCTTACCATTGAAGCCAATCTTCTCCAAGAAGGTTTTTGTCCTCAAGAAGGTTGAGATGAACCAAGTCCAATCTCCAGAACCACAAGGATTTTTCAGACCAAGAGATAATAAACTTCAACATATCCAAATGAGCTCTCAAATCTCCTATTTATAAGCTTTTTATGGGAACTTTCTAGGAACTCCTTTATAAAATCACTTTATTAAATAATAAACCTTATAACTCCAAAAAGTGATTTATTTTACTTCTAAAACATTACTAGCACATAAGACAAGTCTTGTGTTGGGCAGAGAGTGATGGTGAGCAGAGCGAGCGATGGCGTTAGGGTTTCAGAGGGAGAAGGGGACTCTGAGGATGGAGAGGCAGATGATGGCGATGATGTTGTCTGTGCTCTGCCCCTTCTAACGACAAGATTTGCTTTGGGCAGATCCGTTCTTCCTTGTGGGTGTTGGCACCTGAGGGTTTCTTCAGGGTTGCGGATTTGGGAGGGGAGCTCCTCTTCCGTTTCCGGAGTTCTTCCTGTGCCTGATTCGCCTTGGTCAGCTGCTCTTCTGGTGTGGAGCCAGTCTGGTCTTGTTTTCACTAGGAAGGCTATTGGAGAGGCACGTGTTGTTGCCTCCTCCTCTTTTGTCTGCGATGGCCTTCTTCTCTCCTGCCTCGTCCCTCTTCCTTGGGCTCTTGCTTGGTGTGAGGATGGTTGGGGTGGGTTTTGTAGGATCAGGGCTTCGTTTGTCCTGCCTTGTGCCTGCTTCGTTGGTGGTGAGGCCTTTCTCTGGGGGGGGGACGGATCTGGTGGTTCCTTGGAGACTCTCTCGGTGGATCTGTCTTGTTCCCCTCTCTTCCTTTCATTTTGTGGAAGGTTTTTGGGGTTTTCTTTGCTGGCCCCTGTTTCTTCCTTAGAGTTTTTGGGCTGGATGGCTGCTAGGGTTCAGCCTTCTTTGTTGCAGGGGGTATTCATTTTTATTTTCCTCTTCTCTATTTTAAATGAGCTCTTTGTTGTTGCCCTGTGGAAAAGCTTCTTGAGGCGTGTTCTGCTTCTTGGTGCCTTGGTGTGGAGAGGCTTCTTTTCTCTTTTGATGCCCAGGGTAGGAGGGCTGCTGTGTTGGAGTTTTGGCTCTTTCATCTCTTTCCTCTCTTTGGAGCCGATCCCGATTGAGGTGGGGTTTCACTCCTGGGCCTAGTGGCAGTTGATGGCTTCTCTTCTTCTTTCCTCTTTCTTGCTTCCAACTAAGGTGGAAGCTCTTATTGAGGTGGAGGCTCAGCCTGTAGAGGTGGCTTTTTGCTGGACGAAAGAGGTGCGAAGGAGTGTTGCTGTTGAGCTTGGCCTGTGTTGGAGGGAGTTCTTTTTGCCAGAGTTCTTTGCCCGTACTTTCTTTCTCCTGGCAGATTGTGGCTTGGTGGATTGGGGAGACTTTCTTTACCCCATTTCTTTGGTTAAGGTTGGGGGAGCCTTTCAAAACCCTTATGTCTTGGCGCAGCTCAAGTTAAATCTGCTTAATAATTTAAGCTGCTGTTTTTATTCTTGTCTGGTACTGCAAGGGTGGATGGGTCTTTTTACCACAATGCTGGTTTTTGATCCCAGATTTAAAACCCAGATTGGTTATGGGAGCCATTTCAAAACCCATATTACTGGTTTGGGGTGCCTGAAAACCTTGGTTTTCTTCTGTTGGCGTAAAGCTTTGGCTTCACTCTAACGGCTTCGTGCAGCTAGAGCCTTATTGCTTATCCTTCGTTTGGCTACTGTTGTTCTTATGCCTTGGGGTTGCTGGTAGTTCTACTGGCAGTCTCTGTTGGGGGGGATCTGTAAAGTTTACCTTCTTCTCCCAGCTATCTCATTTTAGGTCTATGCTAATTTTTCCTATCTTTCTCTGGGTTACAGTTCCCTTCAAAAACTAAATGTAAATGGTTTCGGGGCCCATTCAAAACCTGTTTTACCTAATCAAAAACATTACTAGCACATAAAGTAAAAATATTAAAATATTTTCTATTACCATACAGAAACTTGCCAAGGTACCAATTGAACATGCCAAAACCATCTGAAGCTAATAGATGATAACTGATTCCGACACAAGATCATTCTATAAATAGCAATGTTTTCCGAGGACCAAAGAGAACAAATCTAGAAAATCCCAAAAACATTTGTGACATGCAAACAATGACTATAAATAACACTGTTCTCTAGGTTACAGAGAAAGCAAACCCAAAAACATCTTGAAAAATTGGTGACATGCAAGCACTTACTATAAATAGAAGTGTTCTTCGAGGACCAAAGAGAACAAACCCCAAAAAAACCTGAAAAGATTGGTGACATGTAAGCACTTACTTTAAATAGCAGTGTTCTCTGGAGACCAAAGCAAACAAACCCAAGAAAATTAGTGCCATGCAAGCACTTAATATAAATAACAGAGTTCCTTGGGGACCAAATAGAACATACCTAGAAAAACCTAGAAAGATTGGTGCCATGCAAGTAATTACTAAAAATAGCAAGTGCAGTCGAAACCCTCTGAAACTTAGAACTGAGCTCACCAATCACATTGGAACACTCCCAGCAAAAATGGAAACCTCCACAAAATCTGAAAAGATGGTCAATGCTTGCAAAACAGGATGGCGTAAAAATGGGGACATTACACCCTGGTTTTCTTTTTGAAGTCTCAGTAAAGCCAAGCAACTAGTAATCTATCTCTTCCTTGTTTATGACCCCTTTTTTTCCAAAGCCACTGACATTTTTGGGCTTATACTTTAACAGTCAATAGGTTTTCCTTCAGTGCATACTTATATGTTGCCTTGCACTCTTGGATGTTCATTTTTCATTATGTTCTAGCTCTCTGCCCCTTCTAATATGTAATCATGCTCATAACAAAACAATTTTGTTAATCAGGGCTGTTTGTTATCCTGAGATCCGTCTTTTTGGTAATTTTCAGCTGAACATCTGGTATCACCTGATTGAAGTGATCTTGAGGATGGAAAATGAGAAAACACTTTTCAACTTTTTCCCCTGTAAAAGTGATTTAAAGCCTATTTAAAATTTTCAACTGTTTGAATGTTTTTCACATTTGATTAAGTGCAGGTTGAGAAGATGATTCTTGGAGAGGTTCAAAACATGCCTAAAGGTATAGAAAGAGAAAACAGAGTAATTCAGACTATCATGCGTCAAATCTTATTTGCCCTCGATGGACTGCATTCTACGGGAATCGTCCATAGGGACATCAAGCCCCAGAACATTATATTTTCTCAAGGTTATTCTCTTGTTTCTCTTGAAAAGAAAAAAGTCCAATAATCCATTGATTTTAGGATTCAAAAAAAATTGACACGACTTTTTCTTCTGTTTCTTGTAAAGTTGTGAGCTTCTCAGTGGTTCTAAAGTTAGTATGGTCTGAAAATGCTTTTAGCGCTGACCTCTTTTTTGGGTTTGTTTGGAATTGCTATTAAGAGTCTCGTGCCTTCAAGATCATTGACCTTGGTGCTGCTGCGGATTTGCGGGTGGGTATTAATTATGTACCAAAGGAGTTTCTATTGGACCCAAGGTACAAGTACTTTCAGTGCTGGAATTATGTCTTTTCATCAAGATCTTGTGTATAAAGTAGAGATCATTCAACTTTTTATCTAATATTTGACATGCGTTCCGTTTGTATTTTCATAAAATAGAAAATTGCTATGTTATTCGAAGCTTTTGATTTAGTAATTCCCAAAATGGCTTTGTAGTTATGATCGCAAACTGAGCATGCAGGAAATAAACCAGTAATTAGCAGATCAAGCAGTATCTACAACATCCAAACAAAAAATATTTGGCTGAAAATAATTAATAATTGTATTTGAAGTTTGAACCATTAATCATTAAAATAATTAAAGAATATTAAACAGCACACGTCTAGTATGAAACTTGAAAGCATGATTATATACTCTCTATACATGTTTGATCCTGAAATTATATTGTTTAATTGGCTGGAGATCAAAATAATGACAATTAGAGAATTAGTATGTGTTGTTTAACCCCCAGCCATTGCTTGGGTAGTGGGCCAGAATTTTTTCCATACATGATAGGTGATGTGCCTCTTCCATAAGTGCATGGCACATTAAAATGGATAATGAATTAACTATGTGCCGGTTTTGTGTATGGACTGTCCAAATCCTTCTCCTCCAAGAGAACCTTGCTATCTATATCAACACAAAATGCTCCTTTAAGAGTGACTTGCTATCCATATCTCGTTTTAGTACATTTCCCCATCTAATGAGAAACATACTTTTTTGTTACACAATTTCTTTTTTTTGTGAGTATGAATTGAAGCTGTCCCTGTCCATTTAATGTGGAAACTTTTAATTTAGATGGGACTTTTACACAATAGATATGTCAATAATGAAATGACTGCATTACATATTTTTCCGGTGGAAGAAAATTGAACAATATATCTCCTTTTTGCCCATTTGGGCCTCAGTGCTGAGTTTCTAAATTCTGTATTTCTTCTTTTGTTATAGGCTTGTAGCCCAAGCTTTTAGTATTCCTAGTTTTAGAAAGTCACTTCCCTAGACACGCATTTAATATTTTGTATCTTTGAACTCATAAATCGTAGTTTTAGTGATGGAAGAAGGATCCAAGGAACATATATTTAACATTAAAAAGTGATAAAAAAGGGAACAATAATTTGGGGCACAGTCACGAGTAGTCACACTAATTTCAAATTAGGATATACCAGTGCATGAGTGAAGTGTGCAGGATACGTGGACATCAATTTTAAATCAGAATATAGGGGTGGATAAATAAGGGCTGGACTTTGTGTTAGACTGAACTGCCAAATTGGGTATGGGTACAGTTATATGGGTATGATACATTGGTACACCAGAAATATTTATTTTTGGGCTAGGTATGTTTGGGTATGTTCTTAAAAAAATATAAAATTATGAATATATACATATTTGCAGCCCAATAACAGGAATTAAGTTAAGAATATCATATATGATGTATATTGTAAACAAACTACCATAAATATTACAAATATATTAAACTAATTTAACATCAATTTTTCAAACTCAAATGTTATGATAGATATTCATTGTTCAATAACAAAATAATACAATCACCAATCAGTGCATATTGGTCTTCAACGAAACCAACATAATCATCATCATTGACATTAAGTTATAAATAATATAGGTAGATTAGAAGAACCGCAAGCAGTCCCCTGCCTTCAGTCCCACTAAAGGTATGCTGGCTATTTATTTATATAAAATGTGAAGATTGTGTGGCAACAGAAATGTGCAAGTCAGTTTCCCATCTGATTGACTATTTTACAAAATGTATTACAGATCTGGTCTCCATGACTGCAGTTGGCATGCTATTGACATGAATTGTTTATTCTGAATTCTACTTGAGAAATATAGGCTTATTAAAAAGGCAGTTTGTCAAAATTTAATGAATACAAATTATAATTTACTATCTAACAACTTGATAACTTCACATAAAACAATGGGCCATGAGTCATGACAGATACCTATATAGTCAGCATGAAAGCAGCAAGCTGAAATCAAGAATGCATGGAAAAGTTCAAGGAGTCAAAAATATGTTGTGTTTGTATTAGTTATGAACATTGATTTAGGGTTTAGGGCAACTTTTGAAGGTTGAAAGTCAAAGAAAATTGGTCAACCACATTGAAAATGTCAGCTGCTGGGAAATGCCCCAGACTCACCTCAGTGCCCTTGGAATTGCCCAATTATGATTTAAAACAATTTTGGCTTAAAAAAATGGTTCTCTCCTTGAATTTGCAAATGAATCAGTTTTGATTTTGATTCTAGTACATTTCATACCCAAAATCGTTGGGGTTTTATATCAATTCAGTAACTTAATAACACAAAACAAATGCCTGGAGTTTGCTTCAGAAATTGCACACTCTTCATTGTGTCTATGCTTGTATTGATCATTGCACAAGTTAGGTAAGTGGTTGCGACTTACATTGTGTAAGTCACCTATTAGACATAAATAATGTGTTGTCATCATACTTATTAGATTTGAAGTTGACACAAACTTGAAATGTTGTTTCTGGACTTTGACTTGGCATAAAAGATCAACATAGAATTGGCAATTTGAAAAAAAAATGATATCTAAATCAATTCTAAAGAGAACAAATTAATCAATTTATGCTACATTCCTCACATAGCCATCCATCAAACAAATCACTACAAAAATAAATTTGCACTGAAGGAAGCAATTTATTTTAAATATACAAATATCTATAAGTGTTTTTGGTGCATAAAATCATGGATTAGGACATCCATGGTATTAAAACAAATAGCACAACATGGAGTCATGAACTATGTACAAACAAGTTTGATCACTTAACATCACTATCACTATTGCGGGTCCTACACTCAGTTAAGTCCTTGATGCTGTTAGCAACATCCAAGGGATCTACTCACAGTCTACTCCACCATTGCTACTACCTTTGCTTCAATCATAAGTTTATTAATGCAAATGTGGTTGTCTTTAGTAAACACAAGATCCTTAGTTTCAATGATTGTTTTCAATAGTAATTCAATGTTTTCTAGTGCAATGGGAGATAGAGTTGAGCCGATGTTTTTATGTGATGGAGGCAAAGTTTTTAATGAACATTGACACAGTTGTTCAACCTTTGCACTATCAATCCATTGACTTCTTGGAGCATATGTATTCAAACAGTCTCTGATTGTGTAATGTCCCCATTTTTTAGGCTTTTGGGATTAGCTTGGTTTGGCGACCCTCGCAAGCTAATCAGGTGATTAGAGGGGGTTAGATGTCAGAGCCAGTGTTGGGATTCCGTTCTGGGGATTCAGTTTATCAAGTTTGCTCTTCGTTTGGGTCAATTCGGTCGACTTACTATTTTTAGTAAGTGGTATTTTTGGGTATGGCCAGGATTAGCAGGGTGTCTGCATGAATTGTCAGATGTTTCAGGATTGAGCTTCAGGGAATCTCCAGTTTGAGAGACTTACTATTTATAGTAAGTCTATTTTTAGCAGCTGGCTATTTTGGTAGTTGGTTATTTTCGACAGGGCAGTTGGCGTTTGGGCTCTGGTGTCGGAAATGAGTTGGTTTTAGTTAGCAGAATTCAGTGGCTTTGTTTTTAAAGATATCGTTATTAAATTAAAGTATTTTAATTTAATGACTTAAGTACTTTATAACTTTATTGTTATAAAGTGAAATTATCATTTAAAAGCCTTTTTATATTAAAAAAAGTGAAATTGTGCTTTTTCTGGAAAAGCTATAATTACAACTCGAAAAAGCACTTTCATTTACCCATTGTTGATTTGATAAATTGTTTATGTGAGAATTCTGCTTGGCTTGGAAAAGCTAGGGTTTTTGGAGCTTGGTCTTCATTTTTGGAGAGAGTTCTTCTGAGATTTGTTGAGTTTGGTCTTCTTCCAGGAGAGAGCTCGTTGTGATATTGAATTATATTTAGTGCTGAGGTATACTGGATTTTGTTGAAGTTTTTTATAATTCTATAGGCAAAATTGAATTGTTCTCAAAGAATTCAATTTGTTGATTTGTTGAGGTTGATTTTATTGGGAAATCTGCTGTTATTTATTGCTGATGCTACAATTAATAAATTTGGTGACCGAATTGTTCAAGACCAACACGTGACTGAATTTCTGGGTGCCATATTTCACTGTGAAGCAGTGCGTTTGGGTTTGAGGCTGCTTCCCCTCCTCATGTGAGTGTATTTGGTGCTTCAGCTGGGTGCGTAGGTTCCTAGGAGGCTACAACACCTCTTTTTCCTGAACACGTGACTGTCAAGGGCTGTCATTACAATCTGCTGGGGTCCATAAATTACCAGGCCAGTCACGTTTTTCCATAGAGCTGCCACGTGACAGTATAAGGCTGGTGTATTGGGTGTTTCAGCTGTGTTGTGATTGGTGGAAGGATATCACAATAACACAAACATTTTAGAACCGCCAGGTGCCATAAATTTACATTTCAATTATTTGTTTTTATGCTTATGTGTGATGAGACTATAAGATCAATAAACATTATCAAGGAAATCCAAATTGTCTTGGTTGTTTTATCTGAATTTGGTGGAAACTTCATTGTAATTGTTTTTGAGATTATTATTGGCATAAGAATTTTGCAAACATATCAAATTTAGAGAAAAATTCAGAAGGAGTCAGACAGGTTCTTCATAGATTGCACTTACATCTTGAAGCAATGCATGGTTGACTTATGACACATGACAAGCCTATGAAGGTTTGAGACATTGGCACCAAATGTCTCCCACTAGCAGTTTGAATGAGAAAAATGTGCAAAAGAACTCAATCTCATCAGTAAACACTAACACAAGAAATGGAAAATTATGGCCTCATACAACTTTTGCTTGGTTGAAATATTGATCAAGTTGCTTTACATATATCTCTCACAATTTTTACTTGGTGGAAATGTTGACCAAGTTGCTTTACATATATCTCACACAGAAGTCCCCTTATGCAAATTTGAATATCTCAATCTTGAAGATTACATTGCTCTAATATGAGAATTTGTTTCATCCGATTTATAATTGTGGAAAGCTCACTTCTAACTTCCTCATTGGCCTTAAAATCTAACCAAGATAAGAATCCTAGATTCAAAAAATAATTTGTTGCATGCAACAACTCATGAAGTCAATAGTGCCATTACTTATTAATTGTTTTTCCATATGGGATGCCTTTTTGGTGTCAGCCCCACTATAGATGGCTTTCATTATGTCCTTGGCCTTGTCCTTACCCTCAAACACATAGCTCATTGGGGCTTACCCTCAAACACATAGCTCATTGTGGCTTTCTTGTCATGACCAACATGAAAGAGACTCACTAAGGTCTCGATGAGTTGGATTTTTTCTTTTGAATTTCTGTACAGATATAGCTCAGAGCATCAAGTCTTACGGAACATGACAAAAAGGATTGATTCTTAACTCATATTGTAACACACTATGTAATGTCCCTGGTAGGAGTGTTAGCTCACTAAGGTCTCGATGAGTTTGGTTTATCTTTTGAATTACTGTACAGATATAGCTCAGAGCATCAAGTCTTATGGAATATGACAAAAAGGATTGACTCTTAATTCAATATAGTAACTCACTATGTAATGTCCCTGGTAGGAGTGTCAGTCGGATTTCACCAGAAACACAAATCCAAGTTCCTTTTGACTACCAAGATCTCAATGTGAGCAATCTGAGAACATACAAAAACTTGAGTTTGAACAAAAAAGTTAATTTCAAACAAACTGGCGTCAAGCTGTCTAATTACAATCAATGCCAAATTGGCAGATATGATGGAAATGATCAAAGCCAAACTAGCTGATTACAAATTATAGATCTGGTCAATGCCAAAGTGATAGATAACAAGTGGACCTAGATCAGTGCCAAATTTGCAGATAAAGAAATGCAATTCTTGGTGGCTAGGCCATCTAATGTTATTACAATGCAAGTGCAAGAAATTAAATGAATCTGGTGGAAGACCTAGATTGTTACAGTGATTTCAGTACTAGTAGTAAACCATCTAGTGTATACAATGAAGTATTTAAGAAAGAATTCTGAATTTTGATAATATAAATCTCGAAATATATTAGCAGCAATTGTCATTAAATTATAAATATCATTAACTACAACAGCAAGAATTAGACAACAAAAGTATAAGATCCCCTTTCAAAAAGTATCTGGAAATGACCCATTTAGCCCCTATTTAATTCCCATGGGCTAATTTTGGGCTAAATCAAGGAATACATAAATTAACTTAATAAAGTTGTCCAATGAAGCAAAGTTAGGGAAATTATATAAAGTGACTTATGTGAATTAAAAAGGGAAATATTAAGTCACTTTATAAAGGTGTTTTAATGAAATATTGTAAGTGGGAAATTAAAGGTCCATATGGAGCTCCCTACATCCACTTTTGATTTAGACTGATCTAACAACTTCCACAACTCAGGGATTGATTATCCTGTTGTCCTTAAATTTGAATTCTCAAAATTGAGACAACCCATGTGAAATTGGATTCCAAATCATGTTTTTCTCTCTAAGATAGATGGTTTTAGATCAAATTTTGAAGGCAATGGGTTACACCATGCCTTAGCCTTAGTCTTTCATCCTTCTGGTGTCATTTTTCGAGATTTTTGTTGAGTTTTTCTTAGTTCTCTTTGCAATTTCGGGTTTTTTTCCTTATCGCAAGAGCTCAATTTGTGAAAATCTTGAGTTTTCAATTGTTTTTTTCTTGTTTGATTTGGTTGTTTTTGTTTTCCTTTGTGTCTTAGATCTTTCGTCTTTTCAATTTCAAGTTTTTTGAGCCATTGCAGGGTTTAAACATATCCTTTATTTAAAGAAAAAATGAAGAATATGTTACTTGCAATCGGGGTTTTAAATCCCGATTGCAAGTGATATTCATTGGACCTATTAAAGCATGTCACTTGTAAAGCATGAAATGAAACGCGACTTAACTAGTTGGGCTCAATTTTTAGATCTAAATATAAGTAAATAAGCTTGCAATCGGGTTTTAAAACCTTGATTGCAAGTAATGTTTAAAAGTCCTTTGTTTTCAATACTTGCAATCGGGTTTTAAAACCCCGATTGCAAGTAAAGTATTGTTTTTAAAATGACTTGTAATGTTTAATAAAAAGCCCTACGTCAATCTTAGCATGACTTACAAGTCATTTGCATTTGTTTTAAAACACTTGCAATAGATGAAATAAAACCTGACGTCGACTTTTATAGACCCAAATACATGCCGTTTTTGACTTGTAACTTCCTTTTTAAAACCCAATATTGAAGGCACTAGTTTTAATTTCTTTTTGAAGTTTAATGTTACTTGTAATCGTTCCTACTTCCTGTTTCACAGACCTCCATCAAGGAAACTCGATGTCACAACTATATTCTAACGCACACAGGAAAGTATTATTGCCTAGAAGGTTCAACAAATGAAATGGCTGAAGTCAATAATTTTAGCAGGATAATATAGTCATTGCCAAAATATTTTAATATTTGACTATAGACTTTATAATATACTCCTTCCGTGTTCAATTATATGTTTTGCTAGACATTTAAAATCAGGCCCCACATAAAATATTTGCCCAGGAATTGATGCGGCGTTGCTTAATGCTCCTCACAACTATATGAAATATATTCACCTTTAGCTGTAATGTCCCCAATATGGAGCCAAGGAATTAATGGATATAAAATGAACAATTAAGTACAAGGAGGGAAAAAGCTTAAATTACAAGTTTGGGCACTTAATTCTCTAAGGTTGGAAAATAATTGAATAGTAAGGGAATGAATGAATAATTAAATAATAGCTAGGAAAGCTAAAGTCCCAACAATTATTATTTTAATTGTTCATTATGTCTATTTGTGGGACCATGCCTTTAGTTACAATGTTATGGCGACTAGGAAGTATTGTGGTGGTAATTAAAATCTTTAAATAAAACTTTGGGAACTACCTTAGTCGCCAATGCTGGATTCAAGATAGAAATCGCAGCTTTTTGGCATCCAAGATGGAAACCACAACTTTTTGCCTTAAATGGTTTATTCTTATAAGTTAGCGATTGGAGTGGGAAAATCATCTATCTATGAATATTTGTTTACGAATTTTGCTCTGCAAGTTTAGATGTTTCTTTTCCAGGATGAAACCCTCGGAAAACTCAGGCTTGGATGTAAACCCAAGTGATTTCAATTCCTTTCCACCTAGCCGCAGGTAACGGAGTAAGCAACAACAGTATTCGGGAAAGGATTGCGATAACAAACTCTTGACAGAACAGGTCAAGTAGTTCCAGATTTTCAAGGCGTCATTCAAGACTCAATTTGAAAAGAAATTGCTGCATGTTTGATATATTTCGTTTACAGGTAGACCAACTATGTTTACGGCCAGCTGGGCATTGCCAGTTGATTCTTGGAGCTCATTGAATGATAAATAAGGAGGTGCAGATTGGTATGTTGCAGCTTACATGTCTTACATGTCTTATTTCTCTGTATTTCCCCCTTGTAGCAATCAATAAAAAAAATCAGTAATTCTGCTAGAATATTTCCAGCTATTTGAAGTAATTGACTATTTTGCCAATAAGGGTATTATCATTAAGAAATGTTTGCATGACGCATAAATCCTTCATGACTATGTGAAAACTGGTTTTGTCTGAGATAATTTGATGAATTTTCCATATTCCCAGTAAGAATTATTAGAAGGGATATTTCAGTGGTATCTGAGCACAATGACCCTGCCAACCTTTGAGGGTTTAAATTGCATGTCAACTTTTTCAATTGCATGTCAAAGATTTTTAGTTGCATGTTAGCTTTTTTCAGTTACATGTTAGATTTTTCAATTGCATGTCAGTTATATCTATTGCACGTTAAAAATTATGATTTCTTTTTGCTCCTAATCGAATGCATGCCAATAGAAGATGGTTCTATGCACTCCAGAGGGTTTGAACTGCACAAGTACAATACAAGAAGTCAATTTGAACGGCAAGTGGAAGGGATTGGAAGCAACCTAGTTGAAACAAAGATGGGAGAAAGAAGAGCAGGAAGGCCGCCTATGGATATGAACAACCAGCTCAATGATTTCCTAACAATTTTTTGCCCAACAATAGCAACAAATGTTACAACAATTCCAAGACAAAATACTGTGGGACAACTGAGAAATGATCGAACACGATCAAGAAGGTCTAGTAGTAAACATAGCAGACGCGAAGCCGGACATGGGAACCAAGATAGAGCAACTTCCAATGTTGTGAAGACATCGGATAAAAGGTTTGGTTGACCATTACGTCCCACGTTTTTACCTTGTCAAAGCGAAAGGGAACCAATTCCAAAGGTAGAGGATGGAGAGACTACAAGAGTAATAGGATCAAGATCGTACAATACTCTTTAGGAAACACTTATAGCTTTGATGAGAGAAAAACACAGGAGTTGAACACTAGAGTTATTGAAGAATATTCTGTTGATTTTGCTGCGGCTACAACTGCAACATTAGGGTTCCTTCTCCATGCCTTTCAAGAGGAAAGTCACTGGAAGGTTCTTTGGTTTCAATTCCTCATGAACAAAGGGGAAGAAAGGGTGACGTTGAGGAAGTTGAAGAACTTATAAAGGCAATGAATATATCAAAATCTGATTCATTAGATGTTACCCCAAATGACATTAAAGAAATTTGTGAATTTGCTGCGCTCATTCTTATGTGGGACTTGATAAATCTGCACATGAAAGTTCATTTGATCCATCAAAGCATTGTCCTCAAGATGCAAATCATTTAGGTTTTGTGAGTGAAGAATTGCAAGGGGATAAATCAGATTATTTCATTAATGACAGAAGTAACATATCTCCTTATCCTCTTGTGATGCAGGAGCATCTCGGGTCCTTGGCAATCCTATGTCACCAAAAACATATTTGTATTTTCCTGTGTGGCTTGGTTCCTTCTTTGACCGAGTTGGTTCGGTGTTGTTTGGTTTCCTTTGTTTACCGGTGTTGGTCGGTTATCTCTTTGGCGCTCAGTGAATTTCCCTAGTGCTTGTTTGGTGCTCGGTTATCCTTGCTTACTGAGTTGTTTGTTTTAGTTTCCTGTTGAGGCCGACTCTTGCAATTAATTATGGCCACGGATTTAATGATGGTATCTATCATTGGGAAGCGTGTGGACCTTGATCTGGTCGTTCCTTCCGTTGATGGTGGATCTGAAGGCCGACTTGTTCGGTAGCCTCTTGTATATAATGTAATCTTTGTTTGTAGTTTTAGGACATCAATTAGGACATCAGAGATAGAAGCTAGGAGATAGAAGATTGTTTCAGATCCTCGCATGTTGGAGGACTTTTGTACTTGATTGTAATAGCTGGCCTAAACTGGGAAGGCCTTATAGCCCGACATGTATGAATCAATTGAAGTTAATAAATGAATGATATCTGCACTCTCTCTCTCACTTGTGTGTTTGTTGCTTCCGCATGTGATCTCTGCAAGGTGGATCTGGTTAGGGTGTGCCTTTGGCCCTTCTCCCTGTCCTCCCTTGCGTCAGGTGGTATCAGAGTGAGGTGAGATATGGATCTAGGTTTGCGAATCTAGGTTTGAGGGTTCCTTCTTGTCAAACCCTAGTTGATTTGTTGTGGGGTAGCAGATTGCAATCTGACCTGCAATTGCAGAGGGTTTCAAGATGATTCGTGGGAGGCGAGATGCGGATCCAGGATTGGCAGACATGTTGAGACAACTTGCTGCTAGATTAAAAGCTGTTGAAATAGCCCAGAGAAGAGGAAGACATCTTGAAGATGTTAGTGATGATGAAATTGAGGAAGAACAAGGTGATGTAGAACCTGCACCGGCGATGGATCAAGGTGAGAAAAGATTGTTGAAGGCTTTGACAAATCTGAAGTCTACACCACACTTTAATCCTCCTGAGTATAGTGGAAAATTGGATTTTGATGATTTGGTGGACTAGATCACCTGCATACACACAGGGAACAAATGACTAACCGGATACAAGCTCTTCACCGATTTAGTGCATGATAGTCCAAATCGGATTATGCGGAGCGTTTTCAGTTAAACTGGAGTTAGCTTTTTCAGTGGAACTGAAGTTAGCTTTGTTTTATCTAACGAGTGTTTCGAGGTAAACTCAGGATCAATTTGCAAGCTTTTTAATTAAGGGTTTTGCATGTGTGATTTATGGGAGAGTTTACAGTTTGGTGGAACTATGAGATGTATTTTTAATAAGATAATTTCTTATAAATACAAGTCGAAAGACATGAAAGATGTGTTGTTGAATATTAAGAGCATAGAGCAAAGGAGAGCAGAATCTTCTGAGAGGAAACACAATCACAAAAGGTGAAAGGGAGAGAAAGATTCAACAACCAAGCAGAGGAAAGGGTGAATAGGTATGATTTGATTCGACAGATAGAGTGTCATCATAAGATCATTGCTTTAAGTTTTTAAGCATAATTAAAATCCCTCAATCAGGGTGGACCCTTACAGGTTCTTTGTATAGATCCCTTTATTGGGTAACATCTTTATTGGTGTTTTAAGTCCTCTGATAAGATGACTTCTAACAGGGTCAAGATCCTAACAAGTCTTCTATCAAATCCCTTAACCGGGTAGCACTCTTACCAGTGCTTTGTAAGCCTCTAACAAGGCACTTTATTACTATAGTAGTGGAGTTTGTGGGTTTTGTCCCATTATGGTTTTTTCCTTCTAACCGAGGGTTTCCATGTATATTTGCTGTGTTGACTTGTGTATTCAATTGCTGTTTATGGGTGCTGTAATATTCTTTTAATTTCTGTATTAGCAAGAATATCTATTTGTTGATAAGAAGTATTAGAAATTGTATTTACTGATTCACCCCCCGTCTCAATAACCGGTTAGGATTAACAATTGGTATTAGAGCTTAGGTTCTCAGTGATAGAAAGCTTAACCGCTTGAAAAAAAATCATGGAGGGTTACAGGTATCAAAAACAGCTTGAGGAAGTCAATGACATGATTGCCTCTCTTGAGAATAGACTGAGGAGGTCTCTTGCAAAGAGGAAAGAGTTGGCTCTGCAACTGAGTGAGAGTAATGAAACCATTGAGGAACTCTCTGGGAAGAGTGGATTTGATGAAGCAGAAGAGGCGGTCTTTGATCTCATAAAGAAAAATCAGAATCTAACCGATCAAATCTCCAATCTAAAAAGGGAGCAGGAAAGTTATGCTTTGAGGATGACTGAAATCATCGAAGACAAAGGGAAAGGTGAAGATGAAAAGAACAGTGCCTTAGAAGCACTATTGACTGCTGAAAGAGCAAGAAAACTAGCGGAAGATGCGGTAAGAGAAAGTGAAGCTCTCGTATTACAACTTTAAGCAGACATTCAAAGCACAACTCAAGAGAATGCAATTATGCATGAGCACTTGCATGACACAGATGATGCATGCAAAAGGTTGGCTATTGAATTGTATTAACTAAAGGAACAATTGAAAACTCTTGAAGAGAGAAATGAGAAACTTAGTAGGTACAATGAAAGCTCAGAGAAGCTTGATGAGCAACTGAGGGCTCAAAAAAAGTACAAGGATCCCACATGGCTTGGGTACATCGGTCAAGGCAACCAAGAAACCGGTGAGTCCTTTGGAGACAAGAAAGGCAAGATGGAGAAGAAGAAACCTACAGAAGACAAAAGTAAGAAGACCTTCAAACCCTCTTGCAAACATTGTGGCAAACCGGGTCATAAATCTAATGACTAAAGAAATGCACCGGTAAACCATTTACTTCTAATAGCTATTGCAGCAACTGTTACAACTATGGTCACAGGACCTTTGAATGTAGATTACGTTCCAACAGTGTGTCCAATGGAAGTAGGGGAAGCTTCAAGGGCTATTGTTATGCATGCAACAAGTCTGGACACAGCGGAAGAATGCAGGTCCAAAACCATGATATTCAAATCCCCACCGAGACTGGTATTCCATAATAGGAATATAAACCAGAGCACATCCAACTATGCTACCTGTGGGCCATCAGGCCATAGGAACTCTAGATGTCACTCACCCATGGACAGGGAAAGAAGGGTCAATCCATGGAGAGGAACCAAAATGGCTTGTTACAACTATAACAAGATTGGGCATTTGACCAAGGAATGCAGGAACCGACTGATAAACAAAGGAAAAGGACCGACCAAATTGGTCAAGAAGAACTTGTCCCCCAACCAAAAGGATAACTTGAGTAAAGGGACCAAAAGGGAAGTAAAGAAAATTTGATCAATAAAAGGGACAGAGTTCCGCTGAGGAAAAATTTGAGGTAAGGTCATCATCTACTGATGGTGATATCTCTTCAGCAAATTAAGCCTAAGGGCTTAAGGGGAATAGGTAGCCAGCCTATTGTTCTCGGAGGAACTGGTGAGCTGTGATCTCACTCAGTCAAGAAGTGCAACCGGGAAGGAGTCACCGGTCTAACATGTAAACCGAACAGGTAACGAGTCTGCGGACCAGTTGTCGAAAGAAAGGTTAGGTAAGGGTAATTAACATAGTAACTGTTAACAAATGTTACCATTTGCTAATTATCGTTATGACCTAAGTCTATAAAAGGTAAAGTTGATTACTCATTTCACTTTACATTGCAAACTGTGATTATTGATTTCATAAGCTTGAGTAATCTTTTCTTGCTGTGATTTATGTTCTTTGCTTAGGGAATTTCGTGAATCTTATCAAGAACTTTCTGCTAAAACCGGTCTAGTATCATGGCATCCTCATCTTCTATGGTAAGCCTAATCAGTGCTAATCAACTAGATAGACCAATTTACGACATTATGGCAGTGCAAAATTGAGAGAATGATATGGCGAGAGCTCTATTGTCCATGCCTGTAGGTGTTTTGCTGACTAAGGATGTAACTACATTCATCCACAACAAACAGGAGGAATTGGGTGAAACGTTCATCCAGAGTGAATACCTTTCACTTTGCAAAGACAGGAAGCTTCAAACCAAATACACGAAGCTTGAATCATCAGGATTGATCAATGGAGTGAAATATCCAACTATGTTTTTGTATGTGACTAAATGTGACCTCTAAATCAGGCACAACACAACATGGTCATTATTCACTTGATAGAATTTGGGAGAGAGTATGAAGAACTCAATCCAAATTCCATGGTGAGGCGACCTGTTGCCTCCTATGTGAATGAGGTGTTTGAATACTCTCAGAACGAGAGGCAATAGCCGGGAGACCAATTCAACAATGGAGGATTTGAAAGCAAATATGAGAAAAATAAAACTAAGCTAAGAATGAATGCAATTAATCTAGAAAACTTTGAAAGAAATATGAAATGCAGATTTTTATTTGATTTTGAAATAAAGATGATATTAGACTAAGAACAAGTAAGCAAATTTAATCTAAATGTGAAATGCAATTACACTAATATGAGAAATTAAACTAGATAATGCAATAAAAGAAGCTTTGAAAATAATGAGATATGAGACTAAAAAAATGCTATAGTAAGGATGCTCTCAAAACTTGCCCTCTCTAATGAAGAAAAAGAGCCCAAATAAATAGAAGAGCCAAGAGGAGGAGGAAGAGTTTCTTGATTCGAAACTCCTGACCCGTCATATCCCTTTTGGGACAAATAAGCATGAATTACTTTATTAAAAGAATGGAAAATGCCACATGAGGACCTTTCGAATATCTCAAATTATTAATTCAAGAAAAGGTGTCCATTCAAATAACAAGCAATTAATTAATTCCTTTTTTAATGTATTAGCCAAAGGGGGTGGATTTAATTTAATTAGAAAGCACTTAGGACTTTAGAATTAAATTAATTTATCATAGGGGTAATTTAGCCAATTAAGTCAAAGACTTTAGGAATTAATTTAATATTTGATTATTGCAAATTAGGGTTTTTGCAACTGACATCAAGTCAAGTAAAGTCAAGCAGGAGAGAGAAAATTGCCTAGTGGACTAGGACTTTTGAAGATATGAAATTGAGATAATGCACCAAAATTGATTGAAATTTAATAGGTGCCAATTTTGGGGTATTACAGTTTCGACCAGATTGGATTAGACTGGTTCTGAGCAGTTTTCACGAACTAGGAATGTGGATTGCGAAAGGCGCAGTCACACCAATAACAAAAGAAGACCTACGCAGGGTGACTGGTTATAATGCCGTAGGGGAAGCTCTAACCCTAAGGACAAGAGCCAATGCAGAAGTCAACACGGTTGACAGTCTAAGTGTGACAGTCGAATGATGACTGTGAACGACATTGAAGATGATAGCATTCGATTTGCGGCAGCAGTTATCGGCTATAAGGTATACCAGTCAAGTAACCTAAATAGCGTATGGGGAGGAGCGATACACGCGGTGCACAGGATTATGCACAACAATGCATGATACGATATATGCGCTATGTTGAGGGGGCAGATCGTTGAAAACCTAAAGAAGCTTGGCTTGGTCAAGAAGAAGTTTTTGAAGTATGGGACATTACTGGTATGTTTGTTCTTTTATTACCAAAACTTCTTTCCAAGCACAGGGAAGGTCACATGGCAACAAGATAAACCGGTAATGGTTCAAATAGGTGAGTTAATAAATGACTTGGAGAACCAATTTAATAAGGTCATGACTAACTACTTTGAAGCCTGTCAGCTAAGAATGCACAACAGGGAAAGAATTCCCTCTACCATTGTTGAACAATACAAGGAAGAGATGTGTTTTCTGGTGAGCACTGATCATTGTATTATCCAAGCCTTGGAGCCAAGATCCAAGTATGCACCGGAGCTTGGTTATGAGATTACTTCTAAGATTGCAAAGGCATATGTTGATGCACTACAAGAAAGCGACCTAGATCTCTCGGCATATCGGTTTGGGACCTATGAAGAGATTCTGGCAAATCTGAAAAAAAAGACATCTGCAAAGGAACCGAAGAAGGTGTATGTAAAAAGAATTCCCACACCTAGGAAGAAGAAGCTAGTGGCCGAAGAACCCAAGGTTCAAAGAAAGAGGACTTAGTAGGCATCCAATGCACAAGGTGAGGAACCGGAAGCAACAGAAACTGAAGAAACCGCTACTCTTCATAGAAAGAGGAAGATCGGGAAACCGGTAAAAGAAAGTGTTCCTAAAGGAAGAAAACCCACAATTGATGAATTAGTGGAAGGAGTTAAAGAATCTGGTGGATTGGGAGCAATTGGAAGGAGATATGAACTTAGTAACGAAGAAGATAGGAGAAAAATAGAAGAAGTTGTAGTTTACTGTCTTTACAAGTTCAATATGACCTCCACTGAACTTCACAAAGTAATACTTGGAGATTTACTCGAGATAATTGAAGGAAGATGGAAATCTTCCATTGAAAAGGAAAAAGAGCTGAGGATAAGGGCTTTACTTGAAATCCAGAATCATCTTAGCCTGGAAGAGGCAACCAATCAAGCTGACCTATACGAACAAAGTTTCAAGATTAAAAAAAGAATTAGTCAAGTGCTGATTGGAGAAGTGGACAAAGTACATGATGAAGGAGTTGCAACATGGACAAATGTTTTGAAGCAACAACATCAAGTTGAAGCAAAATGCCAAAAGACCACAGAGCCACCAGTAATTGACACTAGAAAGGAAAAGGGCATACTAGGAGTTGAGACTCCTGTCAAAGCAAAGCCGGCAACAGAACCGGTAATTGTGGACATAACTGGAGGTGATCTCACTCCACCAACACTCCTAGCTTCTCCAGTTAAAGGTAAAGCTCGAACTTTAACTGTAGATAATATAGTTGATGAAATTATGGATTTTGGTGAAGTGTCAAATGCTGCAAAATGGTTCAGTGTTCTGGTAGAGGAGGATAAGGAGAAAATTGAGATTGCTCTATTAGAAACCTTTTTAGATTTCAACAGAGGTCCTAGGGACTATAGGCCTCACTTTCCTCTAGAATTGAATCAAAGGCTAATGGCCAAATGGAGAACCGGTTTAGCAACAAACAATAAGATTATAAGGGAAACCTTGACACAAGTAAGACTGGGTCTTAGTGATGAGACAATAAAAATTCTGATGGAAGCAGCGTCACTCAATTTGGACACAAAGAATAGGGTTGCCAAGATCATTAATGGGCTAGAAAAAGATGTGTATGAAGATTCTTTGGATTTTTGGCAAAAATATGACTTCAACACTATTAAGTCAATAGGTCCACATGACATCTCACAAGATGAACTTGAAAAAGAGTTGGTACCACTGGTACAGTTCACAATTGGTAAACAATCAACAACCAGTGAGAAGGAAGTTACACCTGAACAGTTCACAACTAGTGAACAAGTTAAACTGGGAGAATAAGCTCCAACAGGTGAACATGAGACATCTGTAAGACCAGATGAACAAGAATAGGGGGAGTCATCAGCAAAGATGACTGCAGAAAAAGATACAGATAAAGTTGATCAATTGGTTGCTAAAGAGCAACAAACAGAACAATCTTCGGAAGAGCAAGTTCATCCAGAAGGAGTACATCAAGAAGGTGAGGTACATCTAGAAGAAGAGGTACTTCCAAAGGAGACACAACAACAAATACCTCAACAACATGAATTGCCTGTAACAACAGAATAGGAAAAACCTGCAGAGGAAGGATTGGAAAAAGAAACAAGGCAAAAGGAATCAATAGATGTTCTGAATAGATCTTTATTAAAGAGAAAGCTAAAATTCGCAACAGATTCTAAAGCAAAGAAAATAAAAGTTTGTGAAACAGTTGTTGGCATAAGAAAAATGTCAACAAGGCAGCTCAAAGTGCTCACTAAGAGAAAACAAGATATGGTTCTCTTGAGTGTAAGAAATATCTTGTACAATTTTGTACATGGACATGGATATAGATGAAGATGAACCGATAATTGATCAATTGGAGGTACTAGCACAAGCAATTGGGGAAGATGTCACCGACCTAGAAACAATTGCAATTGATCACTATGAAAAGAAGAGAATAAAAATTCTTCACAAACAGGTTGAAGAACTGAAAGCTACTGTATCTACAGGCATCGGAGAGCTATAAGATCAGATACAAGAAGCAAGAAGGTTGATAACACAAACTTTTAATTTTGAAGATTTTGTTAAGGACATAATTGAGAGAACGAACAAGACAACATAAGGGATAAAAGTTCTAACATCCAAATTTGATGCTAAGAGCTCTTCTGCAATAGAGTACAGCCGGGAGCTGACAAGTCTTGCTCTCACCTTAAGGAAAGCTTCAGAAGAAAATACAAAAAGAATCCAAGATCTTGTTGGATTTCAGTTGTTCATTGCACCAACTTTTGATCTAATGCAGACAACGACAACTGATACAGACATACTTCTGAAGGAACCTGATTATAAGACAGTGGAAGACATGGAAAATATCATTGTCTCACTGCAAGCTGCAAAGAAAACTTTGGATCATATAATAGGTATCTAGAAACCTTTTCTAGAATTTGCAAAGAAGATCTACAAAGACATCTTCAATAAGTTACAGTTGTAAAATGTAAAAATGTAAAGACTAACAACCCTTTGTCCCTTGGAGGCAAAAAGGGGAAGATGTAAGTAAGTGCAGAGAATAAAGAAGATGGAAGTGCAGAGAATAGAGAAGAGATGATATCAGTAACAGTGTGTTGGATATATGCTACAGGTAGACAAGGAGATCTACAGGGGAAGTCTATAGGTGATGTATTGATATGTTTTGCCACCAATGCCAAAGGGGAAGATTGTTGACATAAACTTAGTTGTCATTGGTAAAGTCGTAGGCAAGCATCAATCCCGTCGGAACACCTGTACATCACACTGGTACTCTTAATTGTGAACCGGTAGACTAAGCAAGTAAGTAGTGTACTTTAACCGGCCATGCTTATACTGGTCCAGGTTTTGTCCAACCGGTCTTGGCATACACACAGGGAACAAATGACTAACCAAATACAAACTCTTCACCGATTTAGTGCATGATAATCCAAACCGGATTATGCGGAGTGTTTTCAGTTAAATTGGAGTTAGCTTTTTCAATGGAACTGAAGTTAGCTTTGTTTTATCTACGAGTGTTTCGAGGTAAACTCAGGATCAGTTTGCAAGCTTTTTAATCAAGGGTTTTGCATGCGTGATTTATGGGAGAGTTTACAGCTTGGCGGAACTATGAGATGTATTTTTAATAAGATAATTTCTTATAAATACAAGTCGAAAGACATGAAAGATGTGTTGTTGAATATTAAGAGCATAGAACGATGGAGAGTAGGAGAGCAGAATCTTCTGAGAGGAAACACAGTCACAAAAGGTGAAAGGGAGAGAAAGATTCAATAGCCAAGCAAAGGAAAGGGTGAACAGGTATGATCTGATTCGGCAAATAGAGTGTCATCATAAGATCATTGCTGTAAGTTGTTAAGCATAATTAAAATCCCTCAATGAGGGTGAACCCTTACAAGTTCTTTGTATAAATCCCTTTACCGGGTAACATCTTTATTGGTGTTTTAAGTCCTTTGATAAGGCGACTCCTACAAGGTCAAGATCCTAACAGGTCTTCTATCAAATCCCTTAACTGGGTAGCACTCTTACCAGTGCTTTGTAAGCCTCTAACAAGGCAACTTTATTCCAGTAGTAGTGGAGTTTGTGGGTTCTGTCCTACTGTGGTTTTTCCCTTCTAACCGAGGATTTCCATTTATATATGTTGTGTTGACCTGTGTATTCAATTTCTGTTTATGGGTGCTGTAATATTCTTTTAATTTCTGTATTAGCAAGAATATCTATTTGTTGAGAAGAAGTATTAGAAATTGTATTTACTGATTCACCCCGCCCTCTCAGTAACCGGTTAGGATTAACACATTCATGTTCTTACGACTCACCATTTGTAAAATATAAAGTTATAGATCTTACTTGTAATTGTGGTCTCCTTTTGCTACTACAATTTCGGTCTTACAGTTGCCCTTCAAATGCCTTCTTGACTCACAGACTTACAATTGTTGGTCCGTAACTACTTGCAAGACTCACCCTCAAACTTTTAGACCTCAAATCTCTTCATATATCTCAAATAACAAGTAATAAGAGACAAATGGACACAATGATGGAGAAATAATTTTGCCAACAATATTGTATTATATTGGCACAAATATATTACAACATGAAGTGGCTATAATTTGAAAGGGATCTTGCTTTTTCTGAAGGGTTATCCTTGGTTAATGCGGTGTGATTCCTTCAGAGTAACAGTTTCCGTGGAAAGGGATATGCGGGTGGAATCATATTGGTTTCGAGATTGAGAATAATTTATCAAAGGTTTTTTAGGCAAATGTAAATTATTGTTGTCTCCATTTTTTGGTAAGATTTATCCATTGATTGTGCTTCATAGGATATTCTAAATAAAAGACAAAGAAAGGATTTGAGATGCCATGATAGTGAGTTTGGCTATTGCGCATGGGTTTGGTTGAATTTGAATCTGTATCATAGCTGGGTGTCTAATATACATAGCTAGGCATGAAGTTTTGAAGCAAGAATAAGACATTTAAATTATCCTTGTATGGTCAATTTTCCTTGCAGCTTTGTGGTGCTCTCTATTTCTAGTATATTCATGGGTTTAGTGACCTCTTCTTTGCTGGACCTGTCATTCGTTTGTTGGGCATGAATATACATTTTTGTGCCATTCAATTTGCCTTGGCAAAGCATTGAATCCTTCTTTTGCTGAGCGTTGACCTTAACATTGCCGCTAAGGCAGATTCATCAGGATGCATGGCTGTTGGTTGTTGATTTGAGGGTGTAAGGTAGGTTTTGAGGCTGATGTGATTCATGTTAGGGAATGCTCTATGGTATCTGATTCACCTGGTAGGTGGACATTGTGGCTAGAAGTTAATCCATCATCTTTGTGGGATTCAAATATTTGATTGTGGGGCGACTTATTGCAGTTTTGAGGTGTCATCAGCGAGGAAACTTATTTGTTGTGGGCCAGTAGTCATCATCAGCTTTGAGGTGAAGATTTAGTGGCAGAAAAATCTCATTATCAGTTGATTTTTAGCTGTTGTGCATGTATAAAGGAATGTATTGATGATAAGTGTTGATTCCCAGCTCCTCTTGAAGGGAAAACACTTAATATTTGAGGTCAGTGTGTTTAAATACATTTTATGTGTAATTTCTGTTATGGACAACAGATTATCAAACGATAAATTAGTTACTCTCTAGCTGGTGCAAATGTTCCTTATTTTGTATTGAATGGAAAGTATGTTAATGATTGTTATGGGAAACAATGCAGTATAACCCAACCAAACCAAGTATTATAAAAACTCTGATTTCAGAAGTTTACATAGAAAACTCACAGGGTAAAAACATTAGATTTCAATCAGGAACGCCTCAGAAACATCGTTTCTTTTAGCTGGGTTACCCCAGCTTTTTTACTCTATTAATAATCCAAAGCAGGAGGGAGTTTCAAGAAGGGATAAGGATAGACCGAGCATCCAGGATTTGCCCTTCCTTTTCCCTCTCAAGACGTTTCTTGGAAAACCCCAACCTTAATCATTTCTCCGGGAGATGAGGATTTGAATTGTCTCACTAAAGTAAAGCAGCTTAGTATCAATTGATCTACCCTCATCGCTTGTTATAGACTTTTCTTCTTTGAAAGCTTTGTTTGTTTTAAAAAGAGCATCCATTATCTCTAGAAAGAATTGGATCAACTATCTCTATATAGAAGAATTAGATCAAATCAACTATCGATTCACTATAGAATAGAAGTGCTGGAGTGGTCCATTGCCCTTCAAGCGTGTGCATGGTTATCCAGTTGTTGAATCAGATCATGATATTAATCCCTACCATCTTGATAGATGCTTTCAAGAATTACTTCAACGCTAAATCTCTAACCAACTACGATTGCAGCAACCACTAGAGGAAATCATTGCTAATAGGCGCATCTAGCAATTGCTAATGAGCATGGTAAATAATTCTTCTTTGTCCTTGATTGGGAGTTGGTTCGGTAATGAACATGACACACCCTACTATCTCTATATGGCCTATTCCTTCTTTCACTTCTTTGATTTACAGGCCAGGGCCTAACTAGAAAGAAGGGGATGACTGAGACCTAATGAATTGAATGGGGCGGCCGAATGGTTATGGTAAAGAAGAGATCTGTCTGTTTGCCAAACCGGATGTATAGGCGAGTGAACATAAACTTGGTAACTATCTGTTTGTTTTGTTTGAATAGTGCCATATCATTCGGAAAGTTGATAAAAAAGATTAGCTAGTTGGCCCAAATACCTTATTGCAACATGTATGTAATATATGTGTATTTGCCAGATCCAAAAGGGCACAAAAAGTAGATCAATTTAAGTCAGACTTAATTGCTAATCGAATCACTAATCGTAGTTCACAGGGAATCATTATAGGAAAAGTTGCTTGTTAGTGAAAAAGAAAGACCTTGCTGGCAAAGCAACTGACCTTGTTCTTGTTCATTAGCTAGCGCCCAATCTTTTCTTTAAGCCAGATCCTGCGGTCTACAAAGTGCTATCTAGTCTGTAGGAAGCACCTCTAGCCAGTTAGTATTGATGGTCCAACTCCCCTTCTTTATGTAATGAGTTATCCCTCTGAGAAATCACATATTGCTCTCTTCCAATGCCAGTAGAATTATTAACCCTTATGTTCCACCAAACAATGCGGGGGAGTGAATAAAGTTATAGATAGAGTTTCAGCTAAGTAGGTCCTACCATTCTATAGGCGGGTAAATAGCAGAATAAAACTAGCAACTTGGAGTAAGCCAAGGAAGAAAGGGTATCCCCTCATTGATCGAGGAATGAGGGATAGGTCTTTAGCTAGCCCAATGAATGAGCATCACTTTTACAATATCAAACACCTATGCGATAAAAAAGATTTCGAAAAATGGTCTACGAAGGAATAGGAAAGATATTCCTGCCCATTTCTAAAGATATTGTTCCCGATCTATCTATTGTCACAATAAAGGGCACCTCTTTCGATTGATTGCCTGAAAGTATAGACAGGATAACTTCTCTAATTTCAAAAAAGGCCACTCCTACCTAGTTTGACCTCGTCGGGGACACAAGACTGGATGTGAGAGAGGAATTATGGTTCCGGCCTTCTGCCCATGCATCGATCACCTTGAAGCTTCCCCTCCCCTCGGCTCGGGAACAAGTAAGCAAGTATTCAAGCATTTCTTCATCTTGACCTTGTCAACTATAAAGGAGGGGGTCGGATCCAAAATATCTAACTAACCACCGAAGGCTTTCTCGCTCTGTAGCAAGATCCAAGCTCTGTTTCTATTTTCACTGATAGAGAAAGAAAGCCCGAAGAATGATGCATGCCAAAATCAACTACCTACCCTTAGATAAAGCTAGGTTTGAAACTGCCCTATAGATAGTAGGGAAAAATATCGAAGGAAAATATCATCTTAAAGTGATTGATCTATAAGTGATCTAGCCGATCCGTTCTGATCCGAGGTGGTCATTGAGAAAGATCCTTTAATCCAATAGGGAAAAATACCCCCTACCTTTTGCCCGGTTTATATTAATGTGCGTGCCAATACAAGAGCTGCGTATACATCAATGATGGCACATGGAGAACACATGAATCAGCCCGAAGCAGGCCTAAAAAGAAGGTAGTTATTGCTACTTTTGTATCACTCCGTGCGGTATAGTCATTGATTTGTTGATTCTATTTTGACTCTTTCGATAAAAGGGAAAGGCTCCCCCTACTATCTATAAGGCGGGTGGGTTTTGAGGTCCGGTATTGGAAATAAAGTCATCTCGTAGTAGAGATGGGCTCAATATAGATAGCGATTCTATATAGGTAGGAGATATAGGGAGGACATGAGAGGTAGGAAATATGGGACAGATCCTAAATCAGGTTTAATTTCATTGGGGGAACCTCCAACTATAGAATTGGAATGAAATGATCCATCCTTTTTAACCCACCAGCAAAGAGGGGAAGTGAAAGAAAGAATAATTATCTCAATAAGAAATCGATGACTATCTATCTAGTTAGTTAGATATTGATTCTATTGGCTGGCCCTTCCAAAGATAGGTGGTTTGGTCATGCTTGGGGTTAGTCGCTCTCCCTACTAGTCAGGCTTGGAAAAGTCGGGCTAGGGTGGGACACACTCACTCATCATATGGGTGAGGGCAGAAAGCTAGTCAGACTGTACAAGCTTGGCTAGTCAGGCGGTGCAGGCTAGTGGTCAAGGCTAGTCAGGCGGTGTAGGAAAGGCTAGTTAGGGAGCTTGGTCAAGTTAAGGTCATTCAACATGGTCAAAGCTAGTCACTTGGCTTGGGCAAAAAGCTAGTCAGGCTTGGCTAGTCGTTAGTCATAGGTCATCCACAATGAATGGCATTGTTCCTAGAGATAGATGGGTGGAGTGGTGAATGGGTAGAAAGCGAAGCCCTACTTCCATTCCTAGAGTTACCTACTCTATAGTAGACAACCATGTAGTGGTATGAAAGAAATCTTGGAAAATTAGAAAACGAAGCCCTACTTCCATTCCTAGAGTTACTTGGCCCCTCCCCCAACTCACCCTACACAAGGATTTTAATTGTTCATATTTGTTTTTCATGGTTATTATGATTTGTATATGAGGGTTCCATATTTATATCAACATCTAGCTCTTAGATCTATTGTTATATTAATCATATTTTTCTTATACAAAGCTTATATCAGCCACACAAATAATTCGTATTAGCTACCATAGTTGATTCTTTTCGGCATTCAAAGGTTCCTAAGCTAATATCATCATTGTTGATTGTTGGATCCACTATTTATAGCTGGATACTGTAGTCGGTATAAAATGCTTATTGTTGTGTTTGATAATATTGGTTATCTGCCAATGTATTAATTGTCCATATTAAGTTTCTTATCATTGTCGGGTGGTTGTTGTGTCTGTTTGTCGACGATTGTGTTCCTCTTGGCAACCGTTAGGTCCTTTAAATATGTTGTGTACTGCCAAGGGGTTATCATATTGTGGGGTAAATAGTAATTCTTGGCCGACCATCTGTCTTCTTCTCTGTAATGAATTCATGAGCTAATAAAGACATATTTTACTCCTATATTTGGTATGCACTGCCATTTGTATTATTATTTCATATATGTAAATTATCAAGTATAGCAGTAAACATTTTGGCGCAATTGCCTTAAAGGAAATCAGGTCAGCATTACGTGATTCATGCGCTTGGATCCCAATAAAGGTGAGAGGAGGCCACTAGGTGGTCAAGACCAAGTG
This sequence comes from Chamaecyparis obtusa, assembly GCA_027943335.1. NCBI lineage: Eukaryota > Viridiplantae > Streptophyta > Pinopsida > Cupressales > Cupressaceae > Chamaecyparis > Chamaecyparis obtusa. The sequence goes on along the minus strand of BSBK01005650.1, from coordinate 755,947 downwards.
ATCTTTAAGAATTGCAAAACAAAGAGAATGAAGAAGAAGATTACGAGGAAAAGTTGATGAAACATACCTTGCCGATCAAAGACAGTTGTTTGTACTGATGACGTCAAATGAGGAGTACGAAGGAAATCTTGAACTGACAGACATATTGCACGACATTGAGAACCTATCCATCTCAGAAGAACCCATCATTAGAATATCTAAACCAAAGACCCTCGAATGGAGGGAGTAGAAGTACAAGTCAAGGCCTAGAAGTACCTAAGGTGTTGGAGACGCTGGAGGTGGACGTGTGGAGGATGCGCACGTGGCTGAGAGTGTAGGGAAAGCACTAGAATGTAGCGGTCGGAATAGTCCAAAAAGGTTTGAAACACAAGGGGGCAATCAAGCAAGAAAGATGGTGACTCCTTTGACAAGTTCGAGTGTGGATCGACAAAAGCTGCTGAAGTTCATGGGGAATGGGTCGAAAAACCCTACGAGGCACTAGAAGAGTTGTGAGACTATCTAGGTATCAAATGGTCAGGATGACAAAGACTATTGGCTAAGAGTGTTTCCAGCAACGCTGCGAGGTACAACCATCGATTGGTTCATAGAACTAGATGCTTCATCCATAGCTTCTTGGGATGTGCTCAAGAGTGCGTTCGAGGTTTAGTTTAAATTGCTACGAGACGACAATGAGATTGTCATTGAAATTTATAATACCAAACAAGGGAAGAACGAGAGTGTAGGGGCTTACAATTGTAGGCTCAAGGAATTGCTGGGCAAGTTGGAGAATAAGCTAGTAGATGGGTTGAAGAGGTGGTTCATCGAGGCGCTGATTCCCTCCCTGTGTAAGAAGTTGAAAGTGGTGCTTCCACCCTTGTGTGCTGATGCCTACAATTGGGCGATGGACATTGAGAGTGAAAACAAGACATCCTCTCGAGGGAATAGGAAGATGCATGGTGTCACTGAGGGTAGTAGCGATGATGAATCAACAAAAGTCCAGTCCTTAAGGCAAGGCATGATGAGAATGATGAAAGAACTAAAAGCTAAGAAAGGGACCAGCAAAGAAGTAATGAACTATGGTGTACAACATTCAAAATTGAAGGGCACATGAAAGGTAATTGTCCTAAAATGATGTTTTGTGAGATTTGCCAAGTGACAGGTCATTCAATGAAGGAGTGTCCATATAATTTGAAGGCTAGAAGTACTCAAGTACTCTTCATATAGGAACAGTCCACTTCATCGAAACCCCAAAATGTATTGCCAAGCGGTTATGGAAATCAACAATGGAATCAAATATAGTGTGACTCCAGAGGACGCCCTATTGTACAGTGTCGGACGTATAATGAGTGGGGTCACTTCGTATGAGACTGCCAGAGCGAGTAGAACAACAAGAGTTTGTTATGCAAGTGGTGTGGTCTAGGGAACCATAAGGACACCGTGTTGGAACCTTCAAATTTTCTATGTTTTCTAGAGCATCAGATCAATTCCAAGGGAATCAAAGTATAGGGATGAGCAGAGGGATAGGCATAATAATGAAAATGAAGCACAAAGCAATTGTACCTCTTTTATGAAATTAATACAAAGACTCTTTTCTGTCCAAATTGAAGAATTGTTCATTAAACTTGATTAGGTTAGTCCTCTGGGATTATTGATTCAGATTCAATTGCTACCTTTAATATATTTATTGAAGAGATTAGTGTTGCAGTATACTTTTTGGATCATCAAAGATTGCATGCAAAGTGTTGTCCATGTAATTTTGTCTAATTGCTTTTCTTTGAGAAATTAAATTCAATTAGACTAAGATTTGTACTGTAGAAGATCCTTTTCATATATATGTGTGGTAGTGGATGGTGTATGCTATCTCTCAAGAGTTGTACATGAAAATCTGACAAGGAGTGACTCTATTTGCCCAATATTGGATAGGGACTGGTCTAAGGATTGTTTCATAAATCAGGGAATATCTTAAAGGTGTGAAGTTCATTGTTTTGTCAATCATAATCTCCATTCATATACATTAAACCCTATATTTGAAAGAACCCAATTCTAAACAAGTAATTCAAAGTTTCCTACATTTATTCATTGTACGATCTGATTTTCCTAGAAGATTACTTGCCACTTTAAGGAGATCACCCAAGTTTTCATATGTTGCTATTTGCTATAAAAAGCCTTAAGCCAGGAAGTCTGGTTAAGGTATAGGCTTACCTGCCTTGGTTTTGCAGAGCCTAAAGTGCAGGGGAATTAGATTATTCCCGTTCATTGGCTGAGACTAATTAAGGAATCCTATAGGAGAATTGGCATAGCTCTTGGATTTCCAATCTGCAGTTTTGGGAACCAACACACCGAATGCCCAAAATAGAAGGGAGTAAATATGTTGGACGTGAAGGAGCTGTACGAGGAAGTATTGGCGATCACCGGACTCCAAACTAAGAAGGCAGTATATCCTGACCCTTGTGTGGAGAAAGAATGACTTCGAGAAGCCAAGGGTGACTTTGAACGGGCAATGGCAGAGGAGAGAAGAGCCTCAAATGATGCCGCTAGTACACTATAGTTAGATTCGAAGAAAACTATCATGAGACAATTGGTGCAAGTCACCATGCCAGTACAAGTACTTGACCTTCTGCAAACTATGCCACAACTAAAGATGGCCATTACCAACATAGTTGGTAACTACACAATTGGCTAGGAGCATGAAAAATTGACGGAGAAGCCAATACAAAGTCTAGCCATTGACTCGATGCTATTGATGATAGGCGTTGGGAGGAACCTGATCATCATTGAGATGGAGATAATGGGATGGAAGTTGACAAATACCATCGTCGATAGGCTTGAGAGTCTGTGTTGCCAAAGGAAATTTGGAAGTGCTTGGGGAAGCCAACACTTTGGCTGCGAACCTTCCACTTGGTAGGTGTAGACCAACATGACATTAAGCCATTGGGTACATTGGTTGCACAAAAGGTAATGATTGGTACACAATATTTTTCCTTGGACTTTGCAGTAATCCCGTTGTATAAGGCATATGACGCAATCCTTAGAGGCTGGTTGATCACTACCAAGGCAGAGCACAATTGGAAGAGAAACACACTCTCAATGGAGAGTAAAGGAAGAAAGTACGTCATCGACCTAAGACATCAGGCGATAAGTAAGTTGTTGGCATCCTTTGAATCAAAGCCCGAAGATGGAGAGTCGGGTATGGATGAAGGAAAGGCACAAAACCAAATGATGAAGGGGTGTTGGAACTTGGAAGGTGCTTGGAGGACGAGACAAGCTCTCTCAATGGACTATTCCATTGGCAAATGGAGGACTATGAGGTATTTGTGCCGACGTGTAATTTTCTTGAAGCTACAACTCTCTTTGAAGATAAACCGATGAAAGCATGTAAAGTTATGAAGGATACATTTGACAACTCAGAGATGGGAAATGGAAAGGAAAAATAATGAAGACAATACAAAGGCCATTGGTTGATTCATACTCTCGGCAAATTTATAAAACCAACTCTCGATGAGGGAATGATTGCTTTTGGCAGATTCAGAATTTGGCGGATAAAGCACAAGTACAGGTAAAACCGACTGTTGGGTAAAACTAAGGGATTAAATATGAGCAAATTCTATCTTATGTTTCATTTGAATGTCAGTTCCTTCAGTTTCCTCCTAACCGTGTCAATCCAGGATCCGTAGACTTGTGAAGGATATTGTGGCTTTTTGCCCAAGGGACAAAGATAATGAACTAAGTGGGGATTAATGCATCTATGAATTGGAACACACTTGCTAATTAAGAACTGAATTAAAAAACACCCTTTGATTGAATTAAAACATATTTTTACTTTAAAGTTCAAGTTGAAACACACTTGGTAAATGAATGAAATCTGATTGCTAACACACTTTCTAAATAAATGAAACCTTTTTTGTTAATATATTGTGGCCTTGAGACAAAGATATTAACATTACAAATAATTATTAATATTATGTCTTGGCAAAGATTAAATAAATGTTATAAGTATGCTTAGAGGGACAACTTGCATATTGGATTATAGAATATGCTATGAGGACCGACCTGCATTAATTGAGGGGGCTGAATGAAATAATTATTAAATGCCAACTTGCATATGCAAGTCGGCTGCCTTATGGCATTGCAATTACACCATCTTGAAGCATACTTATAGGGGAATGGAGTGTGCGAATTAGGAATCATAGAAAGCATAACATGACTGCCTAAATTCGCACCTTCAGCAGATATATAATTCAGATCATTATTACATAATTATCATAGCAGCTTCTTGGCAATTTAGGAAGAAGATAGCAGACCTAAATTCTGTAGCAGACCTAAGTTCACACCTGTAGCAGACCTAAATACATACTTGGAGCAGACCTAAGTTCAGATATTGTAGTATACCTTAAAGAGCAAACTGTGGCAGACTTAAAGAGGCGATTGGAGCAGAATAATAGCATTGTATTGAAGGCTTCTTACAATTTTTCAAGCAGATTTCAAACATCTAAATCGGGTATTATCTATCATCTTTTCATCTGTATTTTCGTAAGGGCCTAAATCTTAGTTCTAAAAGATCATCTATAGATTGTATTTGCTTTCAAAGTCTGAAATATTAACATTTTTAATCTAACACACTCTTGCAAATAAATGAAACCACACTTCTAGACTGATTCACATTAGTTGTAATTCCTATTCCTTAATTACATTACACTTGTCAAACTGATTTCCACTTCACACTCCTTCAATCTAAAAGACCGAGCAAAAGGAAGTGGAACAGTGCGTATTTCTGACAAACTGATAAATGAACAGTGAATGAAAGTTCCAGAATTACAGAGAATTGATTATTGCTGATGAAAGATAACAAAATCAGAGAATAAGCTCACAGCAAGTAATCAAAGATAAATCATTTTATAAATCAGAGGCTTTTCTTTCCTAATCTGCAATTCAGAGCATATGCAATTACAGCACTAGGCTAGTCTGAACCAAATGTTTATCATGAAATACACAGCTTCTGATACAAGGAATAACAGGTACTGTTTGCAATCTAATGTTTAGATAAATATAAATCACTTCAAACCACACTTGAATGAATGAAAACAAATATAATATAACAAATGTAAACACTCACCACACTGATTAAAAGAAGTTACCTGATAACACAAGCAACGGGCCCTTTCTCCTTGGTCACCAGGTGATGCTAACACTAACTTTTGCTAATTCAAATCACACATAATAGAGTATATAGGAGAATGATTGTTGATTTAAACAGCAATGTCTTTTCATATATCACGGTTACCTTTAGCCTGATACATATATCCATATTTATATAATGTTCCTTTCTAATCCTATCATACATTTACAACTATATACATAAAACCTAAGTTGTCGGCACGGGTATGGGTACGTGGGTACGGTACATTGATACGACAGACTTTTTTGGGTGGGGTTGGGTATGTCCATACAAAAAAACAGTGAAAATCATAAATATATACATATTTGCAACCGTAAAAGTAAAAACAAGAATAAAATTTAGAATGCAACACATCATACATGTTAAATAAAACTTGGAACTACCATAAAAATTACAAATTATAATACAATAATACTAACTTGATATCAATTTGTCAAAACTTGAACGTTATGATATTTATATTGAATTCATTGTCCGCTGTTTCAACATTAAAATAACACAATTACTAATTACGCATCATATAAGATCAACATCAACACCATTACTGACATTAGATGATGTAGGTAGATTAGTGGAACTGCCTGCAACCCTACTACCAATTGCACTAGAAGGATGGTGGCTATCTGACTGCACATCTAGTAAAGATTGTGTTGCAGCTGAAAAATCCAAATCAGTTCGCTCTGGATCTACATCCCACAACTTTATGTCCCCTTCCTTGTACTCATTTTGGCTATGAGTAAGAAGCCGCAAGTTGGAATGCACTTAAACTAGCTCTTCTGCCTTACTCGCTGCCAGTCGATTGTGTTTCATTGAGTGGATAAAGGAGCAAGTACACCAATTTTGCTCAGATGAATAGGAACTAGCAACCTATTGAAACAAAGTGGGAGGGATAAAAAGTTGTAAATCAAACTTTAAATTTGAAGTTAATAATTTTGTTATTTATATAAATAGTAAACAATATAAATTTAGATAGTGCAACAAAAATAATGTAACTTACTTGTGATAAAAGTTTAATTGCAAGAGTTTGGAGGTGTGGTGACGTATGGCCATTGAGGTACCACAAAGCATGAACATCCTTTGTATACTTGTCACGAAGAGCCGAAGCATTTTGACCATTGGAAGCTACAAAATCAGCAAACTCACTTGTCACTAAATCCTCCATTTCATGGTCGGGGAAGAGTTTTGTAAATGCTTTCCTACACCCTTCACTAACTTCTACATCTCTTTTTGGTGGCACCCTTGATGGCATAGAAAGGATTTCATCACTATAAAATTTGGGAGTCAATGCAAATGCAAGAAGATGAAGTGGGGTGGTCATTTTATTCCACCAATCAACACAAATTGCCTGCACTTCTTTGAAGAAAGTTTCTTCAGGATCTTGCTCTTTTTCATTGATGATGAGTTTCATTTTCTCAATCATTGAGTCAATTCCATCATATACCTCTCCCAAGCATGGATGATCCATGTTGGTATAACGAATCATACTCATGATTGGCTCAATGAAACTAAGAAGATATTCCACTCGTTCCCATCAAGTGACATCTAAGATCATCTGTTTTATATTTGTTGCCCTTTCAGTACTAGATTGCCTCCATAGTGACCAGCTTTGACTAATAACCATGCTAGCAAGTGACTCTCGCAGCTTTACAAGTCGCCTCAAGACGATTGTGTTGGATGCAAATCAAGTCACTCTCAACAACCTATTCAATACAAAAAAAAATTAAAATCAAAGGTAGAATACATAGATGTGCTCAAATTTAAAAACTAAATTTATAATATTTAATGAGAAATGTAGAATTTAAAAGTTGAAGTGTTTCAATTATCTTTAACAACTCCAGCCGTGAAAATGATCTAAAAATGGCTTGTGACATGTGAAGGTTTGTGATGAACATTTGGAGCTCTTCAGCCTCTGCATAAATTTCTTTGATCCAATTTATTTTCCTACCCAAGTTTTGTAGCACCAGGTTGAGAGTGTGTACATCACAAGGTGTCCAAAATATGTGTTCAAACCGTGTGTCTCAATCAACATGCTTGCAACTTTACAATTATTTGCATTGTCTGTTATTACTTGGACAACATTTTGAGGGCCCACATCCTGAATGCGTTGTATAAGGATGTTAGCAATAAATTGTGCATCCTTCACCCGTCCTTCACAATCCACAGCTTTAAGAAACATTGCTCTTTTAGGGCACATTGCAACCACATTGATTAATGGTCGATTCTTGACGTCCTTCCACCCATCAGAAATAATTGACACCCCCGTTTGTTTCCATGAATTTCTAATGGGAGCCAATGCATTGTCTATGCTTTTTACCTCCTTTGCTAGTAAGGTGCTATGGACCTCATAACTTGGCCCCACATACCCTTGTGGAGCCTCATTTACTTTTCTCAACATATCCTACCAGTACGGCGATAGTACAACATTGAATGACAAACCATTTGCATATAAACATCTTGCAACACTTTGATCTGCAATCTCTCTAGCATCATTCTTAAATGCTCTCTCTAATGGTCCCTTGCTTCTCTTCACATTAACAAGTTCTTCAATTCTACCCAAAAATGGGTGGCTGTCTACTACGACATCAAGAAAGTCACAATGAGATGGAGGAGGAGGCCTACTTGATCTCTTCCCTTTCTTCAAACGATGGTTTGTGCCATGAGAAACTCTTGCATTTGCTTCCTCTTGCTCTTTAATATATCTTGCTATTTGTTGAGGTGGTAATCCATTGTAATCCTCTCCGGGACATGCTTTGATACCCTCTTGGGGAATCACACATAAATGGGCTTTCACACAAGTGTACAAACTTTTGTACCTCAAATTACAAAAGTTGCATATCCAAACAAATGTTCTGCCCCCTTTTTCTTGTTCTACCATTTGTACATATTTCCATAAAGGTGAATTTGGATCGGTTTTGAAGGTCGAAGAGCTAGCCTTGGTTGTCATTATCCTATTAACAACGAAGTCAAAAACCAATTATTAAACAATAAATATCAAGTATTTGATTTGTTATAAAAATTTAATTAATATAATTATAATTTATTATTTATAATTATATTATATTTCAATTTATTTAATATATTTAAATATAATATAATAATTTTATTTATATGTATTAATTTTAGTTTTACTAGTTAAACTGTGTTAATACTTTACCGGTTACTGAGAGGGGGAGGGGGGAGGGGGGGTGAATCACTAAAAACTATCTCGGATGCCTTTTAAAACTTGTAAACAGATTCTTGAATGTAAAACAGAATGTAAACAGTCATTCACAAGCATAAACAGAATCACATAGATCAACACAAGCATTTATACGTGGAAACCCTCGGTTAGAAGGAAAAAACTACGGTGAGACAGAGCTCACAACTTCACTACTGCAGAATGAAGGCGCCCTGTTAGGAGCTTACAAAAGCACTGATTAAAGTGCTACCCGGTTAAGGGATTTTACAAAAGATCTGTTAAGATCTGAGCCCTGTTAGGAGCTGCCTAGTTACAGGACTTTGAACATCAACAAAGATGCTACCCTGCTAGGGGATTTTACAAAGAACTGATTAGGTTCACCCTGATAGAGGGATTTCAATATGCTTTCACTCCTTATAAAAGCAATGATCTATTTTGACACTGACTGTCTGATTAGATCATACCTGTTGATCTCATCTCCGGTTTGCCTGGCTGTTGATCTCTCTTTTTTTCTTCCCCTCTTTGCCTGAAACACTCCTCAAAAGATATCACTCCTCTGCTCTATGCAAACATCAACTTTCAACAACAACTCTCTTTGCGTCCTATGACCTGTATTTATATAAAAGTTCATCGTAATGAAACCCTTAACTCATTGAACTTTCAGGCTGCAAACTCCACAATAAATCATGCAATCAGCAAAAAGCTATGCGCTTTGATCTGGAGTTTACCTTACAGAACATCCGTAGGAATAAAGCTAACTCTACTTCAAAGTGGTGGATGTTCCGTACAGTCCGGCTTTTAACTCAAACTGATCCACTAAATTCGGAACGGATCTATCTTGTAGTTAGATCGGTATACCCTTATACTCGGTTTGTTCTTGTATGCTTCATAAGACCGATACTGAGTACTTGGTTTGGTCTACCAGTGCATCTATCGAAATAGTCAATTGGTGCATACACTCCGTTGCTTGTCTACCGGTGTTGTGTAAGTGTTGTGAGCGACCGGTAACCCCTTACCGGTGCATAGTGTTTGTGGATGTACACTAATGACAACTTAATATTGCTAACAATCTTCCCATTTGTCATTGGTGGCAAAACCATGCACAAACTTCACTGAAACTTAATAATCACAGAGCCTTGTACCGATAGAACACTTCTTCCCCTGTTTCGGACTTCCCCTGACTGAGTGCTCCGGGTGAAAGTTCTGCACTAATCCTATCTGCTCATTCTTTGTGTATCTTCTTCCCCTTTTTGCCTCTATAGGACAAAGAGTAATGCGTTTCTTCATAGTTGAAGCGTAGTGAATATATCCTTATATATTGTTCTGGTTGAGTGAAGGAATGTTGCCCACTGACCGGTTACATATTCTGTATTCTTTTGGGTTGCTGTCAGAGAAATAATGATATTCTCCATGTCTTCCATAGTTTTGTAGGCTGGTTCATTGATTAGAGCTTTTGTAGAATTCGCTGTTAGATTCATGATGTCAAATGTTGGAGCTAAAAACATTTGAAATCCAATGATATCTTGGATCCGCTTATTTTTCTCTTCAGCAATTTTTCTCAGTGCAAGAGTTAAACTTCTCATTTCTCTGCTATAGGGTGTTGCAGTTTTGTTCTTAATATCAAACTGAGAGAACAAGGCTTTAATCTCTTCTATTATCTTGGCAGACTTTTCTGACAATTCTTGCAAAAACACTTCAAAGTTTGATGTTCTGCTCATCAAACTTCCTGCTTCTTGAAGTTGCTATTGTAGAATTCTCAGGTTGGTTGTTATATGCACTTTGATATCTTCAACCTGTTTGTGGAGTATCTCCACTCTTTTCTTCTCGTAGTGGTCGATCGCCATTGTTTTCGGATCTATGAGATCCTCACCGATTGCCTGTGCCAACACTTCTAGCTGATCGATGACCGGTTCATCGTTGTCGACGTCAGTATCAGGAACGAAGTTGCACAGAATGTTCTTTACAGTGGTTAGGACCATGTCCTGTTTTCTTTTGGTTAGCTCTTTGAGCTGCCTGGTTGACATCTTGCTGATGTCTACCATTGTATTGGTGATTTTACTTCTTTTTGCTTCCTTATCGGCAAATGACAACTTCCTTTAAGAAGAGGAGCTTGGAATGTCTTCTTGTTCTTGTTGTCCTTACTCTTGCTCCGGTTTGAGTTGCTCGGTGTGGACTGGGATGTCTTCGTCTTGTCCCTTATTGTCTTCTGTATCTTGATGAGCTCTATTCTCCGGTTGAACTTCTCCTTCTGGTAGATTTTGTTCTGCAGGAGGTTTTTCCTCGGTCTGAGGTTCTTCCGGTTGCTTATTGACTTCAACATCTTGTTCTTGTTCTCCCAGTGGGACTTCTTTTTGTTGTTGCTCCTCAACTGTATGGAGTTCTCCCATGGGTATATTAATTTCTGCCTCTTGTTCAACATTTATTTGTGCATTAGTTATGAACTCTTCTGTTTGAGCTTTTTCCTTTTTAGTAGAAGATGCTTCACTAGTTGTGGATCTGACCGGTGGTGCTTGCATTTGGGCAGTTTGATCCTGAGGACCTAGTTTATCCAATGCACTGAAGTCATAGTTAAGCAAGTAGTCTAGAGTCGCTTTGTAGACTCAATTCTCATATCCGTTTAATATCTCTACAACTCTGTCTAATGTCTTTAGGTTCATGGATGCTTCTTCTAATAGAAGCTTTATTCTCTCTTCGCTGAATCCAAGTCTGACCTTAAGCAATGTTTCCCTTGTGATTCTGGTGTTTATGCCTAGACTGGTTTGCCATTTTGATTGTAGCCTATTGTTTAGTTCAGGTGGGAACTTGGACCTGTAGTCCCTTGGAGTCCTATGATAGTCCATGAAAGTTTCTGCTATCCCTACAATTAGCTTTTGTTTGTCCTCTTCGTTTAGTACATTGTACCACTTTGAAGCATTGTCCACTTCTCCAAAGTCCATTACCTCAGTAATTATATCATCAACATGCATAGGTTTAATGTTACCTTTGCTTGGAGAAATGAGAACTGTTGCGTTTGCTGCTTGATCTTTGGTTAAGTCCACTAATACCAGTGCTTCTTCTCCAAGTATTCCTTTCCCTTTATCGGTGTCAACTGTCGGTTTAGCTATTGTTCTTTTAGCTACTTCTTGTTCTACTTGCTGCTGGGTTTGAAGAAGTTTGGTCCATATTGCTACTTCTTCACTATGTACTTTCTCAACTTCTCCAATAAGCATGAGGCCTATCCGTCTTATAGTTGCGAAAGTTTTTTGATGAAGTTCAGCTTGTTCTATGGCTTCTTCTAGAGTAAGGTGATTTTGGACCTCTAGAAGAGCTTTTATCCTTAGCTCCTTTTCTCTATCTTCTGAGGCTTTCCTCCGGTCTTCAATATTTTGTAGAAGATGTTAAGGTAGAGTTGTGTGTAGTCCACCGGGATGAAGATTGAATTTATGAAGGCAGAACGCTACGGCTTCTTCAATTTTTCCTTTGTCTTCATCATTGGCTAGTTCATATTTTCTTCTAACAAAACATAAATTCCCAAATTCTTTCAGTCCTGCCACAATTTCGTCAATTGTGGGCTTGGCTTTTCTAGGTGATCCTCCTTTGCCATTTTACCAGTTTTCTTCTTTCTAGTCAGAGGAATTGTTTCCTCGGTCTCTGTCTCTTCTTGATCCGTCTCTTGGGTACTTTGTACCTGTTCAGCTTTCTTCCCTCTACCCTTGGGTTGCTTTGACAACTTCTTTTTAGATGTGGGGGTCCTTTTGTAGGCAATCTTGATTGGTGCCCTTTTTGATAGATTCTGAAGAATCTCAGTATATGTACCAAACCAATTGGCACCGAGATCCAAATTTGCATCATTTAAGGCATCGACATATGCCTTAGCAACTTTGGTAGAGATCTCGTAACCCAACTCAGGAGCATATACATCTCTCAGTTCCACTGCTTGAATGATGCAATTGTTGGTGGTAACCAGAAAGCATACATCGTCCTTGTAATGCTCAACTTTAGTTAACGACACCTTTTCTCTTGTGTGCATTTTCAGTTGAAATTCTTCGAAGTGTTTAGTCATTGGACCTCTTAACTGGTCTCCCAGTTGATTGGCCATCTCTGTGATTTGATGCATAACTGGTCTATCAGTTTTCCATACAACTTCACCGAATCCCAGGAAAAAGTTATAGTAGAAATAGAGACATACCAGTAGGATCCTGTACTTCATTGACTACTTCCTCACGACTCCGAAGTTCTTCATATTTTCAAATATTTGGCTTTGGAGCATTGCACAAATGTCGTATTGGGCATTGTCGTGCATAATGCGGTGTGCAACATGAATTGCACCACCTGGTATGCTGTTGAAGTTGCTTGACTGATACACCTTGTATCCAAGAATAGCAAACGCAAACCGAACTCCATCCTCAATGTCGTTTATAGTCATGAGTCGACCATCAGGCTTGGACTCAGTTTGTTGACGACGGCATTGGCGATGGTCCTTAGGGTTAGATCTTGTCCCCGGTTGCTGTATCCAGTCACTCTGTGCAAATCGTCTTTGGTGATAGGAATACATACACCTTTGTTGAGCCAGAAACCTGGTTTGTGAAGCCGACTGAGAACAAGTCGGATCACATCTTCATGGAAGACGAATGGGTAGTATACTCCATTGATGAGTCCAGATGATATCAGCTTGGCATACTTATCTGGGAGTTTCCCCTCTTCACATAGTGACACATATTCTCCTTGAATATACGTTTCACTCAATTCTTCTTGTTTCGCATGAATGAATGCTGTAACGTCTTTAGTTAGGAGTACTCCTTTTGGTACAGACAAGAGCGCCCCAGCCATGACATTTTCTCTGTTCTGAATTGGCGCGATATCATAAGCAGGTCGTTCAATTTGATCTCCCCTGATCAGCTCTACGTTAGCGGATGATGAGGCCATTCTTGCTAACCGATAACTTGCAGAAAGTAGCTTGGATCGGTTTTGCAAACAGTGATTCTCAGTGATCAAAGCGTGAGAATAATACTTAGCACAAGAATTTGTAAATCACAAAGTAAAGTGAGGACTTGTGAGTAATTCTCCTTTTCTTTTATAGAGTTAGGTTATAACGGTAATTACCAAACAGTAACTATTTGTTAAACGACTACAGTAATAAATTCCTTACCTAACTTTTCTTTCCGTTTTCCCGACCGATTGATTAAAATTTGCCTTACCGGTTTTACCTTGTAGACTGAGTGAGTCTGACTCTCACCGGTCATACCGAGAACGGTAGAGGATCTATTGGTTCCCTCTAAGCCTTCACGGCTCAGTTTGCTGATGAAATATCGCCATCAGTAGATGGTGATCTTTCCTTTTTCTTCTCATCAACGGAGCTCTTTGATTCTTTTATGAACCAAATCTGTTTAAATGTTTTCACAGTCTTCTCTTCCTTGCTGGTCTTTTCTTCAGGTTTGACCAGTTCCTTTTCCTTACTGGATAACCGGTTCCTGCACTCTTTGGCTTTGTGTCCAACTTTGTTGCAGTGATAGAAGACTATCCCGGTTGTCTTCCTTGGGTTCATTCTTCTTGTGTTGGTTGGCTTGTCCCAAGAGTTCATACAGTTGACCGTACTCCGGTTCTTGTTTCTCTTGGTGAATACCGGCTTTGGGGATCTGAATGCCATTGTCTTGGATCTGCATTCTTCTGCCTTGTGTTCGAATTTGTTGCATGCATAGCAGTAGCCCCTGAAGCTTCCCTTGCTACTACTGGACACAGAGATGGGATTGGACCAGCACTCATTGGTCTTGTGGCTATTTTTACAGCAATTCTTGCTGTGACTATTGTTGGTCCTTATCGGTGCACTTTTGCAGTTATTAGTTTTATGACCCAGTTTCCCACAATGCTTGCAAGATGCGTTAGAGATATTCTTACCTCTTTGTACCAGCGGTTTCTTCTTATCCTTCTCGATTGCTTTTACCCTAGAAGACTCACCATTCTCTTTGGTAACTTCATCTGTGAATCCAAGACCGGTTTGATCTTTATGCCTTCTTTGAGCTTTAAGTTTCTCATCAAGCTTGGTCGAACTTTCATTATATTTTCTCAGAATTTCATTTGTTTCTTCAAGTTCGTTCATCGGTTCCCTCAGTTGATACAATTCTAGAGACAGTCTGTTGCATGCTTCATTCCTGTCATGCCAGCCTTTCTGCATGTGAACATTTTCTTGGGTGACACTCTGCATGTCTTCTTGAAGTTGTAGAATGATAAGTTCATTCGCCCCTACCGCTTCCACTGCCCGGTCCCTTGCTTTCTCAAAGGTTGTCAAAGACTTGACTACTGAGTTCCTTTCGTCTTCAGCTTTTCTCTTTTTCTCGATTAGTTCAGTCATCCTCAGGGCATTGTCCTCTTGGTCTCTCTTAAGATTAGAGATTTGATCAGTCAGGATCTGATTATTTTCCATGAGTTCAGATACTGCCTCCTCAGCTTCATCAAATCCACTTTGCCTAGAGAGTTCATCAATGGTTTCATTGCACTCATTTAACTGTAGCGCTAGCTCCTTTCTCTTTGCAAGTGATCTCCTCAATCTATTCTTCAGAGATGCAATGATGTCATTGGCTTCCTCGAGCTGTTTCTGATACCGGTAAACTTCCATGATCTTTCTCTCAAGCTGTTAGGCTTAGTAGTATAGAGAACCCATGGCTCTGATACCAATTGTTAATACTTTACCGGTTACTGAGAGGGGGGGGGGTGAATCAGTAAAACCTATCTTGGATGCCGTTTAAAATTTGTAAATAGATTCTCGAATGTAAAACAAAATGTAAACAATCATTCACAAGCATAAACAGAATCACATAGATCAACACAAGCATTTATACGTGGAAACCCTCGGTTAGAAGGAAAAAATCACGGTGAGACAGAGCTCACAACTTCACTACTGCAGAATGAAGGCGCCCTGTTAGGAGCTTACAAAAGCACTGATTAAAGTGCTACCCGGTTAAGGGATTTTACAAAAGATCTGTTAAGATCTGAGCCCTGTTAGGAGCTGCCTAGTTACAGGACTTTGAACATCAACAAAGATGCTACCCTGCTAGGGGCTTTTACAAAGAACCGATTAGGTTCACCCTGATAGAGGGATTTCAATATGTTTTCACTCGTTATAAAAGAAATGATCTATTTTGACACTGACTGTCTGATTAGATCATACCTGTTGATCTCATCTCCGGTTTGTCTGGCTATTGATCTCTCTTTCTTTCTTCCCCTCTGTGCCTGACGCATTCCTCAGAAGATATCACTCCTCTACTCTATGCAAACATCAACTTTCAACAACAACACTCTTTGCGTCCTATGACCTGTATTTATATAAAAGTTCATCGTAATGAAACCCTTAACTCATAGAACCGCCAGGTTGCAAACTCCACAATAAATCATCAATCAGCAAAAAACTATGCGCTTTGATCTGGAGTTTACCTTACAGAACATCCGTAGGAATAAAGCTAACTCTACTTCAAAGCGGTGGATGTTTCGTACAATCCGGCTTTTAACTCAAACTAATCCACTAAATTTGGATCGGATCTATCTTGTAGTTAGATCGGTATACCCTTATACCCGGTTTGTTCTTGTATGCTTCATAAGACCGGTACTAAGTACTTGGTTTGGTCTACCAGTGCATCTATCGAAATAGTCAACCGGCGCATACACTTTGTTGCTTGTCTACCGGTGTTGTGTAAGTGTTGTGAGCGACCGGTAACCCCTTACCGGTGCATAGTGTTTGTGGATGTACACTAAAAACAACTTATTATTGCTAATAGACTGTTAGAGTTTAATTGAATATTAAATTAATTTATATTAATATCTATTGTAATTTAATATTTAATAATACATTGTAAATTAATAAGTAAATAATATCCATGAAGACTCAAATTATTAAGCATATTATTAAATTAATATAAAATTTGACTAAAATTATAAAGGAAAACCACAAGTGAAAATCATAAATGATAAATGTTAATAAGAGTTAACAAATATTATATTAATAATAATTTAATAAGTATAAAACAAAAAAAATGAAAATACATATTATATAGTAATAATGATTATGTTATGTTATAATTAAATTTTAATAAACAATATAGAAAACAAAATTGTGTATCATTGAATTTTATTAATCATTATTATTAAATTTTAATAACAGAGAGAAAACAAAATTGTGTATTATTAAATTCTAATAATTGAAAGCCGATATAAAAATGAAACTATTAAACTTATTAAATAAATCCATCAAATATAATAATAAATTATAATTATAAAGGTGATAATACATATTAAACTATCAAAGGTTTAAAGACATTAGTATCGTGCGATTTATGCCTAGAATATAAAAGTGAAATTATTAAACTTATAAAATTAAGAAAGTCTATAAAACATCTGGAAATTGTTAAACTTATAACATTAATAAAGTTTATAAAACATCAGTATTCATTGTTGAAAGCAAACCTCAATGCCGTGCAACATTTGCCTGCGATTGTCGTCTCCTACCAATTTTCTCCTGCAAATGCCCCAACGAAAATTTAGTGTTCGTGCTCTTGAATGCCTGCCCATTTTATTGTGCAAATCCTTAGGAAAAATTAGAAGGTTTCTGTTTTATGACTGAAAAAATGGAAAAAAACGTTTCTAAAAACCACCCAACAATTCAAGTTTGTTTCGAAAACTCCAGATTGACTTCAAATTCATTCGGATACTGTGGAAATTTGTTAGAAACGGTTCAAACTGATGAAAATCGAACCCTGGATGAATTCACAGGGTTTTTTTAGCGTACTTGTTTTTAGAACGTATCATTTCCAGAAATGGTAGGGCAAACCTGCCGTACTTGCAACTTAGCATAAAACTAAAGAAACCACATGTTCAATCGATTGAGGCTGTAGGACACACAATCAAAACAATCTTTATAGTAAGTAAAATAGGCTTAAACAAACTAGCTATTTATCCTATCTTAAGGCTGTGGCCACTGTGGATTTTCCAAAATTTGGAACAAAACAAAGTATCAGCCACCGATCAAAACGGCCATGCTATTATCTATCGTGTCCATATTCACAGCTTCTGACATTAGCCCTTTTATTCCCACCTGAAAATGATCAATAATAAATCAATATGTAACAAACTTAAGATATCAAATGATCGTTTTAATCCCTTTTTATTATTCATTAATTACTCCTTTTTCCTTAACATATGGTGATAGGGAACCATAAGACTCAAAGGTAAAAGAGAGGCAAAAGGCAGATAAAGGGGTAAAAATAAGAGGTAAAGTTTGCACTTATCGTCAACTAGATTGGGAATTGGAAGGTTGGCAGGCAAACTGACAAGTGTAGAATTTTGGAAGGAAAACAACACGAGTGCCATTTGTACAGCACAAGGAGCCATCTGTATGACACAATAAACCATCAGTACAAGAACATAAACCATGTAGGAATCCCACACTTCATTCCATTTTTTGTAGGGTCATCAGGTTTTTTTCAACATAGAGTTGCGTACAGAGATAGGTTGTTGAATGACATTTTTACAAGTTTCAAGCTTTTTGTACAGTGTATGACCCAACCTCATCATTTTGTGCAACAGAGTCCTCCAACGCAATATTACACATGCTTGCAAAGAGTTTCACGGTATGGGGTACAAACTTTTGTTTCTGGCGTATGAAGCACAACATCCCCTTCCATATGATGTACGACCAAAAGTTTGTGCACACTAGTTATTAAGTCTGCCATCCAATGTACAACCTCAAGATGGCATTATTCATTCTGTTGTACGACATATGAACTTAGATTTGCGCACAACGATTATTTTGTCCTGTTTGATGCAAGACTACTGTACGACATATGAAAGAGATTGATAACTTTACCTTATAGATGCGGCAAAAATGCTTCTATACCGTATGGGTACAGTTCACAAGAAAACCCCACAATGTACGAGCACCTAGTTTATTGCACATTGTACATTGCAGACACTTTGGCATGCTTGCACCATACGTTGTACGAACCATTCCTCCATTTGTACACCAGTCTTACCAGCTTAGCATGTGAGCATGCTCCTAGGTGTACATGTCACCATGCTGCCAATTGTACGGGCCATCCAGCAAGGCGTACAGGCCACTTCCTAAGCCGTACATGGCTTCTTTCAAGTCATCGAAGGTATCTTTCTCTATTGTACCGTACATCGTATGGACCATTCCTCCCTCCGTACACCACCAAAATCATTGTGTGACTCTTTCCTTTCATTTAGACATTGTACAAGTTGTGCATCAGAGCCATTTTCAAACACAGTCGAGGACATACTTCAAACCGTACTTAATTCTTTGTCTACCGTACATTGTACGAATATTGAGATGCCACACTTCCATATGACAACAACAATTCCTTGAGTTCCAATACTTCGGTCAACAAGTAAGAGATTTGGCAAGGTTGACAAGTGCATTTTCGGGCTTTATCAATATTTTTCTTTGCATCTTAAAAAATCAAGAAAATGGTGTGCGCCATGGAGTTTTGTGTGGTTCTCAAGGGTGCTAATTTGGTTTTTCAGTGTGGTTCTCAAGGTGCCCCCGGACCCTGCAAGGGGTGCTGCCCCTTGACCCCGCTAGGGGGCATTTCCCCCAAACCCCCATTTTTATTTTAGGGTACACTACAACTTTGAGTTTGTGTAGTACAAGTCATTATCTACACCCTTGTCATTAGTCTTGGATTTTTTTATTTTTTTTTTCGGGGGGGGGATGATGTAGTTGGTATAAAATGCCTATTGTTGTGTTTGATAATATTGGTTATCCACCAATGTATTAATTGCCCATATTAAGTTTGTTATCACTGTCAGGTAGTTGTTGTGTCGGTTGGTTGATGGTTGTGTTCCTCTTGGCAACCATCAGGTCCTTTAAATATGTTGTGTACCGCCAAGGAAGGGGGTATGGTATCATGGGGTAAATTGTAATTCTTGGCCGACCATCTCTGGTCTTCCTTGTAATGAATTCATGAGCTAATAAAGATATGTTTTACTCATATATCTGGTATACACTGCCATTTGTATTATTATTTCATGTATGTAAATTACTAGGTATAATAGTAAACAAATACTTTGATTGATATAGTTTCCTAAGTTGGTTGTTGCTACTTTTACTACCGATCATCATTTATTTCATTAGGGTTTCTATTAAAGTAATATTGTAATATTTAGCTTCTAATGGTCATTTAAGTAGTTTAGTTCGTAACTTTCTATTTTGTAAGTCAGTCAATTTTAGTAATTCCCATTTCTGTCTTTAGTTCTTGATCATTTCCATTATGGAAAGATCCTTTGTAGTTGCTTTATATAAGGAGTATTCCTCTCCTTTATCAAATATCTAAAATCAAATATCATTTCGTGGTATCAGAGCAAAGGTTTTTTTGGCAATTTCTTTTAATAAAATTCGTGGTTTATTTTCTAAAATGTTTTTGCCCAATTTTTTGAAAACAAAAAGGGTAAGACTTTTTGGCTGATTTTTATAGAATAAAATTCGCTGTTATTCTTGAACATTTCATGAGGAAATTTTTAGAAGAGTTTTTGCTTGATTTTTTTTTGTAAATCATGCATTTTATCGTTTTTTGATATGAAACAAGGCTTTTTGACAAAAATTTCACAAATTCGTGTGTGATTTCTTCTTATAGTATCACAGCTAGAGTTCGACAATTTTTTGACAAAATTGTGGTGCTGTTTTGCAACATCTTTTTTTGGACAAAATCGTGGGTTTTAGTTTTTTGCCGGTTTTTTATCAACAAAAATCGAAGGTATTTGAGAAGCTATATTTTATTTCATTTTTCGTGTCTTTGGATAACGAGAGGGATGACTTTGTTACCCAGCATCATGTTGGAAGGCAGCTAGAGATTCAACAACTAGAAGATAACTATTGCAGTTGGCTTCAAAGGCTCTGAGTTGTATTGGCTGTTGTAAAATTTTGGGACAAATATTGTAGTTAGTAGAATGACCATTAAGGGAGGGTATTAAAGTAATATTGTAATATTTAGCTTAAAATGGTTGTTTATGTAGTTTAGTTAGTAATTTTCTATTTTGTAAGTCACTCAATCGGTTTTTGTAACTTTTGTTTCTATCTTTAGTTCTCGATCATTCCCATTATGGAAAGATCCTTTGTAATTGCTTATTTAAGGAGTATTCCTTTACTTTATTGACTATCTAAAATCAAATATCATTTCAATTTCTTCATCATCTCAACTTGCACACATTAAGAAATTTACATGTTTCCTAAGGTTGTTCAATTGGGGACAATTTTTGTGAAGTTCTATAGCGTTGCCAATTATCAAATTTGTTTGTGACTATTATCTCTAAGAAGCATTAGGCATAAATTGCAATATTAATTTGTCATATGGAGAAACAATAGGGCACAAAATGCCATCAAAAAATGGATGAGTATCAGAACTTTTAGAAATAATTGCAAGTTTTATCAAATGTTGTAAGTAGATTTGACAAGACCGAAAATTCTTAAGTGCATAAAGTTTCTTAAACCATAAGCTTTATTGTTAAATTTTCAGATCAGATTGTATAGCTTTTAAATTTTCTTTTACAATCCACTTCGTATATGATTTCTCAATATATATATAATATATATTTAAACAATATTATATATATATATATATATATATATATTGATATAATAATAGATATATATAAATATGTTAACAATTAATATTTATATAAACTGAAACATGAATCGAATATGTGCTGATCGAAAACTTGCATTGCTTAATGTATATGCTGTGTTTTCTTTGATCATGAAATGTCTTTATATATATACATGGAGACATGTTAATGGAGAGACATGTCTCCACGAAATGTCTTTATATATATACATGGAGACAGGTTGATGGATAGACATGTCTCCACGTGTGGAGACATGTCTCTCCATTAACATGTCTCCACAGTAACAATAACAAATCAAAACATAAACAACGGTGATAACGGACACACATTTAATCGACACTCACTCGGTGATTTGCAATATTAAACCGACGCATATAATCAGTGGGGAGTAAGTAACCCGATACACGTAAGGCATAAATGACGATTGTGTCATTAACCTGACACTAATCAGTGATAGTCATTTGACCAGTATTAAACATTGATATCAAATTGATAACGATAGGAAATGATAAGTATATCATTTGATGAATAATTAGATAATTATATTAATAATATGAGATTATATTAATTTTCTCAATTGTGAATGTATGTATATATATTAATATATATATAATAATATCTATTATTATTATTATTATATATTGGTATATATATATATGTTCATTTATTTAATCTAATATCATAATATTAATATCTCATTCATTTATAATATCATATTATTTATAATTTATCCGAACGATGCTATAATCATTAACATTTATTAGAGGCCCACACAAAATTAGTATAACCAGATTGCAAGGGCTTTATCCGACTTTGATTGAGTGTTGGGAGATGCAGATTCGAGGCGGCAGTGTTTTTTATTTTTTTGTATTTTCATATTCTAATTGAAAGTGAATCTTGTAGCCTTTGGGCATTTTGTTGTAACTTGTATCTATTTTTTAATATCACATGCTGATGCATATTGACAATGGAATATGAGAGCAACTTGAATTAAGTTTGACATTGTCGTATTTGTTAATTTGTTAAATATTTGTCATATTTATATATGCATGCTTTATCGATGATGTCATACGAATATTTAAAATTTACCTTTATATTTTAAATTTTCCCTATTATACATCCATCCCCTAGCTGTCCCCAAAAATGGCTCGGAAACTTGGGTCCTCAGAAATGTGTTCCCCTGTCTCGGAAACTTGAGGTAACACAAAAGAAAAGAGACCTTGAGAGTGTACGCACTTTGATAGAATGAAGTTCAAGGTCAAAATTTCATCAAGTGAACACCCTTAAGAAGGAAGAATCCAAGTTAATGCCTGAGGATGGTGATAATTATATACTTGGAGTAGAAACATGCACCAACAAAGGGGGAAGCCCAAAGTTTAAATGTTCATTGTTGAGTGTATGTCTAGAGTTGTGATGTGCATCTAACGAAGGATTGAAATCATTCCAAGATATGTAAAGGGAGACTCAAGTGAATGTCATTCATAGGTGCATGTCTATACACAAGGGTGCACTTTGTCAAAGACAACTTACTTTCAAAAATCAAAAGTTCACAGGTTGCATGAAGGTGTGTGTATCATGTTTAGGGTGCACCTCTACAAGGAGAAGTTAATTTTCAAACAAAATAGTCTACTATACTGAGGCATGCACCTAGTGTCATGAGACACTTGAGTAAAGAGAAATATCATTCATAGGTGCACATGAGAGGTCTAGGTGCATGCCTAAGAAAACAAACAATCTTCAAGGAGATGGTGAAAACTAGAAAGCCTATATAAAGATGCATGCCGAAGGGATTGAGACACACCTATACATGGACAAATCAATATTCATTTTAGAGGTGCACGAGACAAAGGCAGGTGTATCCTTCACAAAGGCAGATGTGTTTTCCAAAATATAAAAAAGCACATTTGTATATAGGCAAGCGCCTATAGTGAAAGATGTGCCTATCCAAAGGAAGGTTCAAAGATAACATCTTATACCTTGGTGTACATAACTGATACAGAACATGTTTGAAGGAGTTGAAGTCATATGAGAAGTGTGCACATGATCCTTTGACGTGGAAATAAAATTTCAATTTCCATGTAGGAACGTGCAGTTCCTACTAGTGTGTTTGATTTAAAAAATGGTTGTTAAAACCAAGAAACAAGGTTTGTATAGGCATGTGTATAGGGTTGAGGCATGCTTCAACAAAGGACGCACAAATATAAAATGTTTTATATTGTAATGGTGTGTATGAAATGGGCATTGTTCAATTGGAAAGGGAAAATTTGAGATACCATTGTCAAGTGTGTGAGTGGTCTTGGCACAGATCTTATAAAAGAGATTGTGCTGCTTCACATCACGTGCAATTTGCTAACAAAGGGGCACACCTCACCAAAGACTTTTTTAGCTCATATCAAAAGTTCAGACACCCCATTGTTAGGTACTAGTGGAAGCATGAAGTGCATGTTGTGACCTTTTCACATCATCACCCCATTGCAATTTGCTCGTAGTCATTAGGTTTTGGCAATTGAGGTAACAATTTAGAGCTTTAAAAGATTGAGGGGTGATTAGGCGATCAAGTTGTCAAGTTGCGATTTGAAGTGAGAGTTTCAAAATTAAAGTCCTTCGCGGTTGAGTTGTAGTGGGTTGAGCCAAAATTCCTTAACTGTATTAAAATTTTGGCTAGTCAAATAGTCCAAAATATATTATAAGGCATATTTTATGCATAAGGGCCTTAAAATCCTTATAAAAATTGATTTTCCATTCTTAAAATATGAAAAATCCTAATTAAAATCATTATTTCTTTATAAAAATGGTTAAAATCCAGACAAGGCATGAATTTTTCCACTTGAAATGGTTAAAATCCAGACATGGCATGAACTTCCCCACTTGAAATGGTTAAAATCCGGACATGGCATGAATTTACCTACTTGAAATGGGTTAAAATCCGAACATGACATGAATTTCCCCACTTGATGAGACATTTCCAATAAAAAATCTAAGTGTTGGGCTATTAATCTAGACATGGGTCGATTTTCCCCTTCTGGATACCAAGAAAAAGGAATAAAAGTTAAGAGTCCAGACATAGAGTGATTCTCCCCTTGGGCTTACACTTAGACAAATTTTGAGTCCCAAAGTCAAGAATATCCCAACAAAGCATGAATTAATCTAGACATGGGTCGGTTTTCCCTTGAGGATACTTAAGGATGAGCAAAAAATTTTCTAACTATGAGTTTGAATTTATCCCTACATGGGTCAATTTTCCCCACTTGTGGGCAAGTGAAGACAAATTGACTAAGTATAAATGTGGGAATTTATCCCCATAGGGGTTGAATTTCCCCACTTGGATGAATGGAAATAACAATGGATATTCCTTATGGAGTGCAATTTTCCCCTCTTTGGGGAGGGTAAGAGGTGGACTTAATAAAAAATCACAATCCCAAGTTGGATAGATTTTCCCTTAGAGGCAAATAAAATTAAAATTAATTAAATAAAAGGGAAATAAATTAAATGCATTTTACACAAACTTCAAGGTGGCAAGTTTTTATCCCACATTGCTTGTGTGGGTGAAAGTCAAGCCAAAATATACTTTAAAAAGAAAGCTACAGCCACATGAAAGCACAAAAGGTTGAGTAAGTGATCAAAGGTGGTGAAGGCAAAGAGGCTTGAAGGTTGATAGAAATCATCCAAGGCCAAGAAGGGTGAAAATCAAAAATTTGAGATGAAGAAGGGCATTAACCATTGGCAGCAAATCTGATATCACTGATTGTGGAAGCAAAATCAGAATCTTTTTCTCAGGCTCCAACAAGGAAATTCACAAGGTAAGAGGGCAAAATTAATTTATATTTAGATTTTAGTCTGAAAATTCTTCCATGGGGGCCGATCTTTGTTGCAAAATCCATAGATTTTCTCATCAATCAAACTAGATTAAATATGATTGCATGGGTTTTGGCAAAGGGAAAGACCGAATTTTATGACCATTTCAATGACATTAGAGGGCTGAAGGTGTGTGTTTTCAGACCAAGTCTGAAGATTTTTACATATGGAGTGATTTCCTTGAAAAAATCATAGAAATTTTCTAAGGTCCTAAACCATTCCAGATTTGATTGCAGATCAATTGCAAGGTTGAAACACGATTTTATGGACTGATTGGAGGCAATTAGAGGCTGAAATTTGTGCATTTTTAAACTAAGTCTGAAAATCCCTCCATTAAGTTTGATTTTTTTCTAAAAAGTTTTGAGTTTATCTTGTGCCCTCAAATCTGATTGAAGTTTATTGCAGACTTATTGGTGAGTTTTGATGACCATTCCAAAGAAAAGAAAGGTTTGAAATACATATTGTCTTCAGAGTAAATCTGAAGACATCAAAATAGTTGCGATTTTGGAAAAAATTCCCATAATTTATTAATTCACCCAATCATTAAACGGGCTGTTGCTGGGTGATTGGGGGCTGGGGGGTACTTTTGTGCAAAAAACAATTAATTTGAAGGTCAAATTCATCTGGAGAAGGTAAGTTGCAGGGTTGTCTTCAGAAAATCTGAGTTAGTCATTTTGGTAAAATGGATTTACTATCATGATTGGTTTGCAATTTCATTCCTAATTCGTAATAGAACCATGGATCATGATTTGTGATGAATTTTGTAAACTGTTAGGACTGAGTTTAACTTGTCTTTGGACTTACCATAGGCTGTCTTCACAAAATCAGAATCTTTCCTTCATGTTAAGGGTCTGATTTTATCATTCTAATGCCCAAGTCTGGTCATTTTTGTTGTCCTAAGACTCTAATCCACCTCCATGTTCCATTTGCAACCTTCTATGGATAAAAATCTCAAGTCATTGCATTGAATTCAAGGATTAAATCAAGGATCTAAAAGTCTGAAATTTAATATTTTTGTTTAAGTCCCGTAAAGACTCCCTTAAAGACCATATTAACCTTGAGCTTCAAACAGGGATTTTATCTTGAGTCTTTGATGGTTTCTAAGTGGAAGAAAGTTGTGGATACAAATATGGAGCACATAGATATGAAGAGA